>LPNX010527363.1:83119-118536 GCA_001517045.1 Pseudotsuga menziesii | reverse complement strand
TTAATTAGCGCACTGTGAATGGTTGAAAACTAATATGAAGCTTCTTAATCCAACGACTGATGGCTCATCGGCAGATGGATTACTATTGTGATGAGATTTCGATGACATCCAAGGACTCCACAGGTAAATGGAAAGCACACAGGCCATTTTCTGCGATCAAAATCATGGTACTGCAAGAATTTTTAAAAAGTTACACTATTAATGTTTAATTAGGTAGAATATGAATGCTTTGAGGTAGCTAGATTTATTTATGCATCCAGCGAACTAGAATTCCATAAAAAAAACTTCCAATAAACTGACCAGAAAGTCAAAATGATGACCGGCTAAATTCATTTATGCATCCAGAGTCTCCATTTAAACAACACCAAATTCGAATTCCAAGATAAAAAAAACATCATCAAGTTCCAACCAAAAACTTACCAGATTTTGATGGCAGATTTAGACTTGAGTTCACACGGGCTCTACTCTCCATGTTACAAGATGGGTAGATTTTCTTATCAAAAATAGGAACTGGAACCCTATATCAACAGGAAGTTTTGGAAAAACCGTGTTGAAGTCACATGAAAGGGAGTGTCTCACATGCTTGTTACCTACCTTGGGATTTATCGCCATGTTCAATTCAACCCACGTCGGACGCTTCGTGGACGACCATTTCCACATGAGCATCACCCATAGTTGTTCACGTACGCAGGCCATGCCCAAAATGCTTTGATAAAAAAACAAGGCCTCTCTCCAAACATTTTTAGACATTTCATCATATTTCCACACTGAATTCTGGCCCTTCTGTGAAACATACAATTTATTTCCCACAACTGCCACGACTAGACTCTGATAATAAATATTATTATTAATATATAGTTTCTCGAACAGGGACCATCTTCCCGTTTTTGGATCGAAACACTGTAGCATTGCGACGCCGCGACCATGGCCATAGCCATTGTCACTAATAATTCAAAAGCTTCCCATAACGTAAAATTTTCCATTCATGGCGAGTCCTTGACAGAACCCCTCTGCCTCCTCCATCGATGGGAGTTCCTCCCAGCGTTGCTTCTCCATGTCGAATATTTCAACACTGCGGAGAGGTTGGTCTCAATCCTTAGACCTCCAGCCGCCTGCTGCGTATATGAAGCCGCCAAGTACTTCCCATAACACTCCCGATTTATTTCAATCATCGGTGACATTATCCTCCTCATAGTAATTGTGTTGTCGCCATCGGATGTAACTTTACTCTGCAACCAATATAGGTGTTGCATCTCCCGCCCATAGCTTACTACGCAGGGTTTCCCCGCTATGAGAAAGTCAGCTTTGCTTGGGATGATCATTTTTAAGCGATAGAATCATTTACAACTTACAACTTCTCCTGTTTTTATATTTAGAGATCGAATCATTGAAGCAAGCCTACAGCAGTGCTCTATTGTATGTGCCCACGTAAATCGAACAGATCCATACACTACCGAAGTTCTTTCTCCATACAGGCTGCCTGTTCTCTCCAAGAAATTTATTGGCGATAAAGCTTGGCTGTTGGCTTCACATGGCTTCAGTTCTTTGAAGTGGAAATTCTTTGGGTGGTAATTCACATGGCTTCATTCATAAATATTGGGCTGGCACTGTAAATAAGGAGATCATTGTCGTTACATCATGTTACAATATCTCTCCCACAATATTCACTTTCATTATTATTTTTTTCCTACATGTTAGTAAAGTTACATCATGTTACAAGATCTCTCCCATAATATTCACTTTCACTATTATTTTTTGCCGACATGTTAGTAACGTTACATCACGTGACAAGATCTCCCCCATAATATTCACTTTCACTATTATTTTTTGCCGACATGTTAGTAACGTTACATCATGTGACAAGATCTCCCCCATAATATTCACTTTCACTATTATTTGTTGCCGACATGTTAGTAACGTTACATCACGTGACAAGATCTCCCCCATAATATTCACTTTCACTATTATTTTTTGCCGACATGTTAGTAACGTTACACACGTGACAAGATCTCCCCCATAATATTCACTTTCACTATTATTTTTTGCCGACATGTTAGTAACGTTACATCACGTGACATCACGTGACAAGATCTCCCCCATACTGGGCTGTAGAGCGCTTCTCGGCGCAAAACTGTAACTTCTTTCTTTCATTTATCCATGCGATTATGTAAATTTTGGTAATAGATGCATTCTATTTATTTTTCATACTTTTTTATATTTTTATAAATGTTGCAAATGATGTGGCTGTGAGGGCTCTTACTGTCATGATGGATTTGATAAAGGTAGTAAGGCCACTATCAGTTGTATCTATTATATATTGAAACAAGTAGTGGTTTTTATTCTACTTTTAAAAGAACCATCAAGGATTTAAGACATGCCATAGTGGCATGGTAGCATCGTTCTGTTGCTCGTAGATTACAACTATGGAAGTTCTGAATATTGTAAAAAAAAAAATGTTTACTGATACTCTTTTTTATTAATACATAAGTATAAGGCTCGACTGTAAAACAATTGAGGTTTTCGTTATTTATTTTAAACCCTAAAATTATGGTTGGAAGGCCTCGTAAGAATGTATTGTATGTACCCTAAGGCATTTTACTGTAAGCACTTAATTTGGCTAGAAAACATTGGCAAAATTGAGCCTTTATCAGAAAATGAGTTATCTTGATATCAAAGGTTATATCCAATGACGCGTTATAAATTACAGCCTTGAATATTAATTTTATTTTACACGGATGATTCCTTCATTTGAATTGTTAGTAGTTTTGTGAAGAAACTATTTTGAAGAAAAAGTAATTAAACTGCTTATGTCATGAAGCCTCTTTTGTTGATATTCTAGTTTATGAAACTGTAGGTCCATAGTTTCATGTTCCAAATTTTTCATTGGGTCACAATTTCCTAATCACATTTTCCATATTCATGAGAGCTTTTCGAATTGATTCTAAGGGTTAAATAATTGCCAAGGAGGAAAATTACTAGTTTCCTAGGTTAGGGGTGGAAGCTTTGGGATTTGGAATAAGGGGGACAATGAATTATGTTTGAACATTAGAAGGACATAAATATTTAATAAAATATATAAATAAATAAATACAATATAAAATTTAAGTGGCAATGGAACATGGAGACACATGGAGACTATGGGGCCCACACAAGCTAGAATTTATGAGCCACATGGCATCCTTCTCTTGCAATTTCTAATACATGGGAAGTATAAAGGTTCTTTGATGAGTTATAAGGATAATAAAATTTTCCATATGCATCATAGGTCTAATTTTTTAGGAAATTTAACTTACATGGGAAAGGAAGAGTCATTTTGGAGCTAGTGAGACACTTGGACTAGATTCCCTAGCTCTATGACAACAATGATAAAGTTGCTACGACACCTATGACACAAATCATATATGAAGGATTAAATATAACATATATGACATTTCATTTCAAAATTTATAATCCACGAGATCTCTCATGTGAGTTAAGGAAGTCAATCGGCTCCAAATCGAATTTGGGGAAGGTGGAAGGATAGGAAAGGGAGGACACATGGAAAATCATGAGCATGCACCCAAATTAGAACTGACTTGATTTTTTTATGGATTGGGAACCTTAGAAGTATAATTATGTTTATAAAATATAGGAATAAACCAAGAGTATATATTTTTATCATTTGAGAAATTGTCGTTTGTGAATTGTGATAGCTAGTGGATGACTAGTTTTCTTTCCTTAGCCAATTTCGAGGGTGAAATATTCCCATCCAAATTGGTGTTTGGAGAGTCCACTCAAGTATTTAGTGTATCTTTAATGGATTATTATTTTCATTTTTAATCTACATGGCATGATGTGGATTCTTCTATTGCAGCAATTTCTCTCCACCATTTCCAGTTTTCTTTGCATATTCATGCTCATGGAGAGATTGCGCCTTGGGTGAGATCATGTACTCTTTGGTAGAGTTCTTCCTAATATATTTATGATTTTAATCAGTCAAATATTCACTTTTATTCATTCTCATAAATTTTCATGTCGAAATACCCAAGAGTTGTATGTCAAAATGACTTTTAATGAGCAAACAATGACCATTTCCACTCTATTTAGATATATGCCATGGTAATGCTTATTATTTCGAATAGAGGAATGTATATATGATAAATTTATGGTGAATGGAATTTAATAAATTTTTATTTCCAGTCTCATTTTCATTACTAAATAATTGGAATCCATTTTTACTCATTTTTATTACATTGGGAGAATATTTGGCGCATTTTCCCCAAGGGTTGAAATTGTGATTTGGGAGCTGTTTTGGAAAGTGTAATACCAGAATGTATAAAATGAAACATGATGAATATGAGACTTAAAAATATATATTACACATAACCTTACTTTTTTCATAAATTTGAGTGACTTTGGGACCATTTAAGAAGCCATTTCTGGCAATTACCCAGGGGGAATTGGAGCCCCAATTTGCTAGTAAAGAATCCTACTTTGAACAGAACATTAAACAAGTTTTCAGGAGTAATTTGGGGGTAATAAAACATCCCTAAAAATAATATTTAATATATAATATCATTCATGTACCTTATGAGAAAATTTTGGATCATTTGGGTCAATTTGGAGGTCTAGACATCAAAACTAGTTAAGGTCGAAATTGAGGAAAAGTGAAAAAATGGTCATTTAATAAAATTTCAAAAAGGGAAATTACAGTGGTATCAGAGAATTATATTGGCATCTTATGTGGTGTTATTTTTATCAGTACAATATTTTAGGGACAACCATTAGATATTGAAACCCAAAATTTATTTTGTTGAAGAGCGAAAAAATACTAGGGATGAAAGGGGAACCTCGTATGATGGTGAGGAGCATATAAAAATCATGGAACCTATAATTGAAGACATGACCAAGAATATTATGAAAGGATTAGAATTGATTTCTATCAAATGTTGGAGAAATAATATTTATTATAAGAAAACCAAGGGGGGAAATGCATCAGCTTTCTTGAAAGAGCAAAAGGAGGAGACCCATGAACCACCTAGCTCCGAAATAAGTGAAGTAGAAGAAGTAGTACATGAAGAGGATCGAAATACACTCCCAAGTTAATCTAAAAAATATGAAGAGACATCACATGAGTATGAATAAGTTTCTATTAAAAATAATGAATATCATTTCGAGACTCATTCTACCTTGGAAATGAAACAAACATCATTTACTAATGGATTCTTGAACTATGAAGGAGTACCTACTGATGGGTGCTCACAACTCTATGTTGGTGACATAGAGATCATATTAGAAAATGTTGCTGCAAGACAAATTTGTACTAAACATGAAAATGAATACCTTGTATAAGTTGAAGAAGAAACAAGATCAACTTTGTAATGTCCCCTTTTTGGATCTTTTTTTAAAATGCCCAATTTTCCAATTTTTCTCAATTTTGGCTCTTGACTAGTTTTGATGTCTAGAACTCCAAATTGACCCAAATGCTTCCAAATTTTTTCTGAAGGTACATTAATGATAATATAACTTAAATATAATTCTCATGTATATTTTTTTACCTCCCAATTACATCTACAAAATTTTTTAATGTTCTGTTCAAAGTAGGATCCTTTACTAGCAAATTAGGGCTCCAATTCCCCCTGGGTAATTGCCAGAAATGGCTTCACAAATGATCCCAAAGTCACTTGAATTTATTAAAAGAGGATGGTTATGTGTAAGGTAAATTTTAAAATTATCATATGCATCATGTTTCAGTTTATACAGTCTGTTATCACTCTTTCCAAAACAACTCCCAAGTCACAATTTTGACCCTTGGGGAAAATGCACAAAATCTTCTCCCAATGCAATAAAAATGAGTAAAATGGCTTCCAATTATTAAGTAATGAAAATTAGAATTGAAATAAACATTAATTACATTCCATCCATCATACATTTATCATATATACATTCCTAAATTCAAAATAATAAGCATTACCATGGCATATATCAAAATGGAGTGGAAATGGTCATTGTTTGCTCATTAAAAGTCATTTTGACAGACAAATCTTGGGAATTTCAGGTTGAAAATTTATTATAATCAGTAAAATATAATATTTAATGGATTCCAATCATAAATGGACAATGAAAGGCTCTTCCAATTCGAAATCATCAGCATTGCAATGGTTCACAACAAGATAGTGGGGAAATGACATTATTTCTTCATTGTTCAACATGTTTACATGAATTATTTTGGATATTTAGACCTGAGAGTATTATAAAAATTAAATACAGAGAATATACATCATAACATAATATAATTATCATTGTAATCTTTCCAAAATATATCAATAGCTCACCCAAAGCGCAATCCCTCCATTGGCATGAATATGGTGTGAAAATGGGAAATAGTTGAGAGAGAGTGATGCAATAGAAGAATCCACATTATTTAATGTAGCTTACACCTGAAAATAATACTCCATTAAATATCCATGAAATACCTGAGTGGCCTTTCCAAACACCAACTAGGATGGTAATTTTCACCCTCGAAATTGGCTTAAGCAAGAAAACTAGTCATCCACTAGCTCTCACAATTCACAAATGACAATTTCACAAATGAGCAAAAGATTATTCTCATGGATGATCCCTGTATTTTATAAAAATTATTGATATTATAAGGTTCCAAATCCATCCATAAACCAAATCCAAGTTGAATTGGTGTGGTTGCTCATGCTATGCCATGTGGCCTCTCTCTTTACCTTCCCTCTTCTCCCAAATTTGAGTAGGAGCCTCTTGGCCTTCTCCATCTCCGAATTTCAACCTCCAATATGCTCTATTCAGGCCTGACATATCATTATTTCAGTATTTAAGCCTTTATATCTCACTTGGGTCATAACTGTCATAGAATCTCCACCATTGGTGTCATAGCTGTCATAAATGTAAGGGGAATCTAGCCAAGTGTCCATGAAACTCTCATTTGGCTCTTCCTCTCCCATGTAAGTTAAAATTAATCAAAAATTAGACCTATGAAGTATATGTAAAATTATATTAACATTATAATCCATACAAAAACATTATACTTCCCATATATTCAAATTTGCAAGAGAAAGATACCATTTAACATAGGAATTCTAGCTAGTGTAGGCCCCATAGTCTCCACGTGTCTTCATGCTCTATTGCCACTTCCATTTTTTCTTGTATTTATTTAATAATATCAATTATTAAATATTTATCCCCTTATAATGTCTAAACATCATTTATTATCCCCCTTATTCCAAATCTCAAAGCTTCCACCCCCAACCTACAAAACTAGTGATTTTCCTCCTTGGCAATTATTTGACTTTTAGAATCCATTTGACAACTTTCATGAATATGGAAAATGTGATTTTTCCATTGTGACCCAATTCCAAATTTGGGACATTACAAATCCTCCCTTCCCAATATTTCTTGTCCTCAGGCAATTTCAAACATGGTTGTTGAAGAACCTGCTTTCTGTATGATTCTTTGAAGTTGCCACTAAGCTTCCCACTTTGAGTCTTTGAGATTCCATGAATATTTCAGAGAGGAACCACCATGCTTGCTGATCCACTACTCTAATTAACATCACCTTATTAAGTGGGGAATCCATCTCCCATACTGCTTGTATCCCAAAGAATTTGGAATCAATCAGACTAAAAACTATACCAAGGTCTCATTGCTTGCATTGCACTCCAATAATTAAGAGTGCTCTCCAACCCATACCATTTGAAAAGAGAATTCCTGGATCCCATTTTCTTGTATGCATTCTTCCAAACATCATGAGTTCATAATATATATCATCAAAGTATATAAAAACATAATAAGAATGTACATTAAGGAGGTGCCTCACCAATAAATCGTGAAAGTGCTTATACCTCCCAATGAGTAGACTACCATTTTCCAAGTGCATACAAGCTTCAAGTGACCAATCAAATCTGCTCCAATGACATAGGTGAGGATCCCATGTCCCACTATTCTGCTCCAAAGATATATAATGTGCATCAATATAATCAGCCATGTGTTCTTTCATCCAAGGAGTGAATGAAGAACCTCCACCAAAATATGAACCAAATAATGATCAAAGAAAACATGAAGACTTCAAGTGGATCAAAGAAGTCTCATCATTACACCCATGAATATGTATATCATCATGAAATAACAGAGGACTTTTCTTCCAATAAAAATGTTCTTCAATCACATATCTCTTCACCCAAGTGTGTGATGAAGTTCCTCCAACATCAAATCGACTAGGCAAGGAGCAAGGAAAATCATGAGTCTCCAAGTGACTCAAGTGAACATCATAGGTGCACCCATGTAGATGTGTATAATCATAATGTAAAAAAGGATTCTTCTGAAAATGTAAATAAGATGGTTCTCTAATAATTCAATCATAAAAAGGAGAAATAAAATGCCCATGCTCTTCATGTGGCACCATCAAAAAGAAACCTTTCACCCATACTTCATTAGGATGACTGCTACAAAATTTAGCAGTGTACGATGTAGGAGAAAGAACCAACTCACCCAAATGATCAGTAAGTGAAAAAATGTCATAATGTGAAGGATCCATAGGGGTAGGATTATTCATATCCTTCAAGAGTGTGAAACCTTTTTCATAGATTGGTTCCAATGTAGAGGAATCATATTCTTCTTTAAAAATTGCATACCCTTCATCAAGAGACAATTCAAGTTCCTCTTCAACCACATCAAGTTTTTGGATATCTTCAAGCACATTTTCAAATACATCAAGTACATTCAAATTTCCAAATGTCTCATGATCCACCATGTCATGAGAATCCTCCAAACAATCTACCATTTGACAATCTGAAACATGGGAGGAAAAACAAGTGTCTTGCAACTTTTCAAGAAGTTGCTCATTTTGAATTGTGAGCTTATGAATAACTTCATTATTCTTCAAGTAGGATTCATGTAAACATTCACTACGCTCAATGACATTTTTTCTATCAAAAAGCAAAGACATGAAATTACCTTTGATGTTACACATTGCTCTTTGGATCTTTTCCATGTCTTCAAGGAAAGATGGATCCTCCAAGGAAGTAGCTCTCCAACAAGAATTTGATACCAATTCTTGAGTGTTATGGAGTATGATAAGGGCCTCTTGGATATTCTTTTCATTCATCTTTAAGGACCCTTTAAGATAATGAGGCTCTTGCAAATTAACACCCTCATCTTCTTCCTTCTTGCTTGGACCAACTTCATGAAGCTCAAGTGGTGATGGGAAAGTTGATCTTATTTCTTCTTCAAATGATACAAGGTATTCATTTTCAGGTTTAATGGAAGTTTGGCTTGCAACAACACTTTCAAAATTGATCTATATGTCACCAACATAGAGGTGTGAGCACCCATCAGTAGGTACTCCTTCATAGTTCAAGCATCCATTAGTAGATGCTCTTTGGTCCATGTCCATAGTAGAATTTGTTTCAGAATGATATTTAATAGTTTCAAGGTACTCTTCTTCCTTCTCATGTGATGTTTCCTCATCTTTTTCAAAGTCATTTGGGAGTGAATTTCGATCCTCTTCATGTAATGCCTTTTCTTCTTCTTCACCCACAAAAATTTGTAGCTCCTTGGTCTCCTCCCTACTTGTGCATTGATTATTATTCCTTAATGAGTTATTATTTGAATTATTTTTTATAAATTCCTTCAACCAATCATTAAGGTATTCACAATGAATAGTTTTATGTGCCAATTTGAATGCTTAATTAACCTTCCTGGACATATCATCACCACATGGATTAATGAATTTATTCAATTCATATATACCATCCATAAATTCAATAGGTGCCAATACCATGCTATGATACCACTGTAATTTCCCCTTTTTGGATCTTTTTTTAAAATGCCCAATTTTCCAATTTTTCTCAATTTTGGCTCTTGACTAGTTTTGATGTCTAGACCTCCAAATTGACCCAAATGCTTCCAAATTTTCTATGAAGGTACATGAATGATAATATAACTTAAATATAATTCTCATGTATGTTTTTTTACTTCCCAATTACATATACAAACTTTTTTAATGTTCTGTTCAAATTAGGATCCATTACTAGCAAATTGGGGCTCCAATTCCCCCCCCCGGGTAATTGCCGGAAATGGCTTCACAAATGATCCCAAATTCACTTGAATTTATTAAAAGAGGCTGGTTATGTGTAAGGAAAATTTTAAAATTCTCATATGCATCATGTTTCATTTTATACAGTCTGTTATGACTCTTTCCAAAACAACTCCCAAGTCACAATTTCGACCCTTGGGGAAAATGCACCAAATCTTCTCCCAATGCAATAAAAATGAGTAAAATGGATTCCAATGATTAATTACTGAACATGAGACTTGAAATAAACATTAATTACATTCCATACATCATACATTTATCAGATATACATTCCTCCATTCGAAATAATAAGCATTACCATGGCATATATCAAAATGGAGTGGAAATCGTCATTGTTTGCTCATTAAAAGTCATTTTGACAGACAACTCTTGGGAATTTTGACTTGAAAATTTTTGAGAATGAATAAAAGATAATATTGAACTGATTCCAATAATAAATGGACAATTAAATTCTCTCCCATTTCGAAATCATCAGCATTGCAATGGTTCACAACAAGATATTGGGGAAATGACATTATTTCTTCATTGTTCAACATTTTTACATTTTTACATGAAATGACATTATTTCTTCATTTTTCAACATTGGGTATTTGGACCTGAGAGTCTTATAAAAATGAAATAAAGAGCATATACATAATAACATAAGATAATTATCATTATAATATTCCCCAAAGAGATCAATAGCTCACCCAAAGCGCAATCCCTCCATTGGCATGAATATGGTGTGAAAACTGGAAATAGTTGAGAGAGAGTGCTGAAATAGAAGAATACATATTATTTCCTGTAGATTACACCTGAAAATTATACTCCATTAAATCTCCATGAAATACCTGAGTGTCCTTTCCAAACACCAACTAGGATGAGAATCTTTCACCCTCGAAATTGGCTTAAGCAAGAAAACTAGTCATCCACTAGCTCTCACAATTCACAAATGACCAAAAGCCTATTCTCATGGATGATACATATATTTTATAAACATTATTGGTATTATAAGGTTCCAAATATGTCCATAAACCAAATCCAAGTCGAATTGGTGTGGCTTCTCATGCTATGCCATGTGACATCTCTCTTTACCTTCCCTCTTTTCCCAAATTTGAGTAGGAGCCTCTTGGCCTTCTCCGAGTCCCAATTTCAACCTCCAAGGTTCTCTATTCAGGAATAATATGTCAGTATGTTAGTATGTCAGCCTCATATCTGACTTGGGTCATAAATATCATATAATCTCCATCATTGGTGTCATAGCTATCATAAATGTAAGGGGAATCTAGCCAAGTGTCCATGAAACTCCCATTTGGCTCTTCCTCTCCCATGTAAGTTACAATTCATCCCAAATTAGACCTATGAAGTATATGGATAATTATATTAACATTATAATCCATACAAAAACATATACTTCCCATATATTCAAATTTGCAAGAAAAAGATACCATTTAACATAGGAATTATGGCCAGTGTGGGCCCCATAGTCTCCATGTGTCTTCATGCTCTATTGAAACTTCCATTTTATCTTGTATTTATTTAATAAGATAAATTATGAAATATTTATCCCCTTATAATGTCTAAACATCATTTATTATCCCCCTTATTCCAAATCTCAAAGCTTCCACCCCCAACCTAGGAAACTAGTGATTTTCCTCCTTGGCAATTATTTGATTTTCCATTTGACAATTTTCATGAATATGGAAAATGTGATTTGGCCATTGTAACCCAATGCCAAATTTGGGACATTAAAAACTTCCCCATCACTCCTTGAGCTTCATGAATTTTTTCCAAGCAAGAAGGAAGAAGATGAGGAGGCTTATTTGCAAGAGCATCATTTTCTTGAAGGGTCCTTAAAGATGAATGAAAAAAAGATGCAAGAGGCCCTTAGAATACTACATGACACTAAAGCATTGGTGTCAAATTCTTGTTGGAAAATTTCTTGGATGATCCATCCTTCCTTGAAGACATGGAGAAGATTCAAAGAGAAATGTGCAACATTGAAGGTAATTTCATGTATTTGATTTTTGATAGAAACAATTTGGTTGAGCTTAATGAATTGTTACATGATGCATACTTGAAGAATAATGAGGATAATCATAAGCTTGCAGTTCACAATGAGCAACTTCTTGAAAAGTTACAAGATACCTGGTTTTTCCTTCTATGTTTCAGATTGTCAAATGGTAGATTGTTTGTAGGATTCTCATGACATGGTGGATCATGAGAAATGTGGAAATTTGAATGTGCTTGATGTGTTTGAATATGAACCTAAAGATATCCAAACACTTGATGTGGTGGAAGAAGAACTTGAATTTTCTTTTGTTGAAGGTTATGCAATTTTTAAAGAAGAGCATGATTCCTCTATATTGGGATCAATATATGACAAATCTTTCACACTTTTGAAGAAGCTACATGATACTACCCATATGGATCCTTCTCATGATGAAACTTCTGCACTTTTTTATCATTTGGGTGAGTTAGCCCATTCTCCTACATCCTACAATTCCATGTTTTGCAGCATTAGTCTCAATGAATTATGGGTGAAAGGGTTATTTTTTATGGTGCCACATGAGGAGTATGGAACTCCTAGATATACCTTTTATGATGACATGGTTGGAGCACATTCTTATTCACATTTGCAGCATAATTCTTTGTTACTTTATGATGATGCACATCTACATGGATGCACCTATGATACGCATTTGAGTCACTTGAAGACTCACGATTTCTCTTTATCAACACTTGGTTCATTTGATGTCGGAGGAACTTCATCCAAAACTAGGTGAATAGATTTATGATTGGAGAAAATTTTTGTTTCCAACCACCTACTCTATTATATCTTTATGATTCTCTCATTCATGGATGTATGGCTGATACTTCTTTGACTCATTTCAAGTGTCCTTGTTTTTTTTCTCATTTTTTGGTTCATTTTATGGTGGAGGTTCTTCGTTCACTCCTTCGAGGAAATAACACATGGCTAATTATATTGATGCACATTATATATATTTGGAGAAGCATTATGGGACATGGGATCCTCACCTATGTCATTGGAGCATATTTGATTGGTAAATTGAAGCTTGTATGTGTAATAATTTACTTATTAATGAGATATAGGAGCTAGAAAAATATTCACACATGAAGTGTTTCAAAAAAAGTAAAAGAGAAACAACAAAGAGACAAAAAATAGCTAGAATAGCACATGTGAATGGTGTTAATTGTTGATCACATTATTATCATACATAATTTATATGTTATGTTACACATTTATAACAAATTGGAGAAAATTATATTGGCTTTGGCAACTAATTTGGAAAGTACAAGTGTCATGATGAAATTTGACCTCGATCCCCCCTAGGTGGACCAATGGAGCCACAAATCAGCCCAAACAGTTACAAAATATTGTGTGGGTGTGTTTTAGCTGACACGAGGTCATAATTACACCTTATCATGCATGGGTATGGAAACATAGGTGGGTTATAGGCTCTAAGTGCCATTAAATGCACCAAATCAGCCCAAAATTGGACAAAATCTCCCTATAGCGCTCTTTCTAAACAAAATTGTCCACATTAAATGAATGGGAGTGCACAAGAAATGATGAGGGAGAACATGTGGATATTTGACTGAACTGGAGCACTCATGTGGGTGTGAATGCACCAATTTAGCTGGTTATTGGTCCAACTAAGCACCCTTAGTCCAAAACCTTAGTGTATTGATGCAAAAATGAAATAAATTTGACTAAGGCGTTAAAATAAGGTACTAAGTATGTATTATTTCTCCTAACCCCCCCCCCCCTTAATCCATACTTAGTACAATTTAATCAAAAATATTTTTTAAGGCCTTGGCAACTAAGGCACAAGTCACCTTTTACAACAAAGTTTATTAATCCATGTAACATAGGTAAGGAGGAAAACCTCATGGAAAACCCCCCCCCCCACCCCTCGCCCCACCTAAAAAATGGATATGAAAGAGATCATAATGTATTCAACATGTCCTCTTCTTCACTTGAATGAGCTAAAAGAACAACTTCTTGGTGATGGACTTGGTGAATATGTTGTGGATGCCAAGGTCATGCATCAATGCATCAAAGTGTTGTAAACCAAGATCATGTGAAGAGGCCCTTTGATGATAATCATTTCATGATGAAGGGGAATAATAAGAATGTCTCTTGCTGCAATCATACTCTGATCTAATATCATAATCAACCATGGCAAATATATCTCTGCAAACTCTTTCCCAAATAACATCAAAGGATTCAACAAAATATGCATTATGTGTAGCAGCCATATCATGAATAAAACCATGAATCTTTCTCCCAATTTGGTGAAGCACCTTCATAACTCTGTAAAAAAGCTCATGAGACTCTAAAATATCAAAATACATGTCATATATTGTTCATGTATTTGTAACTTCGGAATGTATTCACTTGTATATTTTATATATTGTATTTCATTGGTAGATTCATTAATGTAATTAAGTCATGTAAAGTCATAGAGGTTAACCCTCCTTGTTGATCGGGGGGGGGGAAGTCCCCATAGTTGTGGGGCACTAGGGTTATTAGACTCTCCTAGAGAATTTGACCCTAGTAAGTAATTGTCAAGTCAAAAACTAGTATAAATAGAGAGTGGGCCAGTCTATTTGACACACACTCACCCAACTATAGCGCATAGGTGAGAGAACAGGAGCTCACACAAGTGAAAGAGATAATAATTGTTGGAGATCATTTTTCTGTCTTTTACTGCTGCCATTGGTGCTCATTCTATCTCTGAGGAAGTTGTTGGGTTTTTCCTTTATGGTTTCCCTGAGGATAAATCTTTGTGTCTATTGTCTCTTTTGATTGATTGTTGTGCATGTTATTCTCTTAGATAAGATCCTAAGATCACATTGTCTAATTGATAAAAATATAACATGGGATCAGAGCTAACCTCATAAGAAGACAATGTGCAGCTTCAGAGGCTAGGACTTCTTACTTTTTTGGTTTTTCTCCACAATCTATCAGCAAAAGGAGGCTAGGATGACTCTCCATTAAAGGGCACATCTTTCTGTCAAAGCAGAATCTGATTCTGAGCATTTTCAGTTTTTGACCTACCACTGCATCAGGAAATTAGGGCTTCTCACAAGAGAGTAATTTTGTAGTGAGCCTAGCATAGGTTTGATCTCCTCATCAAAATCCAAGTTTAGAGACCAATTTCAAATTTTTTGGTTGGGTAGAACTCCAGGAAATTCAAACCCTAATCCACCCCTAAACTAGAAAACCAACACTATAGGAGATCAACGCCATATCTAGTTGTTGCAGCTGCAACAATTCTCCCCAAATTTCTTAAATTTTGGGCCCCTCCTTATGATTTAGCGTTGTTTTTAATTGTTGGATCCTTTGAACCTTTTGGTCATGCTTTAATGTTGGATGATTTTAAAGGATTGACTCCCGGCATGTTTTCGGAGGTTGCGTGTGTTTGAAATTGTTTGGGTCACCGATTGTGAGTTTGGTTTTGCTGATGGATCTTTGAAAGGCCGTTGTTTGAGAGGTGAAATGTATTTTGACCGCTGTTGATTTTTTAAAACTATCCGAACAATCAATTTTCTATTAATCGGGCGTCATACTATGTTAAATCGGTGGCTGTTGTCCATTTCCCTTCCGTCGTTGCAGCTCCCAAAGCAACTAAGCACCCGATGTGTAAAGTGCTCCGCTCGCCGATGTGTGTCGGCCCTCTGGTCACATGTTTATAACCTTTTTGCTTCCGCCATTGCAGATCCCAAATCAATTAGATAGCCGAAGTGAAAAGCGCTCCGCCGCCGATGCAAGTCGCTTGTCCGTAGTCTTTTCCTTTCCCGCCGTTGCGGCTGTGTGGAGCAATTGGCTTCCGATGTCAATATATTTCGACTTTCGATTAATAATTTTCCCGCCCACGGGTCACGTGTCCTTAACCTCTTCTTTTCCACCGTTGCGGCTATGAATAGGTCTACCCTGCCGAGGTTAGCGCTCTGAGCCTTCGATGAAGTTCACGTTTCCTGTCGTAGGTGTTTTCCTTTGAACCCATAGTTAGATGAAGTAGTGATGCCAGTGTTTGTTAAGCCTTGTGGTAGTAACGCAGTACATGGCCTTCTTAATGCTTAGCCATTTTAGTTGATATGGTTTGAATGCGATTCCAATGAATGATGCACGTCGTTTGATTGCAGTTGATTTCTGGAGATTGGTCAAACTACTGCGGCGCTAAGGGAGACGGACCGTTTGGTAGAGGTATAGCTGAAACTAGCAGGATCGCAAGGAGGACAAGTGGAATAGAAGACAAAGTAGTAGATACCAAGGCACAGACCTGAGAGGTCCATCAGTGACTCACCCGATCATGGGTTTGCGCAGAAAATAAGGATCTGAAACATTCGAGGGACTGGAGAGTCACACGTTTGGGGGAAGCCCAAACGATCTGCTGTTGTAGTTTAAATATTGGAAAGTTAGAACTTAAAAGGGGCTTTTTCCCTGGAAAAACTTGTAACTTAATGCTTGTAAGAGGAACTATTTCATTTTACAACCATAGACTACAAATTTTACCTGTTGGAGGAAGTGCTCTGTGGAATATGTCAATGTGATTAAATGAGAAATGTTGAATGTGAACTATTTCATTTTTAGCTGTGTCTCATTAGCTGTAAGAGAGTTCTAATTTCTTGAACCTATGTTCTTGTCTGAATGTTTTTCAGTACCCTTATGATGTCTTTTTCCACTATGAGTAATGGTAGTTTTAACTGTTGATGAGCTATCTTATCGTATATACTTTTATTCATTTTTATATGTTTGGTTATAAGAACAGATATCTGTGATTTGCCATAACACATGAACAGGGGTGCATTACTCATGAATTAATACCCAGCTCTCTAGAGATAGTTTAGTTAATATTTATTTTCTTGCATGATTTGGATGCTTGTGAGTGCTAAGACGAGAGGTAAGAACCTGCGCATCACATTGTGACTACTCTTTGCATATTTATCACCCTGCATTGTTAATTAGGCACGTGCATATCATACTTCAAGTAAAAAAATACAAAAATATACACGGTGGACCGGGCCGTAACCGGTAAAACCTTTTGTTTTTGTTACTTGACCTACGGTAGCCAGACCGCAAACCGGACGGATTCCCTATACCAAATAGTCACGGGCTAGTTGGGAACATTGACTGGGGAGAATCCCTTGCTGTTGTTGCCTACGATTTTCCAGGCCTCAACAGTTTCTAGCTCTATAAGGAGGGCCACCAGTGCATGGCTGGCTGAGGAAACCCGTTTTCTCAGGAGTATTCCACCGGTAACAGTTCTAAAAGTAGTGGGCTTCATAATCCGATTCTAGAAAAAAGGAGTAAAGAACATTTGTTTTCTATTGACAATGAAGTTGTTAATAACCTGAGAAGACACACCAAGGCATATGTGAAGAATATTGGAGGATTGCTGATCATCCCTGAATTGCCCAGAAGAGAATATAAAAGAAAAGATCGTCCTATATTGGAAGACTTAGTGCTGGTTGGGGATTGGGAAGAACTTGTGGAAACAGCCTTACAGGAAGTTGTACTGCCTTTGAATCAAGAATGCCCAGATACTCCTCACAGTTCTCCCACTCACACTCCTGTTTTATCACCTCCTCACTCTCCACCCAAACTCATGGCAGGCGTTAACACCAATCCACCACCAAACCCACCGAATCCACCACCTGCCTGGAGAGCCAGATCACCTTTGAACCTGACACCTCCATTACATGATCTACCTCAAGCCTTTCACAAGATGTTGCCCAAGTTCGACCCAAGTGAGAAGATATTAGTAGATGACCACCTACAAAGTTTTTACTTGGAAATAGAAGGATTAAGGGCGGGAGAGTATAAAGATGTAGTCTGCAGACTGTTCCTGCATACCCTTAAAGGAGCTGCAGCATCATGGTACTTCGGGTTGCCTGAAAACTCTATCCCTGATTGGGATACCTTTGAAAGGATATTTAGGAGTAAATATGCGACTCAAAAGACTCATGCAGCTCTAATGAAAGGACTATGCACCTTGAAGAAAGAGAGAAAGGAAAAGGTGCACAGTTTCACACAAAGGTTTGCAACATAACTCAAGAATTTTTCTGAAGCAGATAAACCTTCGGATAAGGTCCTAATTGAATATTATACTTCAACTTTAGGCCCTGAGTTGGCCATGTTTGCTAAAATAAGGACCAAGCCTACTTTGGCAGAAACCTATGCAGAGACAGAAGTAGTGGAGGCTGAAAGAGAAATTATCAAAGATTATCTAGAACAGTCAGGAGAGAAAGGTGCAGGAAGGAAAGCCTTATTGTTTACTAAGCCTAAGGAAGAGAAATCGCCAGATTTTGAAAATATGGCAAAAATGATGCAGAAGCTTTCCAACAAAATCATAGATTTGGAGAAAGAGAAGGAAACACAAAAGTTCTATAAGCCCTATTATAAGAAAAGGGAGGATAACAATCAATCTCAACCTCCTCCTCACAATGCTGCATCGATGAATCTAACAGAGGTAGGAATGGAAAAATTTTGCACTTTCCACCAACAACCACACTCTGAAAGGAATTGTCCTCAATGGATAAACTCAATGAATTTGGTTATGAATCAGCTGTTGGATTCTAAGTTAACAGAAGATGGAGAAGAAGAAAGAAAAGAAAATACTACTTCAATGAAGGAACAAGAAGAGGAAACCATGGTTTTGTGGAATTCTATTTCATTATTTGATGCAGAAGAAGAAAAGAATTAGGGCTACAAGGACGTCATGGAAACCAACGTGACAACAAGGAGCCAAGAGCCAATTAAAGAAAATAGTCTCATTCTCCCAAAAATCAAAAGGATGCAAAAGAATGTTAAGAAATTTCAAAATAATTTCGCAGCTGATAAAATTCCTAAATTCACAATTATCAGCTAGGATCCTAGGCAGACTGATAAGTTCGCCAAGCTCATTGAAGAGAAAATGAATGTTGATAAGCCACATTCTACTAAATTGCCGATGGATTATGACATCGTGGAAGATATTAAGAAAGCGAGGGCAAACGTTTCACTATTTGAAATGTGTAAAGTGCCGCAGCAAAAAGAAAGACTATCGAAAGCACTTGAAGCATTGGATGAGAAGCTTCCCACTATCAATCAACCTCAGGAAGAAGAAGAAATCGGAGAAACCAGCATTGGAGGTAAGTCTAAGAGCAAACAACCACCTTTCCTCCTCACTTTTGAAATTTTCTATCACAACGTACATAATTGTCTGGTAGACTCAGGGGCGTCCATTAATGTCATGCCAATATCAGTCTGTAAAAAGATAAATGGGCAGCCTAAGCCATCCACGTGGAGGGTTGTTCAAATGGATAGGACGGATGTATAGGTAATTGGTGAGATGGAGGATGTCCTAGTCCATTTGGCATCAAATGATAAAGTGTTCCAAGTCATTAATATTGTGGTGGATGATATACCAGACGCGTATGGTCTTGTCCTGAGCAGAGATTGGTCGGCTAAACTAAATGGATATTTTGCTTCTGATTGGTCACATCTATGGCTGTCGTATAAAGGAAGTCCAAATCAAATTAAGATTTTGGGGGAGCCTCACATGAAATACAACGTTACTCAACTCGACGAGAAGAATGAACCAGTGGATTCTGTGTTGGGAAATTATTTCATTGAGTTGGAACCAGGACATTACCAGGTAGAAGAGGCCAGCAATACATTAGACACCCAGCCTGATCTCCTTCGATTTTCACAAGCTGATGAAATCGATTGTAACATAGTAAACTTAGCGGTAGGAATAGATTCTCATGCAGTAGTTAGCGATTTTTGGACTTTGTTTTTTGATGGCTCTAAGACATTAGAAGGATCAGGGGCCGGCTGTGTCATGATCGACCCCAAGAATAATAAACATTTCCTTTCCTGTAGATTAGAGTTTGAATGTACGAATAATACAGCTGAGTATGAAGCGCTGGTGCAGGGCTTAAGGAAAGTGATTGAATTAAAGGTAAGTAATCTAAAAGTTTTTGGAGACTCTGAAATTATTGTGAAACAAATCTGGAATCAAATACATTGTGTTTCCCCTCACGTGAAGGCTGATCAAAATGAGGTATGGGACCTACCTAAATGTTTTAATGCATTCAATATTATCTCAATTCCAAGACTTAAAAATGCAGAAGCTGACTTGTTGGCCACATCATCTGCTAGGCTGGTACCTACTAATAATTGATGCTCTGTTGAATTGATTTTCAAGCCCTCAGTACCTAATATGATTACCAACCTACGAGTGTTCGATTATGACCAACAGATTATAGAATGTTTATAAAATGACGAGGTATTTAAAAAAGCAATTATAGATGATGAAGAACATCAGGCCGAGCTAAAGTATGACAATTTCATCCCTAAAGGAGTCAGAACGTTAGAAAGAATGTTCGATTTAAATGAGAAGTTCAAAAGACCGGCCAACGTGAAGACTCACAGCTCATCTCTACAGTTCGAGCTGATAAATTTAGGGACTGAGACGAATCCTAAATTTGTGAATCTTGGCAAATGTTGTTCACCGGCAGAAAGAGATAATTTCGTCGGTCTGTTTAAACAATATAAAGATGTTTTCACCTAGAAATACGAAGATTTGAAAACATACGACACCAGCATCATCAAGCATGTTGTCCCCATCAAAGCCGGCGTCAATCCGTATCAGCAACCTTTAAGAAAAATGCATCCAAAATTGGAACCGTTGATTCAGAGTGAAGTGAAGAAATTATTGGATGCTAGAATCATTTTTAAGGTCAGACACTCTGAGTGGGTATCAAATCTGGTACCAGTGAGGAAAAAATATGGAGAAATCAGACTATGCGTGGATTTCAGAAATTTAAACCGCGCTTCAGATAAAGATAACTATCCTGTGCCACCCATGGAGCAATTGCTAAAAATGCTCTCAAGGTCTAAAATGTTTTCATTATTAGATGGTTTCTCTGGCTACAATCAAGTATTGGTAGCCGAAGAGGACAAATTGAAGACAACGTTCAGGACCAAATGGGGAACCTTTGCCTACAGAAGGATGCCCTTTGGGCTTATAAATGTTGGAGCAACGTTTTAGAGGGATATGGACATAGCTTTCTGTGGATTGATTGGACGTAGTTCTGTAGTGTACCTTGATGATATTACGATATTCTCAAAGAATAGAGAAGAACACGTGTTTCATTTAAGGCATATTTTTGAACGCTGTCGGAAATATGGCATCTCGCTCAATCCCAAAAAGTGTGTGTTCGCTGTCACGGAGGGAAAATTGTTGGGTCGTATAGTTTCAAAGAAAGGAATCTCTATAGATCCAGAAATAATTAAGGCCATTGAACAAATCCCATTACCCCATAATAAAAAAGGATGCAATCATTTATGGGAACTATAAACTTCATGCGAAGATTTGCACCTAATTTCGCTCAGATCGTCAAGCCACTACAGCAGATGGTGAATAAAAATGCACAATTCAAATGGACTAAGATTGAGAAGAATGCATTCAGCAAAATTAAAACTGATGTTGCACACGCACCCTCCCTGGAAATCCCAGATTTCGATAAAGACTTTATTCGGTATACCTTTGCATCCGATGATTCGCTAGCAGTTGTGCTTACGCAAAAGGAAGATAGAGGGAATGAATTCCCAATATATTTCATGAGCACTGGTCTACAAGAGGCCGAATTAAATTACCCAGCCATTGATAAACAAGCTTACGCAGTATTTAAAGCAGTAAAGCAATTCAGGCCTTATATTTTAAAAAATCAAACCAAGGTGATCGTCCCCTACCCAACTGTAAGGTCCCTTCTTGTACAGAAGGAGTTAGGAGAAAGAAGGGGAAACTGGGTAACATCTCTTCAAGAGTACGACCTTGAATTCAAGCCAGCCTCTATAGTTAAAGGACAAGGGTTGTGCAAATTGATGACTGAAAATGGAAAAAATGAAGAACTTGCCTAGGAGGATGAAGCTGAATTACATGTAATGGAGGTATGTCCTTTGTTTACAGCTCCCGAGTCTTGTATAGAGACCTCGTGCATTACCTGCAGGTAGGGCTGTTGCCAGAACATTGGAATTCTAAGCAAAGAAGAGCGTTGCATCTTAAATCAGCTTCCTATCAAATTGTTGAAGGAGTATTATTCAGAAAAAATTATGATGGAGTTCTTCTGAGATGCTTAGAGAAAGAAGATGCGGAAAAAGTAATGACAGATTTGCATGACGGGCCTGCTGGGGGACATTATTCAGTGGATACTACATCCCACAAAATCCTCAGAGCTGGTTACTATTGGCCTAAGCTCTTCAAAGATGCGCACGCACATGTTAGGAAGTGTGATATTTGCCAAAGGTGTAGTGGAAGACAACCTAAAGCAGCAGCACCCCTAAATCATGTGATGATCACGGAGCCATTCGAGTAATGGGTGTTGGATATCATTGGAGAAATAAAACCAAATTCCTCCCTACAACACAAGTACATTCTGACCGCGATTGATTATTTCACTCATTGGGTCGAAGCAATCCCGCTGCACAAAATAAATCAAGACGAGGTCATCAGCTTCCTGCAGGACCACATCATGAACAGGTTTGGAGTTCTATTTTCGTTAGTTTTTTATAATGCTACGTACTTTTCATCAAATAAATTAACCGCTTTTGCTCATGATAAAGGGATAAAATTGCATTATTCTGCTAATTACTATCCACAAGTAAATGGCCTGGCTAAATCCACTAACAAAAATCTGATTAGAATTTTAAAGAAGACTATGATAGAAAACCAGAGGAGCTGGCATTCAGCGCTACCAAACACCCTTTGGGCCGATAGAGTCACCCCCAATTCTGCGATAGGAGTGTCACTGTATACCCTTGTGTATGGTAAAGAAGCCATTCTTTCCCCCAATATCATGCTACCATCCTCCATGATAGCTCAAGAGTCCAGAGGGTCGGAGAATGAAGTTTTGTAGATGAGGATATGCAATCTTCTAAAAGCAGAAGAGGCTAGATCTAAAGCCAGATAACGCTTTAAGCAACAGCAGGAGTTATTAAAGAGATGGTTCGACAAACATAAAGCTGGAACAAAAGACTTTGAAGTGGGAGACTTAGTCCTCAAATGGGATCACCCCCATGATGAGAAAGGAAAGCATACTAAATTTCAGCAGTTGTGGGTAGGCCCTTTTTAGATTGCGGCAAAGCTTGGCCCTTCTACTTATAAATTGCAAGATCTACAGGGGTGGGAAGAGAACTTACTAGTAAATGTTTTGGTTCTCAATCCTTATTTTTCTTGGGTTTCTTTGAGTTCTTCTGTCTTGTATATAAATAATCTATTTGGTTGTCTTTTGAGTCATGTTTTTCAATTTGTTTTAGTTTAAGTTTATTGATTTCAATAAAGGGAACAAACCTGTGGTTGCATGGGGAACATCAATTTTTTTGGGAATTATAAGCATTTTTGGGTATCAGACTATGTGTTGTTGTTTGTCTAAAAGAACTTATTCCAGTTTAGCAGTTTTCTCGAATAGATCTGTGTGCATCGAAGTCTTGCTTAACCCCTGTGAAATAAAGAGTCTAGAATACTATGTTGAGGCTCCATCCACATCACACTTAAAATTTTCTAAGGGGTGACAGCAGAGGACCCATGGAAAGGAGCAAGGTGAATAGTATATTAAATATAAATGATCCCATTCCAAGAAACGAATGCCAAAAGGAAAATAAGAGTCAAAAACTCCTATGAAAGCATCATACATCAAAGCAAATGCTGAATCATAAGTACTAAATTGCCGAAAGTTCCTCTCCGTCTGTGAGCTGAAACATGAAGTACACCGCTCACACAAAAGGACACTATGGGATAGAGGATCCTGAATTAAAATTCAGAAAGAAAGGCATGCAGGAGGACTCATATGAAAAGGGACAAAAGTCCAAAAGCAAAAAAAGTGCTAAAGTGGCATGGGAATGAGGAACAAATGAATATTTATGTTTACCATATGCTACAATCCTGTGGTGTCCAAGCTATCAGCTACCTGAGGACAAAAGTAATAATGAAACTCATCCTCTGGCCTCGACATAGTTATCTGGACTTGAAAATCTTGTTTTCCACTCTCCCAAATTGGACTATCATCAATGATTAAAGGTACACACTTCTATCATTTGAGAAATCCAGATAGCTGGAAGAATTCAATAGATGCATTCATTGTTAAATAGTCTATCACTCAAAGAATAATCGCCCAGAGATCTAGGTTCACCAGGTAATTGCCAATTGTTGCAGCTGCAACAATTCTCCCCAAATTTCTTAAATTTTGGGCCCCTCCTTATGATTTAGCGTTGTTTTTAATAATTGGATCCTTTGAACCTTTTGGTCATGCTTTAATGTTGGATGATTTTAAAGGATTGACTCTCGGCCTATTTTCGGAGGTTGTGTGTGTTTGAAATTGTTTGGGTCGCCGATTGTGAGTTTGGTTTTGCTGATGGATCTTTGAAAGGCCGTTGTTTCGGAGGTGAAATGTATTTTGACCGTTGTTGATTTTTTAAAACTATTTGAACAATCAATTTTCTGTTAATCGGGCGTCATACTATGTTAAATCGGCAGCTGCTATCCATTTCCCTTCCGCCGTTGCGGCTCCCAAAGCAACTAAGCGCCCGATGTGTAAATCGCTCCGCTCGCTGATGTGTGTCGGCCCTCTGGTCGCATGTTTATAACTTTTTCACTTCCACCATTGCGGCTTCCAAATAAATTAGCCACCCGAAGTGAAAAGCGCTCCACCACTGATGCAGGTCACTTGTCCATAGTCTTTTCCTTTCCCGCCGTTGCGGCTGTGTGGAGCAATTGGCTTCCGATGTCAATATCTTCTGACTTTCGATTAAGATTTTTCCTGCCCGCAGGTCATGTTTCCTTAACCTCTTATTTTCCACCATTGCAGCTGTGAATAGGTCTACCCTGCCGAGGTTAGCACTCTGATCCTTCGATGAAGTTCACGTTTCCTATCGTAGGTGTTTTCCTTCAAACCCATTGTTAGACGAAGTAGTGGTGCCAGCGTTTGTTAAGCCTTGTGGTAGTAACGTAGTACATGGCCTTCTTAATGCTTATCCATTTTAGTTGATATGGTTTGAATACGATTCCAATGAATGATGCACGTCGTTTGATTATAGGTGGTTTCCGGAGATTGGTCAAACTATTGCGGCACTAAGGGAGACGAACCATTTGGTAGAGGTATAGCTGAAACCAACAGGATTGCAAGGAGGACAAGTGGAATAGAAGACAAAGCAGTAGCTACCAAGGCATAGACTTGAGAGGTCTGTTAGTGACTTACCCGATCATGGGTTTGCGCAAAAAAGAAGGATCTGAAATGTTCGAGGGACTGGAGAGTCACACGTTTGGGGGCAGCCCAAACGATCTGCTGTTGTAGTTTAAATATTGGAAAGTTAGAACTTAAAAGGGGCTTTTTCCCTGGAAAAACTTGTAACTTAATGCTTGTAAGAGGAACTATTTCATTTTACAACCAGAGACTGCAATTTTTACCTGTTGGAGGAAGTGCTCTGTGGAATATGTCAATTTGATTAAATGAGCAATGTTGAATGTGAACTATTTCATTCTCAGCTATGTCTCATTAGCTATAAGAGCGTTCTAATTTCTTGAACCTATGTTCTTGTCTGAATGTTTTTCAGTACCCTTAGGATGTCTTTTTCCACTATGAGTAATGGTAGTTTTAACTGTTGATGAGCTATCTTATCGTATATACTTTTATTCATGTTTATATGTTTGGTTATAAGAAAAACTATCTATGATTTGCCATAACACATGAACAGGGGTGCATTACTCATGAATTAATACCCAGCTCTCTAGATATAGTTTAGTTAATATTTATTTTCTTGCATGATTTGGATGCTTGTGAGTGCTAAGACGAGAGGTAAGAACCTGCGCATCACATTGTGACTAATCTTTGCATCTTTATCACCCTGCATTGTTAATTAGGCACGTGCATATCATACTTCAAGTAAAAAAATACAAAAATATACACTGTGGACCGAGCCGTAACCAGTAAAACCTTTCGTTTTTGTTACTTGACCTATGGTAGCCGGACCGCAAACCGGACGGATTCCCTATACCAAACAGTCACGGGCTAGTTGGGAACGTTGACTAAGGAGAATCCCTTGCTGTTGTTGTCTGCGATTTTCTAGGCCTCAACACCAATTTCAACTTCTCAAATTGGTAATATCTAAATCTTTTGTATTTCCATTTGAGGTTCTTAGTTAAGATGTCTCATCACACCAATATTGATGAAAATATTGAGGAAGATGATAACTTCCGAGCATGGAAGTATAGGATCTCACTAGTTCTTGAAGAAAATGAATTTGACTCTTACATCAGTGGAGAGGTTCCAGTTCCAAAGGGAGATGAGGCTAATTCCTTACACAAAAAGAACTTGGTCAAGGCTAAGAGGATTATTTCTGATTCAATCAAGGATCACCTTATACCACGAGTGTCTTCCCTAAAGACACCTAAAGAGATGTTTGATGCCCTGACCAAGCTATTTAAATGGAAGAACATAAACCGGAAGATGACCTTGAGAAATCAACTAAATAATGTGAATATCTAGAATGCAGAGACCATACAGTCATACTTTACAAGGGTCTCCCAGATCAAAGAACAACTTGAAGCAGTAGATGAAGAAGTAGAGAATGCAGAAATTGTGATGACCACCTTGAATGGTCTCCCTAGGCCATGGGACTTCTTGATTCAAGGGATTTGTGCTAGAAGAAAGATAATCACCTTCAGTAGGCTGTGGGAGGAATTCTCACAAGAAGAATCTCAAATATTAGCTCGAGAATAAAATATGGGAATGAAGATCAAGATCACAAAGTACATACCAAGAAAAACAGAAGAGACCATCATCATGACAGAGATAAGCATTCACACTAGAATAACCCTAGAAGAGATCTATCTAGTATCTGATGCTATACATGAAATGAGAAAGGACACATCTCCAGATTCTATCCCAGAAACAAAGGTGAACCTCAGAAGAAGAACTACAAAAGAAGACATCATGCTCACACTGCAAAGGATGATGAACCTCCAAGAAAGAGAGTCAAAGAAGAATACTCTTCTAGTGATGAAGAATAAAGTTTTGATTTCTTCTCTCAAGGGAACTGTCACACATGGAAGCAATGATTGGCTCATAGATAGTGGGGCTTCCAAGCATATGATGGGATTCAAAGAATCCTTTGTAAAACTATCAGAACATGGCTAACCCCATAAGGTGAAACTTGAGGATGACTACCAATATCATATAAAATGTAGTGGTGAATCCTCCCATAATCTAGACTCGGGAAAGTATATAAATATGCAGGATGTCTTGTTTGTACCAGGACTAAAGAAGAACCACCTCTCCATCTCTGCATTAGATGCAAAAGGCATGAGGTTTTCATTTGTATATGGCCAAGTCCTTATGTGGCAAAAAGGAAAGAATGTAGATGATGCAGTTGTGATTGGAGAGAAAGAAGGAAGATTATACAAACTAAAGGGCCATCCGGAACAAGGCTTGGTCCATGAATCAGTAGAGCCAAATGAAATTTGGCACAGAAGGCTTGCACATGTGCATTATAAAGCACTACCACTTCCAAGAAAAGTTGTTGAAGGTATTCCAGAAATATAGGTAAAACATAAAGGTGTTTGCAAAGGATGTGTGAAAGAAAAGAACACAAAGAAGACATTTCCACTTAGCAAGAGCAAGGAAAAAGGAATCTTGAAAATCATCCACTTCAATGTATGCGGTCCGATGTCATCTAGTTCATTGAGTGGGTATGTATACTATGTTTCTTTCATTGATTATTTTTCTAGTAAGACATGGATATACTTATTGAAAAACAAATATGAAGTATTCAGCAAGTTCAATGAATTCAAAGCCTTGATTGAGAACCACACAGAAACGAAAATCAAGAATTTTTTATCAGACAATGGCATAGAATTCACACCAAATGAATTCAAAGAATTATGCAGAGATTAATGGATTAAGAGGGAGTTGACCACAACATAATGGGGTTGTAGAAATAAAGAATAGAATGATCATGGAAGCTGCAAGGTCAATGCTTCATGATGAAGATCTTCCCATGCAACTTTGGGTAGAAGCTGCTAGGACAGTTGTGTATGTACAGAACCGTAATCAACATAGATTACTTGAGAACAAGACACCTGAAGAAGTCTTCTCTGAAAAGAAATGAGAAGTTAGTCATCTCAGAATATTTGGCTATCCAGTGTACATACATGTTCTGAAAGAAAAGAGGACAAAATAAGATCCTTCAAGAAAGAAGGCTATATTCGTGGGATATAGTGAAAGCTTGAAGGCTTACAGAGTATACTTCCCAGGATTCAAGAAGATCGACATCAGCAGAGACATAACATTTGATGAAGACTCAGATTACAAGAAATCCATAAAGAAACCTATTGAAGACCCTGAAGAAATAGAAGCACTCGAGATTCAAGAAATAACTATGAATGATGAAACTCAAGAAGAAGATCGAGAAATAGAAGAACCCCAAGAACCTGTAGATCCACCACAAGAGAAGAATACTCACAAGAGGAAACATGCATGGGTATGATAGGATATCAAAGGTGTAGAAAGATATGGGGCTCCAGAAGAAATGCACAGAGAAAGGAAAAGAACTAGGTCATTCTTTGGTTATGTATCCCTATTATGTGACATCATTAATAAAGAACCTTCCAACTATGAATAAGTGGAAAAAACGAAACAATGGAAGGATTCTATGATCAAGGAGTGCCAGTCGATCATGAATAATGATGTTTGGGATGTTGTCCCAATACCAAAGGAAAAGTATATTGTGACTTCCAAATGGATCTACAAGATCAAGCATGCTGTAGATGGAAGCATAGAGAAATATAAAGCAAGATTTGTGGCTCGTGGATTCTCCCAGAAATAAGGAATAGATTATGAAGAAAATTTTGTACTTGTAGCCAGATACACTTCCATCAGATCAGTACTTTCTATGGCTACAAAAATGAAATGGAATATACACCATATGGATGTCAATACTGCTTTCTTGAATGGTGTAGTGGAAGAGGGAGTGTATGTGGAGCAGCCACTCAGTTTTGAGACACTTGACAGGGAGACTCATGTACACAAATTGAAGAAGTCCCTGTACGGTTTGAAATAGGCACCCAGGACATGGTACAATAGAACTGACAACTTCCTAACTATTTTTGGATTTACCAAGAGTAAAGAAGATTCCAAACTTTACTACAAGGTTGAAGAAGGGAACCCGTTGATACCCCTACTATATGTAGATGATCTGTTTGTAACAAGTGAGGATGGGTTTATTGCTGACATGAAGAGGAATCTTGATACTGAGTTTGAAATGAAAGACTTGGGTATGATGCACTACTTTCTAGGCATGGAGGTGTGGTAGAGTGTAGATGGAATATCCCTGGGACAAGGGAAGTATGCAATAGAGATCCTAAAGAGGTTCGAGATGATGGATTGCAAGGCCATGACCACACCTATGGCATCAAACCAAAATCTATTGAGTGATGCTTCATCACAGTAGGTTGAAGCTATTCACCTGATTGCTACAAAGCATATTCTGAGGTACCTGAAGGGTATAGTTGACTATGGGATCAAGTTTGAGGTGAATCAGAAGATTAACCTGGAAGGTTATGTGGATTTAGAATGGGATCACTTCGTGGTGTTGCTTCAGAATGGGATCAAAATGTGGAAGATCACTTCATGGTGTTTCTTCAGTATGGGATCAAGTGTGATCTCTTGGTTTAGCAGGAAGCAGTCCTATGTGGCACTAAGTACAGCCAAATCAGAGTATGTTGTAGCTTGTCCAGCTAGTTGTGAGGTAGTGTGGCTGAGGAATATACTATCTAATTTGTTTGATCTCTAGTTGGATGTTACTTGTATATATTGCGAAAACTAGACTTGTGTGAAGTTGTCAGAGAACCCAGTGTTCCATGAAAAGTTGAAGGATATCGAGATCAATTATCACTATATTAGGGATATGGTGCAGAGAGGATTAGTGAAGCTCAAGTATGTTGCAACGGATGAACATATAGCTGATGTGTTGACCAAGCCATTAGCCAGAGTGAAGTTTGAGTACTTTAGGGAGAAGCTTGGTTTTCTCTAGATCAAGATTCCTTCCAAGGGGAAGTGATGAGTCCATGAGCCTTTCTAACATGGTGGTAGGATTGGTTCCTCCCATGGTCAAATGTAAGTGTTGTGCCCTTCTGCCATGGTGGTAGGATTGGCTCCTCCCATGGTCAGATGTAAGTGTTGATCTTGTCTGACATGGTGGTAGGATTGGTTCCTCCCATGGTCAAATGTAAGTGTTGTGCCATTCTAACATGGTGGTAGGATTGGTTCCTTTCATGTCCAATTGTAAGTGATGTGCCTTTCTAACATGGTGGTAGGATTGGTTCCTCCCATGTTCAGATGTAAGTGTTGTGCCCTTCTGACATGATGGTAGGAATGGTTCCCACCATGGTTAGATATAACTGCAGAGACCTACATCCAGCATGAAAAAGGGCTAGCTTTGGAGAAGTACATCCAGCATGAAAAAGGGTTGGCTCTGTAATGGCCTACATCCAACATGAAAAAGGGTCGCCTCTGTAGAAGTACGCCCATAATGAAAAAGGGTTAGCTCTCTAGTGGCCTACATCTAGTGTGAAAAAGGGCTGGCTCTATAGAGGTACATCCAGCATGAAAAAGGGATGGCTCTGTAGTGGCCTACATCCAACAGGAAAAAGGACTAGCTCTGTAGAGGTACATCAAGCATGAAAAAGGGTTGGCTCTATAGTGGCCCACATCTCGTATGAAAAATAAATCACTCTGTAAAGGTACATCAAGCATGAAAAAGGGTTGGATTTGAAGAGGCCTACATCCAGTATGAAAAAGGACTAGCTCTGTAGAGGTACATCCAGCATGAAAAAGGGTTGACTTTGTAGACACCTACATCCAGTATGAAAAAGGACTGGCTCTGTAGAGGTACATCCAGCATGAAAAAGGATTGGCTCTGTGAAGTTACATCCAACATGAAAAAGGGTTAGCTGTGCTGATGAATACCTACATTGAGGCTAGTCCTACAACCAGCATTAAAAAGGGTTGGCTCTATAGAAATTCTTGTGATGAGAAGAATTGAGAGATAACACCATTTGATCGAGATAGAAAAAACAGTGATGATGATGATGATCCAGTGATGATGGTCCGATGATGATTTAGCTTTGATGAATTATCCAATGATGAAGACTTACGCTGATGAATTGTGTCAAGAGAATGACTTGCTAGTTAAGAGGGAGTGTTGATGTATTTGTAACTTTGGAATGTATTCACTTGTATATTTTATATATTGTATTTCATTGGTCATCGATGTTCCTATAGGGAGAATAATTAATGTAATTAAGTCATTTAAATTCATAGAGGTTAACCCTCCTTGTTGATCTAGGGGAAAAGTCCCCATAGTTGTGGGGCACTAGGGTTATTAGACTCTCCTAGAGAATTTGACCCTAGTAAGTAATCGTCAAGTCGAAAACTAGTATAAATAGAGAGTGAGCCTCTATATTTGACACACGCTCACCCAAATATAGCACATAGGTGAGAGAAGAGCATCTTACACAAGTGAAAGTGAGAAAAGTTGTTGGAGATCATCTTTCTATATTTTGGTTTTAATGCTGGCATTGGTGCTCATTCTATCTCTGAGTAATTTGTGGGGTTTTTCCTTTATGGTTTCCCCAAGGATAAATATTTGTGTCTATTATCTCTTGTGATTGATTGTTGTGCATGTTATTCTCTCAAATAAGACACTAAGATCACATTGTCCAATTGATAAAAATCTAACATATCCAATAGAAAATATCATAGGTATGGTGTCTCCATGAGTGAATGGATCCATAGGAAGAGAAGAGTGAGCAACTAGATCACAATTGCAATTGAGCGAACCTGGATGGTTTGGAGAGTTAAGATTTGAACCATGGGTGGTGAAAGAAAGTATATAAATATGGAACAAAATACCCATTAATTCCAATGATATTATTTTCCAACCAATGAAATACATATAAGACATAACAGCAACATATACAAGAGACACAACATTGGAAACTAGTCAATTTTTTGAATTTCCAACTAGTGAACTTGAGGGTTGATGGGTCTTTTGGTCATGAGATGGTTGGGAAAATGAGTCAATGAATTTCATAGGCTGTATATAAGCCTTTATATCATATTCAAAATCATAAATGTAAAGATATGAATGAATTGGGAAAGGGATTTCAGAAGGCACATCAAACTTTAGCGAAAAATGACTCATTTTGGGAGGAAGCTTTGATGAACTGACTGGGAATTTTTTCAAGGAAGGGATGGAGGTTTTAGGTTCTGATATATCATAATGTGAATAAAAAACATAGATTTCAGAAATAGAGAAAAAATAATTGGGTTTTACCCATGCACCCAATGCATGCTCAGCCTTACCATTTCCTTGCTTGCGCTCCCATCTTTTTGCAAATTCTGGAAGAGCAATGTTGTTCTACTCAAGGAGCTTGGTCATGATGTCCATTTTATTTATAAAGAAATATTTATCAAGATGTGAATCTCTAAAATAATCACATGTGGATATTTCTCTCTTGTTTCTCCTCCTGCATTTCGAGCTCCCATCAGTAGAACTAGAGATTTCTGAACTTGGTTCCTTCTTCTCCTTCTCCCTTTGCTTCAAATATTTATTCTTAATATGGGATTGATTTGATACCCCAGTAGCAAGATATTGATCCTTGGATTTTATTATGGTTCCCATTCATATGATATTGTCCTGCTCTTGATCCAAAGACTCCATGAAATCTTCCAGCACAGGCATCTTCCAATTTCTGGTTGTCAGTTTGCTAGAGTGAAATGTCAAAACATATACATAATACTCCAACCCCAAATTAGAAAGGATGGACAAGATAAGATGATCATATTTATTCTCTATCCCACATTTTTTTAGTTCAAGTACCAGTGCTTTAAAATTGGTGAAGAAATCTTCAATGGTATCGTAGTGAGCTGGGCTCAAGGAGATTAGCTCATTCTCAAGATGATGGCTTCTCATTTCATCTGTCTTCCCAAGTAGTGACTCAAAATTGACCCAAACTTCATTCGGTATGCCAATACTTTCTATGTTAAAGAGAAGTTCTCTTGAAGTGCCAAGGCATAGCATACCAAAAGCCTCATCAATCCTATTAAAATGCTTAGCTTTCTCCACAGCAAAATTTGGCTCGATTTCAGTTCCCATAGTGACCCGGTAGAGACCCTTGTACCTCAACTATATGACCATCTCATCCTTCCACTCAAAATAATTGGATGGAATAAGAATATCTCAAGTTTTCTCCATCCATATTGCGCAACCTATGACAAAAATGTTGTTAAACCTGCAAGGAAACACTCAAGTTTTCTGGAAATATGCCCTAAAAAGCAACTCAAACCTCACAAGATTTATTTGCATCTCCATCCAGATCTGATACCATGTAATTATTTACTTATTAATCAGATTTAGGAGCTAGAACAATATTCACAAATGAAGTGTTTGACAAAATGTACAAGAGAAACAACAAAGAGATAGAAAATAGATGGAATAGCACATGTGAATGGTGCTAATTTATGATCATATTAATATCATACATAATTTATATGTTATGTTACACATTTATAAAACATTGGAGAAAATTCAAGTGGCTCTAGCAGCCAATTGGGAAAGTACAAGTGCCATGATGAAATTTGACCTCAATACCCCCTAGGTGGACCAATGGAGCCACAAATCAGCCCAAACCGTCACAAATTGTTGTTTGTACATGGTTGAGGTGACATTAGGTCATAATAACACCTTGATTGTGTGGGTGTGGAAAAATAGGTGGATTAGAGGCTCTAGGTGGCATTAAATGCACCAAATCAACCCAAAATTGTACCAAATCTCCCTATAGCGCTCTTATTCAACAAAAATGTCCACATTCAATGAATTGGAGTGCACCAACAATGATGAGGGTGCACATGTGGATGTTTTATTGATATGGAGTGCTCACGTGGGTGTGAATGCACCAATTTAGCTGGTTATTTGTTCAACTAAGCACCCTAAGTCGAAAACCTTAGTGTATTGATGGAAAAATGCAATAAATTTGACTAAGATGTTAAACTAAGGTACTAAGGATCTATTATTTCTCCTACAGTATGCACTTGCAAAATGGTGGTCTACTTACTTTGAGGTATAAGCACTTTCATGATTTTTTTATGAGGAACATCCTTGATGTACATTTTTATTATGTCATTATGTAATTTGATGATATATATTATGTACTCATAATGTTTGGAAGAATGCATACAAGAAAATGGGATTCCGTAATTCTGTTCCCTAATGGTATGGGTTGGAGAGAACTCTTAATTGTGGGAGTGCAATGCAAGCAATGGGACCCTGGGATATTTTTTTGTCCCATTGATTTCAAATTTTTTCAGAAACAAGAAGTATGGGAGATGGATCTTTCCACTTAATAAAGTTATTTTAATCAGATTAGTGCAGCAACAATCATGGTGGTTCCTCTCTAAAATATTCATGGAATATCAAAGACTCAAAGTTGGGAAACTCGGTGGAAAATTCAAAGAATCATACCGAAAGAAGGTTCTTCAACACCCATGTTTGAAATTGCTTGAGGATAGGAAATATTGGGAAGGGAGGATTTGTCATGTCCAAAAATTTTCATTGGGTCACAATGGCCTAATCACATTTTTCATATTCATGAGATATTTTCAAATTGATGCTAAGGGTCAAATAATTGCCAAGGAGGAAAATTACTAGTTTCCTAGGTTGGGGGTGGATTATTTGGGATTTGGAAAAAGGGGGACAATAAATGATGATTGAAAATTAGAATAACATAAATATTTAGTAAAGGATATAAATAAATAAATACAAAATTAAATTAAATTGGCAATGGAGCATGGAGACACATGGAGACTATGGGGCCCACCCAAGCTAGAATTTATGTGCCACATGGCATCCTCCTCTTGCAATATTGAATCCATGGGAATTATAAAGGTTATTGGATGAGTTATAAGGATAATACACTTTTTTTTATGCATCATAGGTCGAATTCAGGAGGAAATATAACTTACATGGGAAAGGAAGAGTCATTTTGGAGCTAGTGAGACGCTTGGACTAGATTCCCTAGCTCTATGACAACAATCATGAATATGCTATGATGCAAATCAGATATGAAGGCTGAAATATGACATATATGACATGCATTTAAAAATATAGAATCTAAGAGAGCTCTCATGTGAGTTGAGGAAGCTCAATGGGCTCCAAATCAAATTTGGGGAAGGTAGAAGGCTAGGAAAGGGAGGACACCTGGAAAATCAT
>LPNX010527363.1:0-82104 GCA_001517045.1 Pseudotsuga menziesii | reverse complement strand
CCAAAGTATCGTTGCAGCATATGAATTATACAGCAGTAAAAATACCAAAGTATCGTTGCAGCAGTAAATTGATGTATTGTATCACGCCTCCACTATCAGTATCACACCTCCACGTAGAGAGAGCACTCTTCAATGCACAGCAGTATCCATCAACTCCAATGCACAATACACATTATATCACAATAAATTACCAGCATATACAATACCAGCATATAAATGATACAACACGCAAATGATAGCAGATGTATCACGTTCAGATTCTCCACATCAACACGCAGTCGCTCACAGGATTCTCGCAGTCGCTCACAGGATTCTCGTAGTCACTCACGCAGCCAGGAGGGTTTATGCAGCCAGGAGGGCGCATAAACTACCACATTCTCCAAATCAAGAGAGCAGAGGGCAATGAGCAGCAGCTCTGAAACAAATGGACGAAGGGCAGAATGTAGGTCTGGCACCCAGACTGCCAAGACTGACAATCAAACAGGCAGGAGTTATGCTCTGATACCAGTTGTTAGGTATAACTCCCGATTGATTATTCTATTCATGGCTAAGCATTCATTTATACATTCATGTGACGGTTTGTTTAACCTTCCGTCCAGCCTTTTCGGCTTCCAACTATTCTTATTTTATTTATTTACAATATTATAATCCCTAACGGATTATATTCTAACAATCATGAGCACACACCCAAATTCAAATTGGATTGAATTTTTGGATGGATTTATAACCTTAGAAGGATAATTATGCTTATAAAATATAGGAAGCAACTAACAGAATATATTTTGATCATTTGAGAAATTGTCATTTGTGAATTGTGAGAGCTAGTGGATGACTAGTTTTCTTGCCTTAGCCAATTTCGAGGGTGAACGATTCCCATCCAAGTTGGTGTTTGGAGACACCACTAAAGTATTTAATGGATACTTAATGGATTTTTATTTTCAGGTGTAATATATATGGAAGCATGTTTATTCTTCTATTGCAGCACTTTCTCTCCACCATTTCCAGTTTTCCTTGCATATTCATGCTCATGGAGGGATTGTGCCCTGGGTGAGTTCATGTACTCTTTGGGAGAGATATTAATGATATATTTATGAATTTAATCATTTAAATATTCTCTTTTATTCATTCTTAGAAATTTTCAATTCGAAATACCCAAGATTTGTATGTCAAAATGACTTTTAATGAGCAAACAATGACCATTTCCACTTTATTTTGATATAATCCATGGTAATGCTTATTATTTAGAATGGAGGAATGTATATCTGATAAATGTATAATGCATCGAATGTAATAAATTTTTATTTGAATTCTAATGTTCAATACTTAAGCATTGGAATCCATTTTACTGATTTTTATTGCATTGGGAGAAGATTAGGTGCGTTTTCCCCAAGGGTCGAAATTATGATTTGGGAGTTGTTTTGGAAAGAGTCATAACAGCCTATATAAACTAAACCATGATTCATATCAGATTTTAAAATTTTTACTTACACATCCCATGCCTCTGTTCATAAATTCAAGTGACTTTGGGACCATTTGAGAAGCCATTTCCGGAAATTACCCAGGGGGAATTGGAGCTCCAATTTGCTAGTAAAGACTCCTACATTAAACAGAAAAGTAAAAAAGATTTAAGGAGTAATTCAGGGGTCATAAAACATACCTTAACATAATATTTAAGTTATAATATCATTCATTTACCTTCTGACAAAATTTGGGATCATTTGGGTCAATTTGGAGGTTTAGACATCAACACTAGTTAAGGTTGAATTTGGGGAAAAAGTGAAACAATTGGTAATTTAATAAAATTTCAAAAAGGGAAATTATAGTAGTATCAGAACATGATATTGGAACCTGATGTGGTATGATATTTATGAGGAAAATAAGTCAAGGACCACCATTATATATTGAAACGTAAACGTGCTTTTGTTGAAGAGGAAACAGTGACTAGGGATGAAAGGGGAACCTCATATGATGGTGAGGAGCATATAAAAATCATGGAGCCTATAATTGAAGACATGAACAAGAATATTATGAAAGGATTCGATTTTTTGGATATCCAAGGTTGGAGAAAATATATTGATTATAATGAAACCAAGGGGAAAAATGCATCAGCTTTCTTGAAGGAGAAAAAGGAGGAGACCCATGAACCACCTAGTTTCGAAATAGGTGAAGTACAAGAAATAGTACATGAAGAGGATCGAAATTCACTCCCAAGTGACTCTGAAAAATATGAAGAGACATCACATGAGTATGAAGAATTTTCTATTGAAAATATTGAAGATCATTTTGAGACACATTCTACCTTGGAAATGAAACAAACATCATCTACTAATGTATGCTTGAACTATGAAGGAGTACCTACTGATGGGTGCTCACAACTCTATGTTGATGACATAGAGATCAGATTTTAAAATGTTGTTGCAAGCCAAATTTATACTAAACATGAAAATGAAAATGAAGACCTTGTAGCAGTTGAGGAATAAACAATATCAACTTCCCCATCACCCCTTGAACTTCATGAAGTTGTTCCAAGCAAGAAGGAATAAAATGAGGATGTTCATTTGCAAGAGCCTCATTTTATTGAAGGGTCCTTAAAGAAAATGAAAAGAAGATCCAAGATTCCCTTAGAATACTACATGACACTAAAGCATTGGTGTCAAATTCTTGTTGGAAAATGTCTTCATTGGAGGATCCATCCTTCCTTGAAGACATGGAGAAGATTCAAAGAGAAATGTGCAACATTGAAGGTAATTTCATGTATTTTATTTTTGATAGAAACAATTTGGTTGAGCTTAATGAATTGTTACATGATGCATACTTGAAGAATAAGGAGGATAATAATAAGCTCACAATTCAAAATGATCAACTTCTTGAAAAGTTGCAAGATACTTGTTTTTCCTCACATGTCTCAGATTGTCAAATGGTAGATTGTTTGGAGGATTCTCATGACATGGTGGATCATGAGAAATGTGGAAATTTTAATGTGCTTGATGTGTTTGAATATGAACTTGAAGAGATCCAAACACTTGATGTGGTGTAAGAGGAACTTGAATTGTCTCTTGATGAAGGTTATACAATTTTTAAAGAAGAGCATGATTCCTCTACATTGGGACCAATCTATGACAAAGGTTTCACACTTTTGAAGGAGCGGCATGATACTACCCATATGGATCTGTTATAGTGGATTTCACCACTCTATGTGAATCACACTTTGTATGGCCTTCCCCTGTCCCACTGCAGACTCCTTAGCCCCTATGGACCACTTTTTGTCCTTTGATGTTTCCTTGATCATCCCTAAAAACACATGAAAACTGCTATACGCGACTTTTAACCTTATAAGCACATACATACGTGGGTTTGAGCCATATAACCGCGTACATCGGGATGTGTAAAAAATCCAAATCCTTTTGGAGTTTTCCTTGACATGGATCTGACTCATTTGACTCCTGGCCTTCCATATGCCTTGAGATCACTCGGATTTTACCTTTCAGTACCCCTTTGAAAAGCTATATAAGGAACCCCTTGGTACATTGAAGGCATAAGAGAGAATTGAGAGCAACGAAACTATAGTCCATTGTTGCCAGAACTTATGCTTGAGTCTGCATCCCTTTGTTCCTTGGAGCACTTTCGTGTTCTTCCCAAGCTTTCCCTTTGTTTGTGAGCTTACTATCGAGAGATGGAGGATTGAAGTGGTGGAGGCCCAAGTGGGGGATTCAGTTTCTCCGGTTCGTAGACGTGCCGTTAGAGGTTGTATCTTGTAATCTCTGATTTATATTAATAGAAATATCTTTTCCTCTCCAATGATGTGTATTTGAATGTATATTTTATCCATGGGATTATGTCAAATGCTTTTACATTATTGATTATATATTCTAGAATAGATCTAACACCATGATATATAGAATGCTTGTATTGTTTACTTGTTGTTGAGGAAGTAATATAGCAATTCAAGCTAACGATTGGAAATCTCAACGGGGATCTACTTCAACCGTCCGGAATAAGGTACGAGGTCTGATCCTTTAGTGTTAGACATTTTATTTCTATTGCATATTGGGAAATATTGATTTCTGGAGTCAAGTTGTCTATTGTGGTACCCCAAGCCATAGGAATTTCTCTCCGTAACAGAATTGGCAACTCCGCTGGGGATTTCCTAGTAGTTGTCCTTTGGGGGTTGTTTTCTCAACATTCAATGTATTTGAATTTCTCTTTCTCTCTTGTTTCTGTGTCAGGTCTGGGGGCATGTATGCCTGGTAGAGTCTTATTGGTGTGAATTTTGTCTTAGCCTATCTGTTTGCCTTGATTTTATGCACCTTTTCTTCCTGTACATGGGTTTTTTATTTACAGTCGCGTATACATGCGGTTTCCTCTGTGATTTCCGAGTATACACGCGGGTTTACTGTGAACAGTCGCATATACCTTTGATTTTAGCTTTTTGTGGAAGATAATTGGTTGTTGGGTGAATTATGTTAGTTTCTGAGTCTCCTTTGACACTGCCTGAGTCTGTTTTGACCTCTGTTTCTAACCAGAAACGTTTTTTTTTAACCTAATTTTTTTTTTAAAAAAGTTCTTGTCATGGCATTTTCGATTTTTTGTTTGAGATTAGTGCATTAGAGTTCTTTTACCTTAGTGCTTTGCTGGAATGTCGTTTGAGTGTGCTTGTAGAGTCTAGGGGTCATAGATTCATCCTTTTGCCTTTTGTATCTCTTTTATTTTCAAAAAATCCAAAAACATTTGCTTATCATCATGCATTGCATTTTTCACTTTGCATTGTACTTGCACTAGATAGATTTGCTTTGGAGTACTAGTTAGGACTTCATATAGGAAAATTTGCATCCATCATTTGAAGAAGAATTGTGCATTTCACATAGTAGAATACCCTATTTTCATGGACATAATGCATTTGCATTGATTTTTAGGTGTGCATTTTACTTCCTGTTGCACGACCATATCCTATTTTTGAGTAATAAAGCCAACTAAAATCAACGCTAAATAAAATGAATTACACTCTTTTCTTTTCTAGGGTGCACCAACAAGCTTAGGTTTTAGGATCTTGGAATAGTTCATTGTAAGTCAATTCTCCAAGATCACTAAACAACAACATCTAGGTGTCTGTCTAGGTGAGTGTGTGAAATCCTTGGTATAACCAGTGTTCTTAGGATCCTCCTCTCAAAAGGGAGTTAAGCACGAGGCAGTGTGAGTGGTTATTGATTGGGATGACCCCTAGTCATAACTGAGTAGCACCGGAGATATTTTCAGGATTGAATTCGTATCTGGGGGCTCTTTCAAAAGTTTTGGGCTTTTCTACCCTACCCATACGGTCAATACTGCCTGCGACTGTTTGCCTGAGCATTGAGTATATTGAGGTGACCTTAGTGGCCTTACCTAGGATATCAAGGGGGTACTTGTAGAGGTTATTCTGCATGTGTCCTAGCCAGATTGAGGTTGGACAACACAGTCGCTTTACGCGTTGAAGCTGAGGGCCACAATAATTGGTTACATACCTCCGTTTGTTGTGTATGGGAGTCTCAAGCCTCTCCTAGGTGAGACATACTTGCTTCATTCGGGAGCTCACTTATCCAGCCCTTATTTTCTTGCATTTGGCTTTAGATTTTATTATTGATTGCTCTATGCATGCTAGTTGGCCTAGGGTTTACGTAAATAGAGAGTCTTTTCTATTTTTTGAGTCATTGTGGATTCGAGTGTGGTTCCGCACCGTTCTCGTCGTTTAGCAGGACTTTCACCTTCTACTTCTCCTCCTCCTTTAGGAGAGATACCTAGATAATCCCGACGGAATATGTCACACATTGATTCACACACCATGGGGGATTCTTCAGAAGGTATTCCTGAACCACCTCCTCCCATTCATGTAGACGATGGAGAATTTACACCGACTTATGATCCTTCACCTAACTTAGCCGAGTTAGGTCCTGTGATTTCTGAGATAGGAGCCATACATGATATACCTACTCGCTCTAGGGCTAATTCCCCGTTGATGCGTTACTGGTATGGCATGCCGGAGGACGCTAAGACTCATTTTGAACCCGCCACTACTAGCTACAGTAGTTATGCTACGTCTGGTTTCCCTGTACATGATTTGACATTTCATGTCGAATCCGATTTTAAGCCTAGCACTATGCCTGGGGGAATTCTCATTCCTTACCATGCAGAGAGGTTTGGGAGTACTAGTCACATTGCACCTTCCGTCTCGGTGGTGGAAGCCACATCACATATCCCTCCTAGGTCTAGGGTTAGCGATCCGATCAGGATACCAAATCCGAGATGAGTGACGATAGGCGGTAATACATATCTTATTACTCATATTCCTTCATCCTCGACCCCTAGTTCTTCAAATGTACATCCTCCACCTTATTCACGTGGTCCTTCGAGCTGATATATGGCTACGAGTCAGGTCCATACTACGGTTACTAGACCAGTTGTGTCTCAATTCCACATGCCGCCCGTTACGTCGGGAGGTTATGTTCATGCTTCTAGAGGTCATCTTGCTACTTTCGGGGCTTATATCCCTACTTCCGAAGCATATATTCCTACCTACAGAGTGTCTCATGGGGCATCGCATGCGATGACCTATGGACCTTATCATGGGACGCAGTATGGACAGGTTTCTTCACCTTATGGAGGCAGGTATCAACAACATGCTTACTCTCCTAATTATGGCTTTGTAGCCCCTACTAGCCAAGGTCCACCATACTATGGTACTTCCATGCCACCCCATATGGGTTATATAGGAGGAGGACACTATGGCCAAGGCCATGGTGGTCATCAACCCTATATGAATCAGGGAGCGGTCCATCGACCTCATCATCCTAGGCTCTGTTTCCTCACGACGCTTAATCTTCCTAACTTATCGAGACTTACGAACGATCCTATGGCTCATGACCCGGCTTGGTCGGCTGTCCCTACCAAGCTTCCTTCAGACATACCTAAGTTCGAAGGCAAACCGAGAGAGGATCCGAGCGAACATGTTACTATGTTTCACCTATGGTGCTCTTCGAATTCATTACATCAGGACTCATTCCATTTGCGACTATTTCAACGCACCCTCATAGGGCCTGCTGCGAAATGGTATGTAAAGTTACCTAGGGGCGCTTTTACTTTGTTCGATGACTTTTCTTAATCACTTCCAGCTACCAGTGCGCTATGACGTTGGTACTGAACTCTTGTCGACATTTCGGCAAGATAAAGCCACCCATATTTCTGATCATATTCAAGAGTGGCATAGATGGAAGAGATTAATTAAAGCTTTTATACCGCCGGAATTCCTTCTCGAGTGGTTCCTCAAGTCGTTATTGTCGTATATAGAGAAGGATGTTTCCACATTCGGAGTGCAGAATGAGGAACAAGCAATCTTTAGGGCGCATGAACTAGACTTGATCTATGCTCAGTCTGGTTTGTTGTATGAGATTATTCCCAATGCTCCTCGTTCCAGTTTCGATCCCAAAGTCAAACCTGGACCACATGCCAATGGCATTGTGGGTTGTGCAAGTGTGAAACTTGTGGATTCGGTTGTAAAACAAGCTAGTAAATTTTCAATCAACCAATCTGCCTTGGGACAAGCTACGGCTTCGTCTCAACCCGCCCAAATGGTTCATGTACTTTCTGTGCAATCGTCGAACCAGAAGGGTAACCAGTAGCCCGGATGGAATAGAAAGAAGGGTAAAAATAATAATCGAAAGGGTGGGAATAAGAATGAGAATGCTAACAATAATGACAAGAATGGTAGAAATGCTGGGGGGGACAAGCAAGTGAAACGTAAGGTTAAATTCCCTTGCAAGCTTTGTAAGGAAGATCACCTCACTTACTTGTGCCCTTGGATTGATGAAGCTTCGAGATTCTTAGCACAAGGCCTAGCTATGCTAACAAACCCTTTACCGCATAACCATAATATGAACTCGAAGTCCCATGACCAGTCTAGTGATGATGATCTTCTAGAGGGTAGTGGTCATGGGTGCATTAACATGGTCCATGCTGCTAAGGTTGTGACTTGTGCGAAAGACTATAGTTCGTTACAACCCATCCCAGGCAAAGAACCTGATCCACCAGGAACTCCTTTGCGCATTGAGAAACCTGCGGATAAACCTGAGGCTACACCTCGCATTCCTAAGGGAGTGCTTAAGCGTTTAGGGCATAATCCAAATGCCCGAGCCGCCCAGAATTATTCAGTTGTCGACGATTTGGGCCATACTCCTTGTGCGATGTCTACATTGGAAGTGCTTCAGAGTTGTCCTTCACAAAGCAAGGCGTTGCTTACTGCCCTTGGTGTGAACGATGATGATTCTTCCTCTATGATCAAATTTGAAATTAACCATAGGACATCAGCCTCGCTTTCCCTACTATGTGTCTCTTTTGGTGCACATAGAATGTCTTGGTATGACCGTCAAACGTGCTGTGATTGACGAGGGCGATGCTGCTTCTATGATGTCTTTGGCCTGTTGGAAGGGTCTCGGTTCTCCTGAGCTGTCTAAATCAGTGACTATGTTAACTGCTTTTGATGGGAGATCTTTTAGGCCGCATGGTATCCTTCCTTCCCTTAAAGTATGTTTGGGGGTGAAGACCGTTGCGATAGAGGTTGAGGTGGTTGATGCGCCCCTTGACTATAATCACCTGTTGGGTAGGAACTGGATGTACAGTATGCAAGCCGTTGCATCTTCCCTGTTTCATGTTGTATGCTTTCCACATAACGAGAAGATTGTAACGATTGATCAATTGACATTCAAGAATCTGTCTATTACTGCATCTTTAGGAGCTTCAATCTCGATCATTGAGCATTCTCAGCTGGCAACTGGGAGTGTGGGTGTAGGCATGTATCCATCCCTCATGGGAAGCTTTAGTTGTCCTACACCAATCCTCATGATAGGATCTAGTTTCGATGAGGCTTCGACATCTACGACCTCGGTGTATTTTCGCACAACCCATATGGAAGATCCTTGGATCCTTCCTTCACCGAGTACTTCGAGTGAGCCTGTCGAGACAAGCATGCTGTTGCCTGCAGCCATGATAGCTTATCAAGCTAATCTCATGAGTGTTGCAGAGCCTCGTTCTTCCTCTTCGCGGACGGAGGAGGAAGACCCCTATGTGCTGTCGGCATGGGCAGTACAGTCTTCTCATGCCCACGACTACCTTGATACGTTTTTCCCTTTAGATGAAGCGATTATCGAGGCTATGTCGGGAGTTGAGCCACCATGGGAGGAACTTCCTCATAGATCGTACTTTCTTCCAGAGCTTGACCGTTTGGAGCATGAGGATTATAGGGAGATTCTTAGTCAAAAAGTTGATAGTCCTATGGTTCCATTAAGCTCTCCTGGTCCGATGGCTGATGGAAACATGGCAAACATATCGGCAATGATTCCTATCAACATTTCTCGCAATCCTGGCACAATAGAGAATGTCTATATTGGGGTGGATTGTTCCCATGCTGAGATTCTCGAATATACCGAGCTATTCAAGGAATTCCATGATATTTTTTCTTGGTCTTACGACGAGATGCCAGGTATTGACCCTTGAATTGTCGAACATGAGATTAAGACTTACCCCAATGCTAAGCCTATTCGACAACTTTTACGCATCGTGAATCCTAGGAAAGCACCCACCATTAAGGCAGAGATAGAGAAGCTGTTGAAAGCCGGTTTCATCTATCTCGTTCCCTTGACGGAGTGGGTTTCAAACCTCGTTTCGGTAGATAAGAAGCAGGGAGTGATCCACATATGCACTGTTCCATGATTTGAATCGTGCCTGTCCTAAGGATAAATTCCCCACACCATTTATAGATCAGATTTTGGATGAGTGTGCGGGTAGCGAGGTGTTCTCCTTCATGGACGACTTTTCCAGGTATAATCAGATACAGATTAAACCTGAGGACCGACACAAAACTGCATTTATTTTTCCTTGGGGAACGTTTGCATATCGAAAAATGCCTTTCGGCCTTAAAAATGTCGGAGCTACGTTTCAGCAGGCAATGACCTTGATCTTCCACGATCTCAAGTCTATTATTGAAGTATTTTTGGATGACCTCGCTGCTCATTCTCATATGAGAATGTGTCATCGCTATCACTTGAGATTGGTATTCGAAATATGCCGGCACTATTCAGTTAGATTAAATCCTCATAAGTGCATCTTTTGCTTGAAGTCAGGTCGTTTGTTAGGATTCATCATTTCAAAGGAGGGTATAAGAGTCGACCCTTTGAAGGTTGAGGCAATACTTCAGTTGTCTTCCTCGAAGAATATTCATCATCTTCAGTGTTTACAAGGCATGGCAAACTTCTTACAAAGATTTGTTGTCAACTTTGCCAAATTGACTAGAGGCTTTATGTGTCTCTTGAAGAAGGATACTCCCTTTGAATGGGATGAGCGAGCCCAGGAGTCCTTCGATGTACTTAAGTGAGCCCTAGCATCGGCCCCAGTGATTAGTCCTCTGGATTATACCCGTGATTTCTTATTATATGTGGCTGTGTCTTTAGAGACGATTGGTATGGTTTTGGTTCAAGATGATGAGGAGCTCCAAGAGCATGTCATATATTATCTAAGATGGAACCTTATTGACACAGAGATTCATTATTCTCATGTCGAGAAGCTTTCTTTAGCTATCGTACATGCGGTTTAGCGTTTGAGACATTATATTCTCCTTCGCCAGACCTTGGTTGTGGCCCATGTCAATCCGTTTCAGTTCGTCCTCACACGAAGGATGATTGGGGGAAAGTATAATAAATGCATTTTAATTCTACAAGAATTTGATCTTGAGTTTGTTTCGGCAAAATCGAAGAAATCTTTAGTCTTTACAGAGCTCATATTGGACTTTCCGAGTGAGACCGGGGAGTTGGTATGTGAAGATACGTTTGTTGATGAACACATCTTCTTAATCTCTATGTTAGACCCATGGTACGGGGATATCATAGTATATCTACAAACACAAAGGACCCCTACTCACCTCTCGTGAGATGAATGACAACGATTACGTCACGTCTCTAAGAACTACCTTATAGTGGACAATAATTTGTACCGCCGTGGGGTAGATTCCATTTTACGATGTTGTTTAACTCATGATGAGGCTAAGGTTGTGTTGAATGATTGCCACGGAGGGGCGTGTGGTGGTCATTTATCTGGGATTTCTACAACTCAAAATATTTTGAGAGCGGGTTATTTTTGTCCGTTGATCTTTAAAGATTGTGTTGATGCGGTCAAGAGGTGCCACCCTTGCCAGGTGTTTGCATGTAATATGCGCTCGAAACCTGCCCCGTTACATCTCATTATCACCGCCAGTCCCTTCACTAAGTGGGGGCTTGATTTTATGGATTGCAACCCAGCTTTGGCTGGGGGGCACCATCACATTATAGTGGCTATTGATTACTTCACGAAATGGGCTGAGGCTATGCCTACAGTAAAATTCGACGGTGAGACAGCCACTCACTTTGTATTTAACCAAATCATTACTCAGTTCAGGATTCTGAAAGAGCTTGTCACTGACCATGGCTCGCACTTTCAGAACCGTATGATGGAAGAGTTGGCATCCAAGTTAGGGTATAAGCAAGAGCACTCCTCTTCTTACTACCCCCAAGCGAATGGACAGGTAGAGGCAGTGAATAAATCACTTAAATCCATTCTCTAATGAACCATCGCACAAAGAAAGAATAATTGACACATTATGTTATATCCTGCTTTGTGGGCATATCGAACTGTGATTAATACTACCACTAGTTTTTCTCCATATCAGCTTGTGCATGGAGTGGAGTTGATATTTCCTGTTGAATGTGAAATTCCTTCATTGAATCTAGTTGTGGAACTCTTACCAAATACTTCACCTTTGGAGGAGCGTTTGGTTCACCTTGAGCAACTTGATGAGTAGCATCGAGATGCCTTGGTGGCTCTAGAGGTTAATAAGCATCGCGTTAAGGTCCAGTATGATAGATCTGTCCATCCAAGAGTGTTTAGTGAAGGAGACTTGGTCCTCTTGTGGGATCAACCGAAAGAACCCTTGGGGGCAGGGAAGTTTAATCCTATGTGGCATGGTCCTTACATGGTCAAGCATGTGTTAGAGAAGGGTGCCTATGAGTTAGTCGATTACGAAGGAACAGCTTTGGCGGAGCCTAGAAGTGGGCTCTATCTTAAAAAATAATATGCATGATCTTTAGCCAAGGCTTCTTGTTGTATATTATTGTACAGCTTTGCATAGTTAGGTCTTTTTCTTATTGTGATTGGGTTTGTGATTAGTTTCTGTTTCTTTTGGCAGATGTCAAGGGAATCTTCCACCTACATAGGATTCACGGATGGTGCAAGCCGTCACACTCAACACTCAACCTCAGCTGCTTGGGTGAATTATACTCCTATGGGCCAGGTAATGTCTTCAGGAGGTGTATGTCTACGGCCATCTTCCAACAATGTTGCTAAATATAGCTCCGTTACTGAGCTTCTACGGGATGCCATTTTGCATGGTGTTCTATCTCTTAAGGTACGTCTTGATTCGGATTTAGTAGTGTCACAGCTCAATGGTTTGTACCATGTTAGAGATCCAACGTTTTTGAGAAGGTTCTTACGTGTGAGATTGTTAGAACGACAATTTGATAGTATAACATATATACACATTCCAAGAAATAATAATCAAGTTGCTGACTCATATGCTAACTACGTGTTAGATTGGCATTTGTTTCATTCATAATAAATTAATCACAAACACAATGGTTACACATGTAAATAAATAAACCAATCACCATAAAACTTTTTATATATCAAAAATGTGGTAATACATAGTGTCATGATACAAAAGTGGGGTTTTTTAAGCCACCATCATATAATACACAGTAGTACAAAATGAATACACTACCAGGTGTCTAATCCTGTGGAGGAGGAAGAGAGTTGTGATCATGGAACTTCACTACGGCTCTAGATAGCTATCGAAATAAATGCACCCATGCACGTGGTACACCCACCACCTGCCACTGCATGGGCTCAGGCAAGTCCTCGACTTGCGCCATGGGAACTCTATGAGTTAGTCTCACAAAGTTGGTATGAATGCTCTGGAGCATTCGCTCCGCATCCACACCCATGATGTCATCTCCTCTTCCCCTCTGTCTATGATGAGGGAAGCCCTCTGGTTGTCATGGTCCCACATCTGCACACAAATGATAGATGTCACTATGTATTGTCACGCAAAAACATGTTTTTTGCTTCCATATAATCAAGAAAATACAAAAAAAAATTAAATAACTCAAAAAATTTAAAAAGAGTGAGGGTCGATATCCATTACCTATATCGCCATATGCCAATCCTGGTGGCAATGGCATGTCCAGATCCCCCAGGAAATCTATCCCTCCATAGGGGTATTCATCAATGGAAACAATCTGTCGTCGCCACCATGGAAAGAAGTCAGTTGGATATGGGTTGGCCACCCTACCACCCCCCAGTCTGCGCATCGCATCTGCCCAACGTCATTGGGCTGGATCTCGAACCTCGTGGAGAGGAACATCCACTCTAGGGCTCAATCCTGGAACACACTCGAAGAAAAACATGCTCAGAATACTGCTGAACCTGAAGTTCTGTACCCTGCCTACCTTACACTCACTGAGCTGGTGTTTCATGTTACTCAGTAGTGGCGTACTCCAGTCATAGACTGTGGGTCTCATGCACTCCACTGAATAGAACATTAGAGGCCATGAGGCCTGGTGGAGTGATGCTAAGCCTGCTATCCTTCCTAGCGTCAGTAATATGGCCTTTAGGCCCAGCACCTATATAGCATTGGTAGGGACTTGACTCCCCACCTTCTCAGTGTCTGGAAAACAGCACACGGCTATGTACTCATCGATAGTCAAGCCACCCCCTGGCCCACCTTAGGAATGAAGGTTCACCACCTCCCCTCGTCTAGAAAGACCAGTGATAAACTATATGTCCTCCACTTATATAGCGAGGGACATCCCATCAATTCAGAAGGACTCTGAGTCTAGATCCCAGTAGTCTACCAGCATCTGTAGCAGTCTTGGTTTGGCCCTCAAACCACCAAGACACCAAAACTTGTAGAGTCCACATGCACGTAGAGCTTGTTGAGCCATTAAGTCGGCCCTTACTACTTCCTCTACTTCACCATGCTCACGCTTTCTCCATTCTAGCACCATCCTGCAAAATAAATGGCAAAATTATCCATTAGTTTACTTGAAAACCTTATGCGTGGCCTCATACGCGGCTGTTTTGAAAACAGTCGCATATGTACGTGGCTTTTAGGCCATTTTCTGCGTATAGCAAGCCCTATACGCATAAAAAACCTCGATATCCGCGTGGGCCACAGCGTGCACTTTGGATGGCTTAAAAATTTCATTTAACCATGAAAATCTATAAAAAATATATCGAAGTGCAAGAGGAGAGCATGAGTAAATACCTGGAAGAAACGGTTGTGAATTCCGCTAGCTGGATCTCCTGGAATTTGCAGTTGAAAGTCAGAGCTCAAATGGGTAAAAGTTTCAAATGATTTATAATTTTTACTATTTATGGAAAAAATTTCAAATATTTGAAAATTTTTACCCCCTTTCCTATAATTTCGACATTTTCTAACCATTTTGGACCGTTTTTGACATAATTGGTGTTGTAGAAGACCTTTTTCAGTGCCGTTTCAGCCGTTGGATTGACCCATTCGTGCCGATCTCAGGTATCATGTCTAAACTGGCATATAGGTTAGGTTTCACCACTGCTTACATTTTGCATGACCTTATGACCATATCACCATGTTCTTAGGTACGAACCCACTCTATTATGTCACGGAACCTTCTTGCTGCTTTAGAAGTGGCATGATATGAGTGGTAGAGCTTCACCTTACATGGTACCCTAGTTAGCACCTTACTTGCATTTGGTGCCCATGCCGATGGTTTCTCCTTTAGGGTGTGGGAGTCCGTTGTATAGTACTGCCATCACATTTCACAAGAGCCTCATACTCCTCTTGATCTTATGCTGGCCGATTTCCCTCAGGACTCCCTCATGTCAAGTTGTGAATGCATTATCATGAGCTTTTCCTGCCTTATTGAGCTTTATTCCAGCTCCCCTGACATTGTGTTGCAACCATATAGCCCGAGCTTGTCTCATGTCTAGCCATGTAGAACCATTTGTATATCCTTCGCAGCTTCGTTCCCTTTTACCGGGAGGGGATTTTCCCCCGAGTGTCGATATCCTACACATGTATCCTTGCATTGAGCATAGGTATGTTCCACTACTTGGAACTAGTTTGTTTTCCCTTATGACACTCATCTCCTCTTAGTTTGTAACTATAAAGCTATTTTATTCTTTTTTCAAGGTTTTCAAATAACTGAAAAATTCCAAAAAAATCAAAAAACCAAAATGCCCGACAAGGAAAGATGTTATCTTTGGCAGCTGTCGAGTCGTGTCACCTTCGAACAGAGCACTGTATATCACATCCATTGGTTGGGTTATAGTTTGACTTTAGGAGCTGTACTCGTTTATCTGAGTTTATCTCCACCGACTGGTTAAGCTTCCAGTCCCTATGGAGCCTCTGTCGATGCCTCCTGTGTCACAGAGATGTCCCAGTTTGTATATCAAGTCTATGATGCCTTCATTCAGTCACCATATTCCATATGCTCTTGTTCGAAGGAAGTTGAAACCTGAGTCGACCATTCCTCAGTTATCTTGACTTTGCATGTCGGTCATTCTCAGTACAGTTATTGGTTCGTGCACCTATGATCGAGTCCTTCCACATTATACAGCCTTGCTGAGTACCTCATGTTGGATGATCAGGGATGCCTTAATGCCCTCCTTCTAGTGGATTTCATCCCATCGACTTCAGATAATTTATTCTGGGATTGGAGTCTAGAGTCATTTTGAGTGCCTTGAGACTTGCAGTCATCAGTGGTTGGTTCTCTCGTCATCGATAGTTTCTTCGGAATACATCAATGTCCTCTGATCGATGGATCCTTTCAAGTGTTCGACATCAACACATTTATTCACAATTGTTAGTTTGCACTCTAGTACATTGATTCCTATTTTCATCATTGGTGGGTGATCTCGTGTCTGTTAATGGTATACATTAATGACCGGTAATCAAACGATGGACTACTATGTTCAACCTCGACACCTCTATTCACATAGTAGGACATGTACTCATAGCGGTTTGTGTAGAATACTTTCCAGATTGGTGGCATCTCTTATATGCTACCTCCTTGATCGTGCCAGTGTTCATGAGATTTCAACTCTCGTGACTTGATTCCAGTGTATGTCAGACATTTCCAGCCACTATGGAGATATTGATCTATTATATATCTTCAGCCATTTTGGAGATCATGGTCTTTTGTATATCTTCATCATGGAGATTCTGATCTATGTATATTGTAAGTGGCTATGACCACATATGTGATATCATGTATCATGCCTATTCATGGCCATTGTACTCTTATGTATCCAGGACTGCTATATGTATTTGCAGTTATATGCAGAGTTGTATTATGGTACTATGCTGATTGGGTAGCTGGTCTTCCATTTGGGATCCTTCATCACTCCACTTCTGGGATGGACTTATAATGTATTTCGACCATCGTATAACCCCTCTGATCTCATACATTAGGGGGAATCTGTTATAGCGGATTTCACCACTCTAGGTGAATCACACTTTGTATGGCCTTCCCCTATCCCGCTGCAGACTCGTTAGCCCCTATGGACCACATTTTGTCCTTTGATGTTTCCTTGATCATCCCTAAAAACACATGAAAACTGCTATACGCGAATTTTAACCTTATAAGCGCGTACATACGCGGGTTTGAGCCATATAACTGCGTACATCGGGATGTGTAAATAATCCAAATCCTTTTGGAGTTTTCCTTGACATGGATCTAACTCATTTCACTCCTGGCCTTCCATATGCCTTGAGATCACTCAGATTCAACCTTTCAGTACCCCTTTGAAAAGCTATATAAGGAACCCCTTGGTACATTGAAGGCATAAGAGAGAATTGAGAGCAACGAAACTATAGTCCATTGTTGCCAGAACTTATGCTTGAGTCTGCATCCCTTTGTCCCTTGGAGCACTTTCTTGTTCTTCCCAAGCTTGCCCTTTTTTTGTGAGCTTGCTATCGAGAGATGGAGGATTGAAGTGGTGGAGGCCCAAGTGGTGGATTCAGTTTCTCCAATTCGTAGACATGCCGTCAGAGGTTGTATCGTGTAATCTCTAATTTATATTAATAGAAATATCTTTTCCTATCCAATGATGTGTATTTGAATGTATATTTTATCCATGGGATTATGTCAAATGCTTTTACATTATTGATTATATATGCTAAAATAGATCTAACACCATGATATATAGAATGCTTGTATTGTTTACTTGTTGTTGAGGAAGTAATATAGCAATTCAGGCTGAAGATTGGAAAGCTCAACGGGGATCTAATTCAACCGTCCGGAATAAGGTACGAGGTCTGATCCTTTAGTGTTAGACATTTTATTTCTATTGCATATTGGGAAAGATTGATTTCTGGAGTCAAGCTGTCTGTTGTGGTACCCCAAGCCATAGGAATTTCTCTTCGTAACAGGATCCTTCCCATGATGAAAATTCTACACCTTTTGATAATTGCGGTGAGTTATTTCATTCTATTACATCCTACAATTCCATGTTTTTCAACATTAGTCTCAATGAAGTACGGATGAAAGGGTTCTTTTAGATGGTGCCACATGAGGAATATGGAACTCCTGGATCTACTTTTTAAGATGGCATGGTTGGAAAAAATTATTATTCACATTTTCAAAATCATCCTTTGTTACTTTATGATGATGCACATCTACATGGATGCACCTATGATATACATTTGATTCACTTGAAGACTCGTGGTTTCTCTTGCTCAACACTTGTTTCATTTGATGTTGGAGGAACTTCATCCAAAAATGGGGTGAATATATTTATGATTGGAGAATGTTTTTTGTTTCCAATCACCCACTCTATTATATCTTTATGATTCTCCCATTCATGGATGTATGGGTGAGACTTGTTTGATTCATTTGAATTCTCCTTGTTTGTTTTTCTCATTATTATGTTCAGTTTATGGTGGAGGTTATTCATTCACTCCTTGGATGAAATAACACATGGATGATTATATTGATGCACATTATATATCTTTGCAGCAGTATTATGGGACATGGGATCCTCACCTATGTCATTGGAACAGATTTTATTCGTCACTTGAAGCTTGTATGCACTTGGAAAATGGTGGTCTACTTACTTGGAGGTATAATAACTTTCATGATTTTTTGATGAGGCACCTCCTTGATGTACATTTCTATTATGTTGTTATCTATGTTGATTATATATATTATGTACTCATGATTTTTTCAAGAATACATACAAGAAAATGGGATCCCATAATTCTCTTTCCGAATGGTATGGGTTGGAGAGCGCTCTTAATTGTGGGAGTGCAATGCAAGCAATGGGACCATGGGATATTTTTTGTCCCATTGATTTCAAATTTTTTGTGAAACAAACAATAGAGGATATGGATTCCCCACTCAATAGAGTGATTTTAATCAGATTAGTGCAGCAGAAAGCATGGTGGTTCCTCTCTAAAATATTCATGGAATCTCAAAGACTCAAAGTTGGGAAACTCAGTGGCAACTTCAAAGAATCATACAGAAAGAAGGTTCTTCAAAACCCATGTTTGAAATTGATTGAGGACAAGAAATATTGGTAACGGAATATTTTTCATGTCCCAAATTTTTCGTTTGGTCACAATGGCCCAATCACATTTTCCAAATTCATGAGAGCTTTTCAAATTGATGCTAAGGGTCAAATAATTGCCAAGGAGGAAAACTACTAGTTTCCTAGGTTGGGGGTGGAAGCTTTGGGATTTGGAATAAGGGGGACAATGAATGATGTTTGAAAATTAGAATGTAATAAATATTTAATTAAGGAAATAAATAAATAAATACAAGAGGAAATTGAAGTGTAAATGGAGCATGGAGACACATGGAGACTATGGGGCCCACACAAGCTAGAATTTATGTGCCACGTGGCATCCTCCTCTTGTAATTTCGAATCCATGGGAAGTATAAAGGTTCTTGGATGATTTATAAGGCTAATAAACTTGTACATATATATATTATGTATAATTTTGGAGGAAATGTAACTTACATGGGAAAGGAAGAGTCATTTTGGAGCTAGTGAGACACTTGGACTAGATTCCCTAGCTCTATGACAACAATGATAAATTTTCTATGACACCTATGACACAAATCAGATATGAAAGATGAAATATGACACATATTAAATTTCAGGTAGAAATATAGAATCCAAGAGAGATATAATGTGATTTGAGGAATCTTAATGGGATCCAAATCGAATTTGGGGAAGGGGGAAGGCTAGGAAAGGGAGGACACATGGAAAATCATGAGCACGGACCGAAATTCGAAATGGATTGAGTTTGTGGATGGATTGGGAACCGTATCAGGATAAGTATGTTTATAAAATACATGAATAAACCAAGAGAATATCTTTTGATAATTTGAGAAATTGTCATTTGTGAATTGTGAGAGCTAGTGGATGACTAGTTTTCTTGCCTTAGCCAATTTCGAGGGAGAAAGATTCCCATCCAAGTTGGTGTTTGGAGAGGCCAATAAGGTATTTCATGGATATTTAATGGATTCTTAGTTTCAGGTTTAATTTATAGGGAATCATGTGGATTCTTCTATTGCAGCACTTTCTCTCCATCATTTCCAGTTTTCTTTGCATATTCATGCTCATGGAGGGATTGTGCCTTAGGTGAGATCATGTACTCTTTGGGAGAGATATTAATGATATATTTATGATTGTAATCAGTTAAATATTATATTTTATTCATTATGAGAAATTTTTGAGTCTAAATACCCAAGAGTTGTATGTAAAAATGACTTTAATCAGCAAACAATGACCATTTCCAATCTATTTTGATATATGCCATGGTAATGCTTATTATTTCGAATGGGGGAATGTATTTATGGTAAATTTATGATGAATGGAATTTAATTAATTTTTATTTAAATTCTCATTTTCATTACTTAATCATTGGAATCCATTTTACTCATTTTTATTGCATTGGGAGAAGATTTGGTGCATTTTCCCCAAGGGTCAAAATTGTGATTTGGGAGCTATTTTGGAAAGAGCCATAAAAATACTGTATAAAGTGAACCATGATGCATAAGAGAATTTAGAAATGTAAATTACACATACCATTCCTCTATTCATAAATTCGAGTGACTTTGGCACCATTTGAGAAGCCATTTCCGACAATTACCCAAGGGGAATTAGAGCCCCAATTTTCTAGTAAAGACTCCTACTTTGAATAGAACATTAAACAAGTTTGCAGGAGTAATTAGGGGGTCATAAAAAATCCATGAACATCATATTTAAGTTATAATATCATTCATTCACCTTCTGAGAAAAATTGTGATCATTTGGGTCAATTTTAAGATCTATACATCAAAACTATTTAAGGTCGAAATTGGGGAAAAGGTAAAAAAATTGGTCATTTAATAAAATTTAAAAAAGGGACATTACACATAGATAGTTTTCCATAATTTCTCTATTAAAGAGTCTAAGCCGTGAGACCCTTTTTTCTGCTACGGTGTTTAAGAGATGTCATAGGGCCACTAATTAAAGATTTATGCTCTTCTTAGATGATATTTACTCTTCTAAAACAAATAAAATTAAACCCTAAGGCTATCTGTAATTTTTTTTCTTTAAGTACTTGTCTTACAGATGTCAATACCAATTTGTCTCTTATCCTGTAACTAGTGTTTCATCCTCTCGATAAAATTGACTTGGTATTTTAAGAAATTAATGTTTTTAAATGAGATCTAAAACTTAACTCAGTTATTAATTTGATTTACATTTTTTCTTACCTATTGTATCTAGGGTTTTGGATCAGAATCTGATGATTTATTAATGATTCCAGCTGGAAGTTAAAAGAGTATAACCATATATACTCTATGTATTTTTATTGCATTCTTATATCCTGAGTACTTCTAGCATAATTATTGTTTTGCTTCAAATAAGAACCCATGGAGTTAACTTATGAATTCTATACACATTTACCCTTATTATGGGTTGTTATATATATATATATATATATATATATATAACCTACTTATATGCCTTTGTAACTACATGTATAGTTTATAATAGCCTCTATACATGTTATGAATATTATAATAACTTCTTATAAGGTGTTTTCAAGGTTTTCATTCAAACTAATTGTTATGTTCCTTTAAACCATACATTAACAGAGGATTACCAAAATAGGTTTAAGAATATCTGAGATAGAATTATTTATAATTAAAAATACCAAGAAAAGGAAAATAGTATTGTTTCAAGATATAACTAACTTAAAATAAATGCTTAGAATAAACTCAATTTTCTTATGTTTTATATAGGTAAAGGATAAATTCAAAATCTCTGTAACTAGTAAACAAATTTCAGATAGGAAGTACAAATGAGAACAACAAACTAATAATATAAGAGTCGCATATACTGAGCATACTTCCAAAATACAGACATAGAATTAAATCATCATTATATAATAGCAATTAGAACCTGGATAATATGAAGAAGGGGATAAATACCCAAAGGAGACTATTCAACCCAACCTTCTCTTGAAGTAGCCAAAGTTACTTTCTTAGGACCCCCGAGCTTGTTCATTGAACTAATAGGATGAATATATCTGAATATATCCCACACAGCAACTTGCTACAACTTAGCACTCATTAGCAAACTTAACTCGACCATTCCACTTTAGTTATCCCCTCATCAAATTCCTTTTGTGCCTTACTTTTTCAGTTTGCAACAGTCACAAGGTTCATTCCCTTAGAAATCAGAATGAGTAGTGAGCCTCATGCTCAATTTGATGGTGTATATAATATTGCCTAGGTATTTGGGTCATTTTGTAATTAAATGAACCACCAACTCAATTTCCCCTTATCAGGGAACATGACCACAATTTTAGGGATTATGCTCCTGCAGCAGTTAGAAAGTAAAATGCTAGTGTTGCCACTTGTCAATCATAATTCTACAGTTGCTCATTCCTCCTAGTGGGTTAGTGAACACTCATTTAAAATTCTGCTTTGGATAGGTATCTCTTATTTTTAATTAATAAAATAAATAAGTCTTTAATTACAGTCATCCTTGACCAACTTGGTCATAAAAAATTACAATAAATTTAACATAATGTTTTTTTCTGAAATAAATATTAAATATTTATTTTTCAATTTTGGGTATGTTACAGCTTTGCTACAGGCTGAAAATGGTGCAACGTATTCATCCTCTACTGTGCTAAGTGAAATATTGGTCTATTTTCTATTGAACCAAGATATCATACCTAATCCCAGACTAAAGCAACATCTTGAAGTGCTCTTTCTATCTTTGGAACTTCCTCCCCAATCTAAATCTATAAATCCATGCAATATGATCTCGCCATTTGATGCATATATGAGACCATAATCTAAAGCCCCTTTACATACCTCATCGCATGTTTTTCTCCGATTAGGTGAGTATGTTTGGGTTTCAGCATATACTGACTTAGGGTATTTATAGAAAAACATATATTCAGTCTTGTATTGGTTAAGTACATCAGAGAACTATCTATATAAGGTGGCATCAACTGCTTCATGGTATCTGTTTATGCTAGAAATTGTTTCCAGACTACAAGAAAACAGGCCAACATAATCTCAAATATTTCAATAAAACAAAACTAGGTTTTTAGGGTTTTTTAAGGTTTTCTGGTTGTGAAGTTTGGTGACAAGAGGGAATGCATTCATAACCCAAATAAGAACTAAATCACAAGCATAGAAAAACTGAAATACATAACATAATAACCATGTATCCAACAAAAAATAGCACTGAATTTCATCCACAAATGGCAAGCACTACAAGCATAAAAACTTTAAACCAGCAATGAAATTACCAACTGAGTAGCTAAAACAAGCTATAAATGAAGTCAGAGAACAAACTGAAGGGTAAGATGGAGCATATATTTCATAATCAGTCTTCAAATACACATAAGATTCATTTACTTAGCTTATGAACAAGTCTGGAGACCTCCTCTAGCCAGCCCAAAAAATCAAACCTCTAGTCCTCTTTGTGACATACATTAATACTATCCTTCAAAATTCGGTTAAGGAGTAAACCCTAACTTCTTTTCAGCCTACTCATCGAAATAGTTCTATCAAAATAATAATTACAAAAATAAAATATCCTTCAAAACATAACTAATAACTGATTGTGTTAACAAGCCTCATAGATCTTTAGTTGCCTCTACTAACAAGGCTATCCCTTCTAAGGCTTGGGCCTTTCTTCTAGCCTTCAGTTGCTTTGCTTCCATCTCTGCCATCTTTCTAGTGATTTCTTCATTTTGCTGCTGTAGATATTTGATGGTTTGTTTTAACATTGTAAATTGTGACTCATTATTTCTTTTTCTTTTCAATGCCTCTTTTGAGACTGCAATCAGTTCCTGATAGTGGTTATTAACCTCATCCAGATCTTCTCTGAGTCTTCTATTGGCCATAACCAAACCATCATTTGTCTCCTGCATATATTCCATCTGATGTTTATACTGCTTTATAGTTCTCTGTAAATTCTCTTTCTCTGAATCAAATGCTTTATTTCCTACTATACTTTGCATCTCATTGGGAAGCCATGGAATTTTTAGTCCCCTAAATATTTCTTCATCTTCTAGCAGCAATTTTGTAGGAGTTTCATGAAAACTTAGGTTTTCTTTAGTCTCATCTTCACAGGGAACATTTTCATCAACCATCAGCTTCTTTACTGAGTGAGAAACCTCTATATTACCTTCCTATTGTTCCTTTAACATTTTACTTCCTATCTCTAAAAATACCTCAGACAGGTTTAGTTTCAGTAAGGGCAGATTCTCCTTCTAACTTCATTGGATTTTTTCCTTTATTGTCACCCTTATCAACATCCAATTTTTTATCAGAGGAAGAGTCATCTATCACAGTTACTCCTTTTTTATTCAATTTAGGGTTTAATAATTTCTTCATATTCATCCTGAGCTTGTTTATGGGTCTAGTCTTTGGTCTCCACCTAGGAGCAAGCTCCCCTACCATTTTGAAAGATTTTGCCTGATGGGTGACTGAAGCAAATTCCATGACTTTTAGCTTATTTTTCTTTGGTACTGCTACCTCATCTTCCTAGCTGTGAAATTCCTTTTTAGTGCCAACCTTAGTTTCATCAATAACAGGAAGTTTATCCTCTTCAAATATGTATGTTTCATCCTCTGAAAAGACTGTAATTGGACTTTGCTTTTGGAATTTAGTATCCTCTTCATCACCTGAAACTTTCTCTGCAAGTACAATCTTTTCATCAACAAATGTCTTTGCTGGTGCAACATCCTAAACAGGCTGTGTCTCCTTATTAACAAACTGCAAATATTTTCTCTCAATGTCATTTAGATTTTTTTTAGACTCAGAATATTCTCGTTAGGATTGTGAAATGTCTTTTTGAAAACACCTTTCAGTATTTCCAGCATAGTATCAGCCGGTTTTTCAATTGAAAGTGGGGTTGATGTTTCGACAGTATGTTTATCTTTCTGTGGAGACTCAGATTCACAGTTCTTGGGTCTAGTCTGTAGTATGGTATGAGATCATACCATGTTTATCTATGATTTATCAGTAGAGGAAGAATTCTACATGCCCCCAATGGTCTTCAGATCGCTAGAAGTCACATTTTTTCCCTACAGGAATGGGTCCTTTAGGACGACAGGTTGTTGTTTTTTCAACAACTTACAAGATTGATCCATTAGGGGACATTGGTGAGTCAAATGATCTTCCTGGAAAATCTTGAAAGGAAGCTTGAATTTTTATTTTATCCCCCCTCCTCAACACTATTTGTGGGTTTTTGTTTATTCTTAGATTCATCACCCTTTTTACCCTTATTTTTCTTCACACCAGACTGTTGAGTTCCCTTCTGGGTGTATTTCGTATTATAAAAAATTGTATTCTAGGTAGAGGGAGTGGCATCCTTGGCTACCAACACTGCAAATTGTTTCACTGACAATTCATGTATATGTTTGGCTAGCGATTCTACAATCGGTGAATCAACTGAACCCACCACGCAGTCGACATGTGGTATAGGCTTCATTTTTCCAAATTTTGTATTGGACTTTCAAACCTCAACAATAATCTCATCGAGAATCCTAGACTGGGCATAGATCAAGTCCAACTATTGGGCCCTAAGTATGGCTTCCTCCTCCGAGGTCAATCCCAAAGTTGAAACGTCCTTTGAAATGTATGGCAACAAGTATTTCAAAAACCATTCCAACAAAAATTCAGGAGGAGTATTAGCTTTAATGATTTTCTTCCTTCTTTTTCACTCCTAAGTATGGTTAGAGATGTGAGTGGCCTTATTTTTCCTAAAATTAAACAAAATTTTTGTACCAACATCATACCGGATAGGAAGTTGGAAGTGGTTTAGAAAAATATGTTAGAATAATCAACCCATATTTACCTACCTTAGAAATTAATTAATCCATTTTTGTCTTATTTGCCTAGTTTCCAATATTCCACTCTATGCAAGTTGTCTTCCACATTCCATAGAAGTCAAACTTGATAAAACTGAGTCATGGATCACTTGGGAAACCTCCTGGAATCCATATTTAGCATATCTTCTTTATTCCAGATCCTCCCTAGCACATATCTTCTTTTTCTGCTAAGTTTCCTGCTTTATTGAGATTTATGGCAAAAGGGAAAGTAAGACTAGGTGTGGTTGACTTGTTTTTTTCCCTCATAATCCTCCATTATTTTCTCCTAATAAAATCATGTATGAGTTTTCTTTCCATCACTTATTAGCTTTCCTACTTGACTTTTCCAATTCGTGAGCCTCTAGGTAGATTTGGAAACTGCTTTATGCACCTATGGGGGATTTGACTAGATTTAGTAAGCCTACTTTTTGACTATTTCGAAGGGCATCCTTATGCTTTCGAATATCTCATGTAATTATATATTGTAGCATCCTATGACTTCAAAATTTTGGCTATTGTACACTTATTCATTACATATTAGTGTTATGCTCCAATTTCAGTCTCCTTTGTGTGTAAATTTGCATGTTTGATTAGCAATTTTGTGAGTGCAATTGTTCTATCACTTGGGTTCAATTTCCACATGGTATCAAAGCCTTTGTATATCGATTTCTCTCCTTCCATATTGCTATTTTAGGTTCGATATCTTGACTAGGAGCACATTCTGCTGGTTGAAGGGCACAGTTCTGAGCTATGGATCAATCTCATAAGATTATCTTGACTCCATTTAATTTCTTTGAATGGAAATCAAAGATGGAGATATTGTTGAGAGTGAAATTTCTCTACAAAGTGACTATGGAAATTGAGGCAAATCCCAATGCATCTGCAGAGAAAATTAAATGGCATAATAGGAGGGATGAGGCCTATGGCCTTCTGTGTCTGAGCATATCCAGAGACCTCATTTTCCATCTTGATGGATTGACATCAATTAATGAAGTGTGGGAGAAGATTGTAGATCTTTTTGGTAAGATAGATGAGATGAGAGGACATCAAATCGAGAATGAATTGATCTCTTTGAGTCCCAGCATCTTCGAATCCCTGCAACTCTACTTTTCCAAGTTTAAAGCCCTTGTTTTGCAGCTAAAATAGTGTGGAATTGAAAAGAAGGAAGAGAAACTAGTTTTTTCCATAATCTCAAAGCTTGGCCCTAACTATTCAGTGTTTGTTTTGACCTTCCATGCCACAAAGTTGACAGCTCGAGCCTAGAAGATGCCTAAGCTTGCAGAGTTCATGGAATCCCTTACACAAGAACAAGATAAACTGGTGATGATGGGCACCATCAAACCTTCCAAAGAGCAAGCTTTGGTTGCTGGATATTTGAGGGTGGATTTAAAACACAAGAAGAAATCTAAGAAGCCACCTGAGCAAAAGAGAGACAAGAACAATTCTTAAGAGGAACCCCAAGGCTCTAAGAAGAACTTTCAGAAGAAGAAGAACAAAGGAGAAATGAGCAAGTGCGCATACTACAGTAAGGGATATCATCCTGAAAGCTCCTGCATGAAGAATCAAATTGACATGTTGACCCAAATCCTAGAGAAGAATAACATCTCCCTTCCTGATTTCTCAAAGAAGAGGGAAGGAGGATCAAATTCAGAGGACAGAGAGAGAGTACATGCTTTGGTTGTTGGCACATCAAGCTCACCTAGCTTCATCATAGACTCGGGAGCTTCAAGACATATGGTTTCGACTAAGGAGGCATTCTCCTCTCCTGACATGTCGAAAGGTCCACCAATAGTGCTGGGAGATGACTCTCTCACTGACAGTTTGGGGAAAGGAAGGATTGATCTTGACCATGGTAAGTTCAGTAATGTATTGTATGTCCCAGGTCTTGCCTCTAACCTCTTGTCACTGTATCATAGGACCCACACAAGGTCTCCAAAGAAGTTCATATTCTCCCCTGATGATGTTGAGATCACAGAGATCTCAAATTGTAAATTCATTGCAAAAGGAGTTTTAGATCACACTTCGAAGGTATACATGTTTTCACATTTTCTACCCTACTCAAACCCCTCTGCTCTTCTAATTCATGCTAATGAATAAAGCAAGATTTGGCATGAAATATTTGGCCATCTTAACTATAAGTATCTTTCTGATCTAAGTGAAAAAGAAATGGTCATAGGGTTACCAAAGATTAAGTTTTCCAAGGAATTCTGTCAAGGTTGTATCCTAGGAAAACACCCAGAGCATAAATTTGAGAGAGCTAGTCATGAGAGAACCTCTGCACCTCTTGAGTTGATCCACAGTGATGTTTCTAGTCCATTTCCTCATATGTTAATGAGTCAATCCAAATATGCATTGACCTTCATAGATTACTTTTCCATGTATTGTTGGGTTTACTTCCTGAAGCATAAGTCTAAAGTTTTTGGCCTCTTCAAAGTCTTTAAGGCTTTGGTTGAAAACTAGTATGGGAGGAGACTCAAGATCCTCAAATATGAAAATGGTAGTGAGTATGTCAAGTATTATTTCATTCAATATTGTAAATATGTAGGTATTCAGATGTAGCAGTCAATCCCTTACACACCACAGTAAAATGGTGTTGCTGAGAGAAAGAACAGATCACTGAAGGAGATGGCAACCTATATGATGGAGGCTAAGACTTTGCCATCAAATTTTTGGGCCGAGGCTATAATATATGCATCCAATATCTAGAATAGGGTGCCTCATAAACAGCTTGGGGTGGGCACAAGCCAGATGTGACCCATTCCAAGATTTTTGGCTCAAAGGCTTGGGCTAGAATTCAAACTGAAAAGAGAAAGGCTTTGTAGCCCCAAATCCAAGAGTGCCTATTTGTTGGGTATTATAAAGATTCAAAATGGTACAAGATTATCAACTTGAGCACAAACAAAGCCTTCATTGAAAGGTGTTCAGTTCCAAGAAGAGCCTTTAGCAGCAGTTGAAGTTGGAGAGTCTTCTTCACCACCAAAACCATTGAATGTAAGTGAAGAGACAAATGAGTTTTCTGATTCTGATATGTCTTCTAATGATGATTTAATTGCATATCCTGATATTCCTAAAATACCAAAATGGGCAGCAAATACCATTCATGCAGCTGGGGAACTAGCTGGAAATCCTAGTGATTCTAGGAGGACTAGATCTCAATTTGAGAGTGCCCTGTGTATGAAAGACCCTTTGTTTGCAGAAAAGTGATATCTAATGGTTGAATTAGACCCACAAACATATGAATATGTAGCACATGATCCAATATGGAAAACAACCATGAAAGAAGAATTCAGCTCACTCCAGAAGAACAACACTTGGGAACTGGTTGATCTTCCCTCAAGGAGGAAGCTAATTCAATGTAAGTGGGTTTTAAAAAATAAGTTTGTTGCTGATGGTTCACCTTTGAAATATAAGGCAATATTGGTAGCCAAGGGCTACTCACAGGTACATGGTATTGACTACAATGAAACCTTTGCACCATTTGCAAAGATGGACTCCATAAGGCTAGCGTTAGCCATTGTAGCTTTGAAGCAGTGGGAGGTACATCACATGGATGTGAAGTGTGCTTTATTGAATGGATATATTACTGAATATATTTACATGCATCAGCCTCAATGGTTTGTTTCTAATCCATATTTTGTGTGCATGTTAAAGAAATCATTGTATGGGCTCAAGCAAGCCCCAGGGCTTGGTATGCCAAGATTGATGGATTTCTATTGTCATTGAGTTTTGTTTGATGAAATTATGATCCTAATGTTTATTTGAAGCTGATTCATAGTTCTTTGATGATTATTGTCTTGTATGTGGATGACCTTCTGATTACAGGAAGTTCAAAGAAAGAGATTGCCTCATTGAATTTTGCAATGAACCATGCATTTTCTATGACTGATTTGGGGTTGTTGAGCCAATTCTTGGGTCTCAAAATTTCTCAATCCCAACATGGAATAAAAGTACATCAGTCCAAGTATGCTTTAGATTTTCTAAACAAGTTCAACATGAAATATTGCAATCCAAGCAAGACTCCCTTCCTTTCAGGAGTTAAGCTTGAAGAAGCAGGTTCTTCTCCTATGGTAAATAATACACTATATAGGCCGTTGATTGGGTGTTTGCTTTACCTTACACACACTCCACCTGATATTTATTATGCAGTAAGTGTGGCTTCAAGATACATGGATCAGCCTCATGGGATCCATTGGAGAGCAGCCAAAAGGATCCTTAACTTTGTTCAGGGAACAAGAACTCATGGGATCTTCTACAAAGCTAAATTTGATCTTGATTTGATTGGGTTTACTGACAGTGATCGGGTAGGTGACAACATAGATCGAAAGTCAACATCAAGATATGTGTTCATGCTTTCTCAAGGTCCAATCATTTGTTCAAGCAAGAAACAGAGTGCCATAGCACTCTCATCTACAAAAGCAGAGTACAGAGGAGTTGTAAATGCAGCAACTCAATGTTTATGGTTGCAGGGGATACTTGGTGAGTGTAGCTTCGAATCAGAGTTTTCAACTATTATCTATTGTGATAATCATAGCACCATTTGAATATGCAATGATCTAGTTCAAAGACAAAGAACTAAACACATTGAGATCCATATGCACTACATCAGACAGCTTGTGCATGATGACACCATTCACTTACTCTTCTGTGCATCTTCAGAACAAGTAGCAGACATCTTCACCAAAGTTTTTTGTGAGAAGACATTCAGCAGTCTCAAATCACTATTGGGGATTGCTGATCATGCTGTGGAGCATGATTGATGACAAAATTTTAAAATTTCATTTTACTGTCCATGTTTAAGGGAGGATTTTCCCACTGGGTTTTTGCCTCTTTCTTGGTTAAATGGACATGCAGTATGTAAAGGGTGACTAAGCCTTGTTGCTAGGCCCTATAGTTTTCTGATGTTTACTCATAAGTCAGGATTAAGGGGGGTTTTTAGAATAATCAACCCATAGTTAGCTACCTTAGACATTAATTAATCCATTTTTGTCTTATTTGCCTAGTTTCCAATATTCCACTCTATGCAAGTTGTCTTCCACATGCCATAGAAGTCAAAATTTATAAAACTGAGTCATGGAGCACTTAGGAAACCTATTGGAATCCATATTTAGCATATCTTATTTATTCCAGATCCTCCCTAGTGCATATCTGCTTTTTCTACTAAGTTGCCTGCTTTATTGAGATTTATGGCAAAAAGGGAAAGTAAGACTAGGTGTAGTTGACTTGTTTTTTTTCCGCATCATCCTCCATTCTTTTCTCCTAATAAAATCATATATGATTTGTCTTTCCATCACTTATTAGCTTTCCTACTTGACTTTTCCAATTCGTGATCCTCTAGGTAGATTTGGAAACTGCTTTATGCACCTATGGGGAATTTGACTAGATTTAGTAAGCATACTTTTTGACTATTTAGAATGGCATCCTTATGCATTAAAATATCTCATGTAATTATATATTTCAGCAGCCTATGACTTCATAAGGTTGGATATTGTACACTTATTCAATACAGATTAGTGTTATGCTCCAATTTCAGTCTCCTTTGTGTGTAAATTTGCATGTTTGATTAGCAATTTTGTGAGTGCAATTGTTCTATCACTTGGGTTCAATTTCCAAAAAATAGTCACTAGATCAAGAAAATGGTCATAGGATGCAGATGGAAGTTCAATATACCATTAATCCATAACACAAGTCAAAGTTCTTTGAAAGAGCCTCAGCCGAGTCGAATCATCGTTCAACAAGTTAGAGGAACACTACAAGTGAAACGTAGTGACATGGTCACCTAGATCCTCTCTAATTTTTCCTTCAAACTTGGGAATGTCAGAAGGTATTTTTATAGGAACCGGTGGCCAAGTCGAATCATGGTACACAGGGTCATTATAAGTTTCAAAATTTCTAGAAAGTTTAACGTTGCTAGAAAAGGTAATCTAGGCCTAGTCAAAGATTAATATTGAGGACTTTGGGGTGAGTATGTTCTTGCACCAGTGTTCCCAAAATATTGGTTGGGGTTTCCCATAGACACCGGCTTTGAAGAAGTAAAAAAGTTCTAAAAATGATTCCATCCAAAGGCCAAGGGATTGATGACCTAAGGTGTGTTATACTTTGTTCAAGTGATTTTGGCTGAAGATGGAGTCACAAATATGGAATTTGTAATTCCCCCACTGAAAAGTGAGAAAGGAAAGATTCCAATTGGTGCAACTAAAAATTGACTAGAAATTTGAAAGATGAAAACATGAAAAAGGGTTATGGCTTCCGGATGACACACCTGCATAGGTAGGTGTGGGACCTACATAAGGTGAGGATGGAGGAATGTGTCCTCCAAACCATGGAAAACATTGGACAAAGGAAGTGGAACCACTAGGACCACTTTGAGTCTTTTGAAACAAAGGAGAAGATGTAAAGGGTACACAGGGTTACCTAGTGACAACCATACTAGTAGGACTAGTAGTGTTTGAAGGTGTCGAGGGATTAGCCACTTGAGCACTTGGAGACACTGGGGTCGATGAGTTAAAGTTTAAAGATACCACTGGTGCGGTAGATACATTTGGTCGTGGTGCACTCACAGGTGGAGGATAAAAATCCACTGGATACCATGGATGAAGTGGGGTTGGAAATATCCCCCAAACCTTCTCCTGAACTAGACATGACAAAACTCAAAGGAACACCAATTCAAGGTGGACCGAACGAATGAACTTGTACTAATATCAGATCTCTTAGGTCGGTAAGAGTTGAGTTGTAGTTCCTTGAAAATTCTTCAACTTGCAAATATTCAATTTCTACTGATAAAGGATCATCCTGAGGGTGTCTAATTTTAGGTTCCCCTGGACTTTCACTAACACCAGTTGATTCAAAAGAATTAATTGTGCCCAGTCTTCACCTTTGAGATGGCGGTGGAGGCTCTAGTGTTGAAAGCGGAGGAAGGTTTTGAAACCTTCGAGACATATGACAAGCTTGATCCTCTACTTTTAAATATTTTTAATCACACACACCTAGAGGTCAGACTATATCACAAGCAATGCAAAAATCACACCACTAAAAATTTTCCTACGTATCACAAACCAAGGCAGGTAAAACATATACCTTCCAAAGGAGCATTTGGATGATTAGGGCCCACAAAAAACTAGTGAAGATTGAAGAATAGTGACTCAGGGTCCCGTGACAAGTTCTCTAGGTGCAAGCATTTGAATCACCATCCACCCTCCCAGATTCTTATTTGGGGTTTCCTCCCAAGTCTACCCTAGGTGCAGTGGAAATATCCTTCCACCGACACCTGTGAAAGAGCCCTAAGTCAAGATACTAGGGTTACCAAATATACAAAAATATTCGAGCAGAACAGTCGCAGTTCTGACTAATGTGCATGGTAGAAAAGCCTAAAATTCAAGCAACATCAACACCTCATGAAACCCAAGGTGGTACTGAATGAACCCTCGTACACACAAGAGTCCTGGTGTATGCTTGAACGAATTATTGGAGGAGTATTTCCACAACCAAGTCTTCACACAACCTCATGCTTAACTACCATGTTAGAGGAGCTTTCTGGTTGATCTATTCATAAACTTGGATTTCCTAAGAGACAAGTCACTATGTCTAAGTTTTAAATGATCTTGGATAGTTGTATATTACCTATTCCATCCTAGCCTAAGCTAGTTGGTGTAGTCCATAGAAAGAAAATGTTACTAGTTAATTTTAATTAATAAGCATTCTTTTTAGGGTTGTTTTTACTCATGGTAGTGGAAATGAAACTTGTGATGTTATGACTCAACTGAAAGAAAAAGAATAAATCATGAAAAACATTCAAATTACAATTGCTATTCAAATTCATTTTTCTCTTTTTCAAAACAAATGAATTTTACGTAATGAACTTTGAAAAAATAGAAGACTTTTTTATTTTTATTTTTTGAAAAAAATCAAAAACAAATGTACATTGTGCCTATCCGAGACTATAAATGCAACTAAAATGCTTTGTTTTTGTTTTATTTTTCAAAAAAATCAAAATTCCAAATGCAACTTAATGCACCTAAGTAAGTCATAAATATGAACACATGTAAGAATACGACTCAAAGATTCATATCTCACAATCACAAACTCTGAAATCTCTACAAAGTTGAACAAAAAAGCACTTAGATTGGACTAAAAGATTGAGAAAACGAAGTAGACCAAGAAAATGTAAGAAGCAAAGGTCAAGATAACTACTAAAGAAATCAGACACCAAATGAGCAGATATAAGCACTAACAGAGGTCAAACACTCAGAGACTACTCACACTCCAACCAAGGATGCCAAGGGGGAAGACCTAAAATGAGTCTTACACATACATTCAACCTAACCTACCCAAAATAAAGCTTATAAAATAAAACTTAACAGATTCTTTCAACAATGGGGTCAGTTGCATGCTCAGGTAGCAGCGAAATTCTTTAAGGACCGAATTCCGCTAATGGTGCGTCAAGCCACGGAGGGGATTGAGAAGGATTTTTGGGAGAAAGTCTCATTGATGCCCATTGAGATGGTGTGAGAGGAGGTTGAAGGATGGATCACAGATCCAGGCTCAACGGCGAGGAGGGCCTCGGCCCATGATCGTCTTTTCATGCTTTATTGGGTTTTAATGAACCTGGTAACCCATGTGACCATGAACATTGAAGCAAAAGTGGAGGAGATGATGGAAAAAAAGGAGGGGGACTCAGAGCCGTCCAAATCATGGAAGTATCACAATGAAGAGTGTCAGTCCATGAGCAAAAATATTGAGACCCTCAGTGCATATTGTAAGCTGATGCACCTCAAAGTGGACCAGATTGCTTCACATGTAGGCATATCCCTGTATAGCCCCAATGTAGAGCAATGAGCGGATGGAGGCCTCAACCGTTGGGCAGTTGGTTGTCACCAGGACTATGTAAGCATCGTGCCCCCATAGAGGGGAGACCCTTCAGTGCAGTATATGGGGTTCCCACGCCACGATCACTACTCTAGCCTTGGGAGGTAGGCCATGCCTTAGTTTTCTCTAGATGTTTTTTTTTGTGTTTGTTTGGCTGCCAGTTTCAGATAGGTATACTTAGGTTGGAATTCTGTGGCTATGTTTGTAACTTCAGGATTGAACCCTGCACAGTCGGGGATCTCCCTCTTTTGGGTTGGGAAGGTTTAGGTCTAGTTGGATGTAGTAGAGGCAAGGCCGGGGAATGCATGGGCAGTAGCAGCCCAGTTTTTTGTTTCTCCGTGTAAAGTGGTTTTATGCAGTAATACAATTCTTTTATTTAGAAAAAAAAAAATAGAGTCTTGCAACAAATAACAGACCGGTGGACACTCAGGAAACAACCCTAAAATCAAATGGGATATCAAAAAATGCTCAGAGAAGGAAAACCTTAGAGATTTGTATATCCATCTGCGTGAACAAACTATTGTTCTTTAACAGAACCGCAAGTCACTCACGACTATACTTAAGGAAAATCGTGAGTTCACAGGGAAATCGCTACTGTAAGTATAAGCAACCCATGAGTGGTTCCTAAATTTTTATAAAAATAAAAATAAAAAGGCCAGGAAACCTAAATATCCAATAAGAACTAACTAAAAATAAATAGTTGCAAACCACAAATAGAAACAGAAAGAACAAAAACTGGAAAGAAAACTCAATTCAATAGACCCCAAAACAAACATAGACTCCCCAGTGGAGTCGCCATTTCTGTTGTTATGGAACATCTACCTTATGAATTGGGGAAAAGTTTCACCAACATACTATAGGTGTGACTTGCAGACAACTAGGTTTTAGAAACATATAACAGAAAATAAGAGGTAATAGGATATGTACCTTGTTCCGAATGGTTGATCCAAGATTTAACTCTTTCTCTCCAATGCCCCAAGCCTTCTAATATTCAACACCTATAACAAATATTTATATTTCCTCATAGTATTTTCTATTGCCATATAAAGAGACATGAACATATATCATTTTCATTTGAAACCAAATAGATCATAACTCACAACAATAAAATCATGCATCAAGATAATGATGGAAGGAAAGCACTCTTTATTAATGAAATTCAAGAAACATTACAAAACCATGTCTGAGACAAGATTCTTCTACACACCAAGACCTGAGTCCTCCTTTCTCCTCTCTCTAAGAGAATCCTCTAGCATAACCTTGCTCTCAAAAATTGCTTCTTCTATCCTCTACCCTTCCCCTCTTTTTATACTTGTTTGAGGGGAAGGAACACGAGGCTTACGATGGTTGAAGAATTTGGGGAGGTTACCAAATAGAGCCCAACTTCCTTTACCTAATCATGTTTTTTAATTTTTAAACTCATATTAATGAAACTCGTGAGTTTATGTGGAGAAAATTATGAGTGACTTGAGCATTTCCTGAAGGAAAGTCATGATTACAACTTCTTAAAGATAACACACAGGTTGCATATATGGTGACCCACGAGTAACACATGAGTTGCTATAAGAGAACCCATGAGTGCAAGGTAAGTTATTCTTCAAAAAAGGGTAGTGCTGAAATAGTGAGTATGTATCAATGATCACATACATCTATAAGGTTAGGGTCAATTCATTTGTGTACTAGCCTATGTAGGGCCATTAGTCAGACGGAGAAGTGTCATTTCATAGTATAACACAAGGATGTGTCAAGTGCAACATATCAAGGTGACAATTTATATGGCATGGGGTGGTTAACCATATCAATATGATGGTGGTAGTCATCATAAAACTTTGGTAATTATAGGATAATAAGAGTTTGAATGTGCATAAATAATTTTTAATCTCAATAATGTTATCCTACTCAAACTCAGTTGTGTATGTGTGGAATTATTATCAATTCAAGTAGGTGACATAGTTCTCTGCTACGTATAATAATGGGAAACGAGATGACCATGTTGAGTTGATGGGAATGAGATCAATGAATTAAAAGTATTATGATACTTGTTATCAAGGGGAGTAAGGAAAATATCTAGTGATGGAATTAAACTAGGGAAATGCAATGGTGAAATTAAATTGTTGTAACAAATAAATTGCCAAGGTTTAATTATTCATGGGTATAAGTGGATAAAGAATTGTAGAAAACTTAAATGATGAAAACGTAGTGTCCAAATGCCTTATGTACTACTATTTTATATATAAGTCATTGGACTAAGTTAAACCAAGGATGTGAGGTGACATTAGAACCTTAAGGAATGATCAAAATATATAGAATGCTAAAAGACAAAGCAATGATATGGTGATTTAAGAATAGATGCACATATTAATACCATGATAGAAATGAAAATTTAATATTAATTTCAATAATTTAATGCAATTTAATAGTATGTGCACTTATTGATAACATCATAGAAATGAAATTTTGATTTTAATTTCAATGATTAAGGCATACCATTAATGCCATTAATATCTTGTTATTGAATTTTATTGTCAAAATAAAAAAACATTGTCGTGGGTCTATATATTTGGGGCTTACATTAAATTTTTATAGTGTACCTAGATGAGAAAAATATATAAAAACCTTTGGAATTTTATTGATGTGTTGACTATGCATACCCCCATAAAATATCATTCTTGTTCTTGTAAGATGATAAACTATAATAAAAATATGGTCGGTATTTTAATGATATCACATGGAATTCATAGTATTTCATGAAGGTATTTCAGAATGGAATTTTGTAGAGTCAAATTAGATTATCACACTTGATGTAATGTCCCAATTCAAAAATTCCCAACAAAGTCAGAATTTGGGGAAAATTGTCTTAACTATTCTTGACTCTAAGGGATTCGAATGGCACAAGAGGGTATTGAATTTGGTAGGGAATGATATGGGGAGTCTTACGACCACTCAATGGAATCTCTTATAACTTTATTACAGGTTATATACATCTGCAACTCTATTTGGTAACATTGGAAAAATGGTAAAATTACTAGTAATTTGTGGTGCAATTCCCCCTAGGGTGTGAGCAGAAATGGCTCTCCAAATCCTATGCAACCCTTCAAAATTGTCAAACAAAGTATGGTAACTATTGTTAGAATTCATTTATTTTCATTTTTTATGGTTAATAGTTCTGCAACAAATATTTAAAGCTTCATATTTGAATGCATAAATTCAGTGATATTTGCTTAAAGGAAATGACATGTAATGGATTAAATTTGACTCGCAATTCATACATATAATAGTTCAGAACAGAGAATAATGAATGTATACCATTAAAAAAATATTAATATCTCACTAACATCGTATAAAATCAGATCCAAGTCGCAACATACATCAGATATACAACTCCATTGAAATGGGAAACCAACACATGGAAACTAGTCATAACATAGCTTGGAAATGTGGAAATTTTCATATGTATTTATACTGATTTTTAATTACAGATAGGATGGGAGACATATTAAATAGCTGTAAATCATTTACCTATTCTTTTGTATCAACTGGACTCAATACGGTGCAACCACCATTCACACAAGTGCGCCACCATAGAGAAATGTGGAAATATTGAAGTGGGGATTGAGAGAATGGGAGGAGAAATGGGTCATGGATATTAGAAGCCTCATATATGAGGTCACAACACTCCATTAATATACAAATTATATTTCATGGTGGCATCTCTCACATCGAACTTAGATGATAATCTCACTCTCTCAAAATTGGCTCACTAACAGGGTAAGTGAGCACTCATCGTGAAATGGAGAAGCTAGTGCTTTCCAGAATGGAAAAAGATAATTCTCAAATGATAAAAATCCATTCTCATTCCTCATGAAATATTTTTATAACCATCATAATTTCCTCCAAGTTCTAATTCCCTCCCACAGGCTTCCTCCAACTCATCCATGATGTTTAGTAACCTCCATGACACTTGTCCTTCTCCTCAACCCTTCATCTTCCTACAAATATGAATTACTACCACCAAACCACAAGTACACCATCTTGGAGGATTTTTTTATCCCTGCATTTCATATTCCATAGGTCTGAAATTTTTCATAGAATATTCCATCATTGTTTTCATAAAATGCAGAGAATTTCTCTCCAAGTGGCACCTAGTTTCTTCCTAACCTATTCCTCTTCCATGGTGAGTTACTCATCTTCACCCATTCGAATAATTGGGCTCATGATATGTTAATTGAAACCTATTAACCTTCCAATAATGTTCCATCACTCATAATTTCAAATTTGGTGTTAAGTCATGACATGTGTAAGGAATAAATTAGCCACCCAAGGTCTCCATGGACCTACAAATGTCCTTATGAAGCATTGCCACTTTATTTTATCCATATTTATTATTTTAAAGACCCAATTTAATTTTTAAATTAAAAAATAAGGTTCCATTAGGTCCCATATCTCCCTTATTGTGATATTTAATGCCTCCTCCCCAACCTACAGAACTAGTAAGTGGGCGAAACATTGCCAACTAGTAGTCTCATTGGGATAGGGACATGACACTCCTCCCCTCCCAATATTGTATGTCCTCAAGAAATTCCAATTTTGGAAGCTGCAAAGTGTGTTCCTATTCCCAAGTGGCTTCCTCACTACGCAAATCCTTCCATTGTACCAAGTATTCTTTTATTGTTCTGCTTCTTAAACTTCTCTCCCTTGTTTTCAATATTTTTTCTGGAATGAGAACAAGTTGTCCTTCATCATCCAAAGGAGGTAATGTATCTGAAACTGAAATATTTTTACCAATAACCTTCTTTAGACATGAAACATGAAATACATTATGAATTTTACTTCCCATGGGAAGCTCCAATTCATAGGCCACTTCTCCAACCTTTTGAATCTATTTGTAGGGACCATAAAACCTTGGTTTGAGTTTTTTTGAACCTTTACCCTTTATGGTGGTTTGTTTGTAGGGCTGAAACCTCAGATACACCAACTCATTCACTTGGAAATGCCTCTCTACTCTGTGTTGGTTTGCATATTTTTTTTGTTGATTTTGGCAAATTTACAAGTTATCTTTCAAACCCTTCAAAATTTCTTGACTTTATTCAATCCAATCCTTACCCTTTGGAGCTCTACTATCACCAAAAATGTGATCAATAAAAGTGGATGAATCATAAACCTAAAGTTATTTGAAAGGAGACATTCCAGTGGACATATGAAAAGTAGTAATGTAACAAAACTCACCCAAATGCAACCATTTTATTCATGCTTTTTTATGCCCACTAACATAGTTACTCAAGTAGTATTCCAACCATTGATTCACCCTCTCTATTTGGCCATTAGTTTTTGAATGATATCTTGTTCTAGGTGTCAAATTTTTCCCCTCCATTTTGAATAGTTCTTTCCAAAATGCACTAAAAAATATTCTATCTCGATCACTAACAATGCTCTTAGGAAGCTCAAGCAATCTGAAACCTTCTTTAAAAAATAGTTCAACCACTTGTGTAGTAGTGAAAGTGGTAGTAACAACAAGTAAATGATAAAATTTAGTGATCCTTTCCAGCACCACAAATATGTAATCCTTAGCAAGTACCTTGGGCAAACCAGTGATAAAGTCCATGTAAATGCTCTCCCATTTTTGTTATGGAATAGGAAAGGGGTGTAAGAGGCCATTTATATTAGTGTGCTCCACTTTATTTTTCTAACATGTGGGGAATTAATTAACATACTTCATAACATCATCCTTCAATCCTTTCCATGATAATATTTCCCTCAACATTCGCTATGTTTTGAAGAAACCGGGGTGACATGCTAGAGAAGAATCACGATCTTTCTTTAAAATTTTCTCCTTCATACTCGAACTAGGGACAAAATATATTATATATTTGTAGTATATGATTCCTTCCAAATCCTTATACCTATAATCATGGTTAGTCCCATCAAAAATTTCACAAGAAAACTTATCCTTGGCATACTCTGCTTCTAATGTGGCTTTCCAATTTTCTACTACATCCATTAGAGAAATAGAAGGTCTTCTAGATAAGGCATCAACTACCACATTATTTTTTCCCTTCGCATATTCAATATTAAATTCAATGCTTGAATCTCACTCACCCACTTTTTCTTCATTTCATTTAGATCATTTTGAGTGAGGAAGTACCTTAATATGTTATGGTCAGTTTTGACCACAAATTTGTTTCCCACCAAGTATTGTCTAGACTTGATAAAAGTATGCATGATGGATAATGTTTATTTATCATAAATGAATTAAATATTCTCATGTGGATATAGATTCCTACTCTCAAAATCTATTGGTTGTTTTCCTTGTTATAGGACTTCTCAAATTCCTTCTCCTGATGCATCACATTCCAAGACAAATGGTTTAGAAAAATCAGGAAAGGATAGAATATGACAGTTTCTTATTAAATATTTCATTCTTTGGAAATATTTTTCATCCCCTTCATTCCATTGGAAAGAATCCTTCTTTTTCAAATGAGTGAGAGGTGAAGTGAGTTGGGAGAACCCCTTCACAAAGTTTCTATAGTAGGTGCAAATTCCAATGAATCCTCTCAATTCAGTGAGATTTTTGGGATAAACCCATTCTATAATATCTCTTATTTTCTCCATATCCACCTTCACACCATATTGACCAATGATGTGCCCAAGATACAAGATATTTATCAAACCAAACTCACGTTTTGGCAGGTTAGCAAACAAAGATTGATAATGCAGAATTTTTAATACCTCGTCTATATGATGCAAATGTTCCTTTCATGTTTTACTGTAAATAAGAATGACATCAAATAAAACTAGTACAAACTTACAAAGTTTCTTGTGGAATATAATATTCATGCATGATTGGAATGTGGTAGGTTCATTTTTCAAGACAAAGGGCATGGAAACAAACTCAAAGTGACCATAGTGGCATCTGAAAGCAGTCTTTGGTATGTCTTCTTCCCTATTTCGAATTTGATGATAACCAGATCGAAGGTCAATATTTGAGAATAAATTGGCTCCATGGATCTCATCCATGCACTCATCAATCCTTGGAATGGGATATCTATTCTTCATTGTCTTCTCATTCAATGATCTAAAATCAATGCATATCCTCAAAGTTCTATCCTTTCTCTTTACCATAACAACTAAAGAACCATATGGGCTACAACTAGGCCTTATGAGACCCAAATCCAAGAGCTCTTTAATGGCCTCCTAAATCTCATATTGAATCCTTTTGGAGTGTCTATAGGGATTCATTTCAATAGGTTGCGTCCCTATCTCTAACTCAATGATATGCTCCACCCCTTTGCTTGATGGTATTCATGGGGAGAAAGTCTCCAAAAACCCTCACATACCTACTCAATAATTTATTTATCTCTTTAGGATGCTTGGAAAACTTAAAGTGAAGTTTAGGATATGTAATTAAAAATTCAGCATCCCATTCTATGTCTACATTCCCCAAGATAGACCTCATGTTGTGAGAGGACAACACTTGATTTCGGTAAGTGTGTGTTCCCCTCAACAAGAAGGGATTCCCTTCTGAATATTTGAACCTCATTTCATGGAATTCATAGTTCATTGTATTCTCCCATAAATAATACAACCATTTTACTCCCAAAACTACATTTGTATCAACCACATTCACTACATAAAAATTGTCAGTGATAGTATGATTTCCTATAGTAACTAGAAGCTTTGGAATCCATCTAGTGCAGTCCATAGAATTTTTACCTGGAATGATGGTTGTGAAACCATCAAAGTTTCATCTTGTAACTTTGTCCTCTCCACCAAGTATGCATATATGAATTTATGAGTGGTTCCACCATCCACTAGAACTATTACCTTTTGGCCGTTTATGTTACCCTTGGGCCTCAAGGTGTGGAATATAGGTACACATGAGAGTACTATAATTTTTCCTCTCTCAGGAGTGGGTTGTTCTTATTTTGTTGTTACATACCCCTCTTATTGGGATGCAATTTTTGTTTCCTCTTCCTCCTCCCACTCTTCATCATATTCAAAGAAAACTTGAATGTAGTGTGCCTTCCCCTTTGCACACTTATCTCTTGGAACCCATGGTTGTTGGCATGTGAAACATAGCTTCTTTCTTCTGAGTTATTCTTTGCTTGGTCCTCCTTTATTTTATTTGGAAAAGGATTCCTTTTTCCATGGTTTCTTACCTTCCTAGAACTTGGAAGGGAAATTTTGCTTGGGGGGGTATTTGGTTCTTGGAAACACATTAGGCAAATCTCTTGTCAAATTCATGGTATCCTTCAATGTGGCTGGTTTGTGGGATTTCACGAGCCCTCTAAAAGGTTATGTAAATGATTTAATAAATATTAAAACCAACCTATCCATAGATACATTAGAAACCATTACTGAAATATTTTCAAATTCTAACATATATTCTTCAGGAGTTCCTTTTTGCTTCAATTGTTCTAGTTCTTTGAAAGGAAGTTCGAGGTCTTTCCTCTCAAGTATATCCAATAATGCATTGGAGAAACCCTCATAAGATAAAATTTGGTCATGTCTCAAGGTTATAATACCATGGAACCAGCAATCACTAGCTTACCCTTCAAGATGCAAAATGGTCATATTCAATGCATCTTCTTCACCCATTGGATTTAACTGAAAATACAAACTTAATTTTTGCAACCAAGCACTAGCATACATTTGGGAGGAACCATCAAAGGAAGGAATTATTACTTTTACCATGGTGTAATGTAATTCATGATTAATATGAGGTTCCATATTCCCACTTCCGCCTTGCTTAAAATGAAGAGAGGCTCTAATGAACTGATCGAAAGATAGGACTTGCTTGCATTCATCATGTAGTTGTTGCCAATCATGTGTTTCTTACCTCACAACATAAGTAGTGTAAGGGATTTATTTGGAATATAAAAACTTAGGCATTGTAGGTCCAGTCTAATTCTTGAACGCATGATGTCGTTTATGAGGTCCATTCTTCAAAAAATGGTTTCCCCATTGGTCTTCTTCTCATCATGAGGTGAACTTGTACTACTCCCGGGTGTGGACTTGCCCCCAAGTTGGCTAACCGAAAATTCAAACCCTTGAATTAAATATTCGTTCATACTTTCAAGAGATTATTTTATGAATTTATTAAGGCCCTCATTATCTTCCTTTTCATCCATGTCTCCAAATCCTAGTTCTTTTCTAATCTCCTTGTACCTAGAATTGATTTCTTCAATTTCTTCTTTTCCATTGTTAATCTCTCCCATATTGGTTTCTAGTGGATGGATTAATAATAAGGAAACATTAATATAGGAATCCAAAATTTTCTAATATCATGCTATGATGCCATTGTAATATCCCAATTTGAACATTCCCAGCAAAGGCCGAATATGGGGAAAAATTGTCTTGACTAGTCTTGACTCTAGGGGATTCGAATGGCACAAGAGGGTATATAATTTCGTAGGGAATGATATGGGGAATATTAGGACAAATATATGGAATATATGATAACTTTATTATAGGTTATATACATCTGCAAATTTATTTTGGGAAAATGGAAAAAATGGTAAAATTACTAGTAATTTGTGGTGCAATTCCCCCTAGGGTGTGAGTAGAAATGGCTCTCCAAATCCTATGTGACCCTCCCAAATTGTCAAAAAGAGTATGGGGAATTTTATTATACTTAATTTACTATAATTTGTTCTGGGTTAATATTTATTCAATAGAGATGTAAATCTTCATATTCGAATGCATAAATTAAGCCATATTTGCTTAAGTTAAATGACATGTAATGGTTTAACTTTGACTCACAATTCGTACATATAATGGTTCAGAAAAAAACATAATAAATGTATACCATTAAAATAATATTAATATCTCACTAACAACATATAAAATCAGAGCCAATTCGCAACATACATCATATATACAATTCCATTGAAATGGGAAACCAACAAATGGAAACTAGTCACAACATAGCTTGGAAATGTGGACATTTTCATATGTATTTCTTCTGATTTCGAATTACAGAGAGGATTGAAGACATATTATAGATCCATAAATAATTCACCCATTCTTGGGAATCAACTAGACTCAATAGGACGCAGCCACCATTCACACAAGTGTGCCATCATAGAGAAATGTGGAAATATTGAAGTGGGGATTGAGAGAATGGGAAGAGAGATGGGTCACAAATAGTATAAGCCTCATATATTATGTAATAACACTCCATTAAGATCCAAATGATATTTCATGGTGTCCTCCCCCACATACAACTTGTATTAGAAACTCACTCTCTTGAAATTGGCTCACTAGCAGCATAAGTGAGCACTCACTGTGCAATGGACAAGCTAGTGATTTCCAAAATTCCAAAGGAAAATTATAAAATTATGAAATCCATTATTGTTCCTCATGAAATATTTTTACAACCATCCAAAGTTCCTCCAAGGTCAAACTACCTCCCATAGGATTCCTCTAACTCATCCATGATGTTTAGTAACCTCCATGACATTTGTCCTTCTCCTCAACCCTTCATCTTCCTCCAAATCTGAATTGTTGCCACCAAACCCCAAGTGCACCCTCTTGGAGGTTATTTTTATCCCTGACATGTCATATTTTCATAGGTCTGCAATTAGGTCTTATTTTTCATACAATATTCCATCATTGTTGTCATAAAACGTAGGGAATCTCTCTCCAAGTGGCACCTAGTTTCTTCCTAACCTCTTCCTCTTCCATGGGAAGTTACTCCTCTTCACCCATTTGAATCCTTGGGATCATGATATGTTACTTGACACCTATTTAGCTTCCAATAATGTTTCATTACTCATAATTTTTAATTTGGGGTTAATTCATGACATGTGTAAGGAAGAATCTAGCCACCCAAGGTCTACATGGACCTCCAAATGTCCTTATGAAGCAATGCCACTTTATTTTCTCCATATTTATTATTTGCATGACCCAATTTAATGTGTAAATGACAAAATAAGGTTCTCTTGGGTCCCATGGCTCCCTTATTGCAATATTTAATGCCTCCTCCCCAACCTAGGGAACTAGTAGGTGGGTGAAACATTGCCAACTAGTAGTCTCATTGGGATAGGGACATGACACTTAAAAAGAGAAAACCATGTACTAGATGGATGTTTTGATGGTATTTCTAGGGAATTATATGTTATATTTGGTACTTGTTGCTTATATATTCATGCATATTAGTGAATTTGATTGTGTTTATTAATATTGATAGGGGGTTTCTATGATGTTTTATTAATGGTATGTGTTGATTAATCATGATAGGAGTGTTCATCATGTTTTATTTCTCTCGCACATGCTATGTGTTGGGATGATTATCATAATATGAATATTCATGATTCTATGAAATATTAGAAAGACATATGGTTACGTTATACTTATGTTGATGTGTTGTCATGAAGTTATTTACCATTTGAGATGTTGTGATGATGATAATGTTATGATGATGTTGTGTTCTCATGAAGGAATGTTATAGTTAGCATGTGTCTCTTTTCTATGCATAATGACATGATAATTTTACGATAATAATTAATTCCTTGGTGATATGATATGACATTGAGCTTGATAGGAATTTCAACCATGGGCCCAAAGGGCTAGTTCATTCAACTTCCTAATCGGATCCAATACCGACAAAGGATAATCTCTACGTAACACCTTATGGGTTGGGAATAAACTCAATCAATAAACATATGTCAATGGTTCTTTTACCTTACCTCATGTCTAGTGGGAGTAGTACCATCTAGAAGAGGTGCAAGTGTCTGATGCCAAAAGTCTAGGAGAATGGTTGGAGTTATACTCACCGATGGAGTTGCGATATTATACTTTTGATATGTAGAGTACACAATACCATAGTATATGTCTATTTATCCAAATAGTACATAGGCAAAATAAATCCTAGTAGTGTAGGCCAACACGCCTTAAGGGTGAATATGTGAAAATAAGTACAATTCTTGGAAAAAGAGTGAGTGAAAATAATATTTTTAATACACTTGATTAAGTTATTTTTAATCTCTCAAACTAGTTATTAGGATATCGATTAACCCCTTAAATAAGCTCTCAATCAGGAGTTCTTCATCGACATGGAAAACCCTCTTTTAAGGTATCTATCTAGATTAATTAAACCCTCGATCAAACTCTATAGCTTGATCAAGGTCCCTTTTATCCAATGGTGTCTTATTTTCCTCTTAGGCCCCTTGATTGAGCTATTTTATTTAACCCACAAAGTTATTTATAAAGGGTCTAATTAACCCTTGATTGAGGTATTTTGAAAATCAGTATTAATCTCTCAATCGAGCTTTATAAAAACCCTTGAGTGAGGGTTTAAATCCACAAATCTTGCCCCCTTCTTAGAATATATTTTCAAGTTGCAAGTTCTAAGGGAAGAAACTCTTTCATTTGTTTTATATTATATGGAAAATTTAATTCCAATGGATTTGTAAGTGAGTCGTCTATCTAATGGAATCTCATTTCACACTTACATTTTCATATTGATTTTTAATGTACTTTCTTTTAAAAATTATACATAATTTTTTTCCACTAGTTCAAAGGCACTTGGAGAAAATCAATAGCATAAAAAATACACAACCAAAAAATTATAAAAAAATATTTGGTATCCCTATGGATGTTTCCTCTTCAAAACATATTTTCTTCAATTTATGTAAATATTAAGGAAAAACTTGATGAGAACACAAAGGTGCATAAAATGTTATTCAAATATTAGTGGGTGAAATTATATATATATGTATGTATGTATGTATGTATGTATGAGATCTACTACGTTTTATACATATCATATTCATATATTATTATTTTTTAAGTTATACTAAACATTGAATTAATTCATGGGAACAAAACTTACTTGTTAACAATTTCATAAAAATGCAAGGATGAGCATTTAATTAAATGTAAATTTGACACATTAAATGGCATTATGAAACAATACCATTAGAAAGACCACATAATTCCTTACAAGTTGTTTTTTAATGCACATCAAAATTTACAAACCTTATATAAGTTTTGGGGGCTCAATTTAAAATTTATGTAAAATATCAAATTTTCATCTCCACATTTCATTAAAAAGTGTTACCCATTTTCGTAGATTCACTTTAATTGTGATGTCAAATGTCAAGGAGGTGGCTAGAGTTGCACTCACCCCCCCCCCCCAAATAGTTGTGATAGGTACTTTTGAAGTCTACTATAGTGGTGCTTATACTAGTTGTAGAAAAGGGTGGTTGTGAATGGAAGAATGTGAAAGATATGAGAAGAAAAGTAAAATCTACGAAAAACAATAATTAAAAGTAACTTCAAAACAAAGTTCCCTAAAGAAAAAGTAAGTAATGCATCACATTATATTTATTTGCATTAAACTTGCAATTTATATGATGAAAAATACAAGAGGAAGAAGTGCCCAATTATAAAATATAAGTAAAAAAATAAAATAATTAATAATTAATAATATATACAGTATCAATAAAGAAAAATTAAAGTAAAAGCTAAGACAAGTTGTGGAAATAAAGTAAAGACTAATCCACTCTTAAGTAAAGTGGAATTAAAGTGCAAAAGATAATTACCTAGATGGCAAGAGGTGTTTATGCATAGGTATTTTGCCTTGATACAATTGAAGCATCATTACTTGATACAATTGAAGCATCATTATTTAAATAAATGTTGAGGAGGTTATGGGGACTAACTTTTACTTTTGAGATTTTGGTTATGGATGATAATTAATCCACATTCAAGAGATTATGAGGTAGTTGGATATATAAATGATATGATTTTATTGATTGGGAGTTTGGGGATCTCAAATTTACACTGAGAGGTTTGTTGCACGAAGAATTGTTCCCCAAATTTGGTTGTCTAGTTTGATACTTGTTGCTAGGTGTTGTGTTGGTTGTTGAACCTAAATTATCCTCAACATATTTTTGTTCATAAGTCATTTCATTTGTTATCTTTTAAGTATATTGGAACCTGTCATATGAATATGACAATTTTTCTTAAGAAATTTGTTATTTTCAACTTAGTAAAAGAATGTTAAGTTCAATATCTTGTCATTTAATCCATGATCATTTTATTGTATTTAAGGTTTCGTATACCACTTTATAATTATTTTTCTTAATAATGCTTAGTCTTAGAATATAGACTTGCCTTATAGAAAATTTCATCACTATAGTTTAAAAAAAATATTAAAAAATGAAAATATATATAGAGAGAATTCAATAAATATAAAATTATATTTTTAATAATGCTTATTGTTAGATTGTGATTATACACAATCTTATAGAAATCTTCAGCTCTCTAATTTTGAAGAATTTAATATAAGAAAAATAAACATGATACTTTCATATTATTCAATAATATAAAATAATAGTTTTCTAGAATTTCAAGGGTGTGATTCTAACTTTCCAAATGATGGGTTGTATTGTCCCGTAGACTAAAATTAAAATTTTGGGTACATCGTGTTGAATGAAAACTTGAGTTCAAATCTCAAGTTTTGTGTGATGCATCGCGTGACAATGAATTTCCTCTAGGGCAGGATGTACAACTCACGATTGTGAACTTTCCTTTCCCATCATGTATGTGCATGTGTGTTTCATAAAGAATGCGCCCATGTTTGAAGTAAACAATAGAAATAGTAAGGTGAGTACTTTGGATACCTTTCAATGCAAACTATGCAAATTGCCTAAGAGTTGTACAAACATCTCTTAATGTATATAAATCAAAATTTTAAACTTAAAATTGAAAACCAATAACATTTATAGATTGAAGGAGCTTGAAGCAAAGCATTCGATGGAACTTTTTCTTTCAAAGGAATTCAGAATGATGAAGTGGTTTATGAAGGATCTTTAAAGGTTTTTAATCGTAGTTTTTTCTTGTTTTGATTGGAAGTGATGATCATTTTTGGTGTATATAAGTTCAGTCTTTTATTGTTAGAAGTTTTTTGGCATGAATTGTTATTATGTTAGTATGGAGTATCTATTTTGAAGGATGATGTATATTAGCTTGAGGTTGGACAATATTTTCGTATTAGCGATACTAAAGGTTTGATGTAATTTGATATATACTTTGGTTTTTAAAGAATATCAAGTATATGATCTTTTTGTGGAAATAACATTACACATTGAAGAATAGCTTAAACGTTTTCTAATGAAAAAAAGAATATCGGAGTTACAAGACTTTCAGGAACTATTAAGCTCAACATGTAGTTACCAAAATTTCTTTCCCAAAAACACATCCCAAAAAAGGGTGGGTTACCAAAATTGCCTCTCACAAAAATACATCCCAGCAAAGCGATGGGGATGGGTGGAAGGGTAAAGGAGGTGTGGAGGGGGAATGGGTTTAAATTTTGTTTTATTTTTGTTATTTTGATTTGTTTTAATTTCTTTTTATTTATTAAACGAAAATTATTATATTTTAATTTAAAATTTTGTAATTTTAAGCCCCAAACAAAAAAATGGTGTTATATAGAGAAAATTTAGGGGCGAAATTTAGTCCATGGGCTAATTTTCGAGGTATTTTTCCAATAAAAATATTCGTCATTTTTCTTTGTTTAGACGAGTCACCCAAATTTTATAGGATTAAACATCTTTACTCTAAAAATCTCCAAAATTGTTCAAAAACTATATAAAACCCTTGGAAATTTGAATATTTAAAAAAATATATCGCTAAACATTTTAATGGTTGAAAATTTGATAATTAGTGAGGTTCACCAAGGTTTCTACACTTTAATAAAATTGTTGCTCCTTAAAATTTTCCTTGGTGCTATAGTAGCACCACATTTTGATTTTGAAGTTATTATTCATAACAATGCCTATTGTTAAGGTCACAGTTTCAAATAAGTTGCAATTTTAATGTAAAAGAAGGAAATGCTATTGGCAACACCACTTTGATTTGGGGTTTAATTCTAAGGTTATTGTTCACAGCATAACTAGTTATCAAGGCCATGGTCTCAAAGTTGTAATTACATTTTTTATTTTAGGAGCACCATTTTTTTATTTGGGGGTTGATTTTAAGGTTTTTGTTAGCAAAATTTTCAATCATGGTTGCAAAATTTTGTAATTTAAACCCTAAAAAAAGGTGCTACCAATAACACCACTTTTGAAATATGGGTAAAAATAACTACTAAATGCAAAATTTAAAAAACATGAGAACTTTGGAGGGTTCTTGTCAAGTAGGAAACTATGTCATGGATGACGTAATCCATTAGAAAAAAAAAATGGAAGTTTTGGTGAGATTAATGAAAATTATTACTAAGCTAGGAGGGACTAGGGATGATAATTAAAGTAGACAAGTTAGGAATTGTGAAAATTGTATGAACAAAAAAGGAAAAGAACATTACAATATAGGTTGTATGGATCTAACCATTAATAGAAAAGTAATAACAAAGCAAGGTGCTTCAATGTGAATGGCAACGATACAAAGTGATAAGTTTTGCAATATTGATATGCTAGATGAATTATGAAATTTGGAGAAAACCCTCTAACATAAATTTATGTAATGATAACAATGGGGTGTCTCTCTCTAGATTAGAAGTTGCAAAAGTGCTACAAACAAGTGCCAAATCTCTTCTTTAGCAAAAATATTGAGTGGACTAAGTAGTATGAATAAGACTAAGAGTTGTCGGTACAGATGTTGGTAAATAATTAATATAATTTGATGGTTAAGGTATGATTAGGTAATTGTAGTTGTAATATGATTGATAATATGAATTAAAAGGTTGCAAGGATGTGACCAATGTAACTAATGAAGGTGTTAAGTAATATGACATTGGGTGGTTACCCACCTCACTATGATGGTGAGATGGTGAGTAGTCACCCAAACACATTGGGACTTATAGGATAATAAGAGGTTGAATGTGCATAAATAAGTTTTAATATTAATAACATTATACTACTCAAACTCAATTGGGTATGTGTGGAATTATTATGTATTCAAGTAGGTGACTAAATTGCCTACTATGTGTAATAATGGGAAACATGATAGCCATTTTGATTTGGTGTGCATGACATATGTGAATCAAAAATATTTTGATACATGTTATTAAGGGAAGTAAGGACAAATTCTAGTCATCTATTAATTAAAGTAGGGAAATGCAGTGGTGAAATTATAATTGTTGTAAGTAATAAATTATCAGGGTTGAATCATTTATGGGTACAAGTGGATAAAGCATGGTAAAAAAGTTACACGAAGATAGCCTCGTGTCTAAATGCCTTACATACTATTGTAAATACTAGTCCTTGGAATGAGTGAAGCCAAGGATGTGAAACCTTGAGGAATGGTCAATAAAATACTACAAGGCATAGCAATGAGATGGTGTTTTAATAGTAGATGCACTCATGATTAATACCATGATCGAAATGAAAATTTAATATTGATTTTGATGATTTAAGGCATACCATTAATGCAATTACTATTTCATTATTGAATTTTATTGTTCGAATAAGAATACATTGTTGTGGATCTAGACGATTAGGGCTTACATTAAATTTATATGGATGAGAAAAATATTTGAAAACCTTTAGCACCTAATTGATGCGTTGACTACACATGCCCTCATAAAATATCATCCTTCATGTTGTAAGATGATAAATAATACTGAAAATATGGTCGGTTTCTTAACGATATCACATGGTATTCATAGTATTTCATGAAGGTGTTTCATAATGCGCTTTTGTAGAGTCAGCTTGGATTGGAAAGCTTAACAATAGGAAATGCATGTACTAAATGGATGTTTTGATGTATTTCTATGGAATTACATGTGATATTTGGTATATCCAAGTATACTAGTGAATTTGATTTTTTTTATTAATCTTGATAGGAGGAGTGTTCAAGATGTTTTATTATATGTTATGCATTGATTAATCTTGATAGGAGTGTTCATGAAGTTGTATTTCTCCTGCATATCCTATGTGTTGTGATGATTATCATTATATGAATACGCATGATGCTATCCAATCTTATAGATACATGTGATATAATATAGCATATGGTTCCATTGTATGTATGTTAACGTGCTACCATTATGTTCTTTACGTGATGATGATGATAATGTTATGTTATCATGATGGAATGTGAATATAGATATCATGTAGATATTTTATATGCACAATGACATGGTGATGTTATGGTTATAACTAATACCTTGGTGACATGATGTGATGTTGAATTTGACAGGAACTCCACCCATGGGCCCATAGGGCCAATTCATTCAACTATCTCATGGGATCCAATACACATAGGAGAATATCTACAAAGTAACACCTTATGAGTTGAGACAAACTCAATCAATAAACATATTCCAATGGTCATTTTACCTTACCTAATGTTTGGTGGGGCATAGTACCATCTAGAGGAGGTGTGAGCATTTGATACCAAAAGCTTAAGAGAATGGTTGGAGTTATATTCACTGATAGAGTTGTGATGTTAGAATTTTGATATGTAGGTTACACAAGTTACTCTACCAAACTATATTTCTATTAATTCAAATGATACCTTAGGCCATAGAACCTAGTGTAGGCCAACAAACATGAAGTCAAGGGAGTGCATGGAAACAATATTTTTCATACAATTGATTAAAGTAATTTTACTCTCTCGATATAGCTATTATAACCTTAATCAATATCTTAAATAAGCTATTAATTAGGTGTTCTTGATGGAAATGGAAAACCCTTAATTAATGTATATAGTTTGGTTAATTATGCCCTTAATCGATCTTTATTTCTCGATCAAGGTCCCTTTTTTATCCAATGGCATCTCATTTTTATTAGGCCCGTCAATTGACCTATTTTCTAAACCCACAAAGTTATCAATCAAGGGTTTAATTAACCCTCGATTGTGGTATTTTTAAAATGCTCGTCAATCCCTCAATCGAGCTTTATCAAAACCCATGATTGAGGGATGAAATCCACAAATCCAACCCCCTTCTTAGAAGATTTTTTGCATTTACAACTTTTAGGGGGTGAAACCTTTTCATCTATTTCATCTTAGGTGGCAAAGTTAATGTCAACGGATTTGTAAGTGAATCCTCTATCCAATAGAATCTCATTTTCACACTTATGATTTCATATTAGATTTTTAAAATATTATACTTAATTTTTTTCCATAGTTTTGAAGGAACTCAAAGAAAAATCAACAGGCTAAAACTTTATATAACAAAAAAATTATAAAAAATATGTGGAATCCATGTGGATGTTTCCTCATCAAAAATTATTTTTCCTTTAATTCATGTAAATAGTAGGGAAAAACTTGATGGGAACACAAATATGTATAAAATGTAATTCAATGTTAATTGGTTTGCGTAAAAAAAAAATAATAAAATATAGTTTTCCAAAAAAAGTGATGAGAACACAAGTGTGTATAAAATGTAATTCAATATTAATTGGTCAACTTCAAAAAAATAATAAAATATAGTTTTCCAAAAAAAGTGAGATCTATTATGTTCTATGAGATCATGTTCATATTTTTTTGAAATATATATATTGAACTATTAATTAGTTGATCGAAGCAAAACTCATTTATTAAGTTTTTATAAATTAAAAAAAAAAACATTTAATTAATAGCAAATTTAACATATTTAATAATATTAATATTTTTTTTTAAATACTATTAAAAAACCATATACTTTCCTACAAGTTGTTTTTTCAATGCACATCAAACTTTAAAGCCTTAAATGAGTTTTAGGAGCTTTAAGCTAAAAATATGTATATCAAATTTTCATTATCACATTTCATTAAAAAATGTTACTTATATTCATAGATTTACCTCGCAAAATTCAAGGAAATAATTAGAGTTGAGCTCACGCTTAATTGTGATAAGTATTTTTAATCCCTAGTGAAACTTTTTGTTCCACAGTATCCCTAGTGAAACTTATACTAGAGGGTAGAGGGGGGGTTGTGAATAAAAAAATGTAAAAATATGAGAAGAACCCTAAAACGTACAAAATAACAAAATAAAAAGTTCTTTGATGCAAAATTTTCTGAAAGGATGAGTATGTAATACATCATATCATATTTATTTGCATTAAACTTACACTTTATATAAAATAGTATTAAGAAGAAAACGAAGCCAATTCTAAAATATAAAGTAAACAACTAAAATAAAGAATAACTACTAGGGTGGTTGTGAATAAAAAAAATGTAAAAATATGAGAAGAAAACTAAAACGTACAAAATAACAAAATAAAAAGTTCTTTGATACAAAATTTCCAGAAAGGATGAGTATGTAATACATCATATCATATTTATTTGCATTAAACTTTCACTTTATATAAAATAGTATTAAGAAGAAAACGAAGCCAATTATAAAATATAAAGTAAACAAATAAAATAAAGAATAACTACTAGTATCTACACTATTAATAAAGAAGAATTAAAGTAAAAGCTAATCCAAGTTGCACTATATTTTGTAAAATGGAAATAAAGTAAAACAAATAAAATATGTACTATTAAGTAAAGTGGAAAGGATAGTGCCTAGATGACACTATTGATTATCCATGGGCATTTGGTATTAATATAATTGAAGAATCATTATTGCCTGAGGTAGGTATATTGTAATCGATCACTTTTTGACTTTGGTTGACTTTGCTATTAGTAGGTATTTTTTGAGGCAGCTATAAAAAATTAGAACCTGTTTTGCAAAGTGTGACTTAGGGGTTTGTAAAATATATTTTTTTATTTTGTGAAAAAGCTATTTTTGTAAACAGCTGATTGGTGGATAGAAGATGATGTCAGCCTTGGGATTTGGTATCTGGATTTGAGTTGACATGTGGCAAGATGATGTCATAATAATAAAATTTAAAAAATCAAAATTATTTCCCATTGCCAAGTGGCACCATGGGAGCCAGCTGTTATGGGTTCGCGTTTGCAGATCAAATGCGTGGTTCTGCTACAAGTGGACCACCTGCTCCTGCGCCACCAAGTCTACTCATGCTTAGGACCTGTGAATCGCGACCAGCGCTGCCGCCTTCGCTCGGCGCCCTAAAGAACTTGAAGACATTGAGGCTACATCATTGTCAGAATTTGAAACGGTTGCCTGATTCTGTTGCACAGTTGCTATGTTTTTGAAAATTGTTGAAGAAACGGCTTTGGGATTTGCCATCTCAAGATATTCAAGAACGCAAGAGACGTGCTCGGAATTTATAAAGCTGGATACGGTCGAGAGAATGTCAAAAAATTAGTGAAAAGTTTCAGGTGTTGTAGAGAATCTGGGTGTTATACTCATATTTGAAAATCAATGAAAAGTTTCAGGTGTTGTAGAGGTTGAATATTCCTGTTCAGAGTTTTATTTATATATAGATATGGAAGCATTCAGTTATCATGTTATTAAAGGCCTGAAAAGCAGATGGATGATGGTTGTAGCTTGCTTCCTTATTCTCTTGTTTGCTGGATCGAATTATATTTTTGGTTTGTATTCGCAAACTATCAATATAAATATGGGATATGATCAGGAGATGATCGATACATTGGCTTTCTTCAAGGACTTGGGTGCAAATGTAGGCATCATTTTCGATCTCATCAATGAGTTCTGTCCACCATGGGTTGTTCTGACAATGGGTTCAGCTATGAACCTCACTGGATATCTCATGATTTGGCTCTTTGTGAGGGGCAGAGTTGCAAATCCTGCAGTGTGGCAAATGTACATGTATCAATGCATCGGAGGGAGCTCCATGACATTCGCGAATACTGGAACAATTGTCACTTGTGTCAAATAATTTCCAAGAGGCAGAGGGCTCGTCATTGGGCTACTTAAGGGATTTGTAGGTCTAAGTGGTGCTATTATCACTCAGATCTACAGGGCTGTCGGCAAGGATGAACAACCCAGCTTTCTCATAATCCTGGCTGCTATTCTTCCCACTTCTGTAGTGCTCTTATTGATGCCTATCATTAGGCCTATGGAAGCTCCAAAAGAGAAGAACGAGACCAAGAAATTTTATATTTTTCTTGTCATGGCCCTGGTGCTAGGCGGCTTGCTTATGGTTTTTATTTTGCTGGAAAACTTGTTGGTTCTTCCACAGAGTGTGATTCAAATGTTTGCTGCAGTAACAATTCTGACAATCTTTTTGCCATTGTTGATAGTCATACGCTCAGAGCTTCAAAAGTCAGACAACGTTGTTCAAGGGGATCAGTTCAAAGATGCATTCTCAGATCAAAGGAAGTCTAAGATTGAACTGGAAAGCTGATGCGAGGATATCAACTCTGCCTACGTCGAGATATCAATACCTATAACAGAAGGAAAATCTGCTGAGAGTAGCAACGAAGTGCTAGGAGCTGATAGTGAGAAGCAATTAAAAGGTAAATGGCCTCAAAGAGGTGAAGACCATACAATTGTTCAAGCACTAATGAGCTTAGACTTGTGGATACTTTTCTTGGCAACAACATGTGGATTGGGATCTACAATTACTGCAATCGACAACATGTGGATTGGGATCTACAATTACTGCAATCGACAACATGGGACAAATTGGAAAATCCTTGCGATACTCCTCTCTGAGTATAAGCACTTTTGTTTCACTTCTGAGTATCTGGAACTTCTTAGGCCGAGTCGGGGTAGGCTTCATCTCTGAAATACTTCTGCATAGGTATTCAATTCCTAGGCCCTTTTTGCTGAGCCTAGTCCTGTTAGTTGCATATGTAGGTCATCTACTTGTTGCTTCGGCACTGCCTGGATCCCTTTACATGGCCTCCATTCTGATCGGCATGTGCTTCGGTGCACAGTGGCCTCTCTTGTTTTCTATCATCTCCGAACTGTTTGGGCTTTGCCATTTTGCAATTATGTACAATATCGAAGCAAGTGCCAGCCCTCTGGGGGCCTACTTGTTCTCTGTTAGGGTAGCAGGATACTTTTACGATAGGCAAGCAAAGCTCCAAATGCCAGGAGCTGCATCAAATGATATGATGTGTGTTGGAAAGTCATGCTTTGAGCTAACGTTTTTCATAATGGCATCAGTGAGCATCGTTGGTTCGGCTATTGCAGTCGTTCTGGTGTACAGAACTAGGCAATTCTACAAGCAAGACATATATGGAAAATTCAATACACAGGCCGTTGACTAGTAATGATCAAAAGCCTCATGTATGGATCAAGCAGGAAGAAGTAATGATAAATTGATTCAGGTGTGATTTCCAATTCGGCGTTGATTGGTGAGTTGGAAATTGTACTATTATTGTACTAAGAATTCTGTGTGTCCATTGATAATAGATCACGGGAATGTGCAAATTTGTTCTTGGTTATTCTTGTGTTCTAATTACAAGTGTTGAAGGAGCACATGCTGGCCTGTAATTTTTGTCTCATTTAATGGAAAAGAGTTGATGTACTTGTTGCTATCTATTCTGTAGAGACAAAACAAGTTCACTGCGGGAGCTGCTACAATAGCTATTTTATATGACAAAGCTAATCTAGTTCTCTCAGTGGCAACAATTATACAGTCAACAACATGTGAACTACCACTCACCGCCCAGAGAAAGCTCACGTGGATAAAACATATACGGTCAAAAAAAAGCTCATCGTTCATAAAGATATTTAATTTAATTTTTACTTATTTAATTTAAAATAATAATAAAATTTTTAATATAATACAAACAAACAAACAATATAAAAATTTTAATATTTAGTTATATAAATGATTAATTTCCTGTTTAAGGTCTGATAGACCAAATTTTGGTCTCGGGGGACGTTAAACATCATCATCATCATCATCAAATAAAAAACTAAAATGTATTAGATAATGAAGAATAGTAAAATTTTCATAATGGACTACAATCTCATCATGCAAGGCTAAGAATGCTAGAAATTGGGCACAATGGACTTAAGAAAATAGTATTTAAAACCAGATGAAAGACAAAATCCAATGTATAGCATATTTTTCTTTTAAAAATGTTTTTTTTTTTTTTTTTTTAATGTTAAGTTTCATGTTTTTTTCCCAACAAGTAGATATATGCATGTTATTTGATAACAATAGTTTATTTTGAACTATCTATAAATTATTCTTGGAAAATCCATTATTCAAAATATTTAACTAAAAAATATTTTTTTTCAATTTAAAATAATTAAATTTATTTTAAATTTAAATTATAAATTTATAATAAAATATAAATAAACTATAAATTTATATTAATTTCTCACAACAATGAAATTAATTTATAGTCTTATAAGCTATTATTTCTCATTTCCTATTTATGCTAGTCTATAAAAAATACTTGCATATTTGTATAACATTATAAATTTATAATAAAATATAAATAAACTATTCTCACAACAATGATATTAATTTATAGTCTTATAAGCTATTATTTCTCATTTCCTATTTATGCTAGTCTATAAAGAAACTTGCATATTTTTATAACATAAGTCAAGAATATTACTAGAAGTATGTAAGGAAGCTTGAATATGCTTGTTTTATGCTACATTGCAATAACCTATATTGTATTTAAATGGACATTTTTTAATTCATTTTTGTTTTAATTTCTTTCAAATTGTAATTATATTTGTTTTATCATATATATTTTATAGCAAAATTATCCTATTGCTATATATTTTCAATCTCTTCTTAGGAGGCAGATATTAAGCAACTTTGTTGCTTATTCCACTTGTTTAAATAAATGTTGAGGAGGCTATGGGGCCTAATTTTTGCTTTTGAGGTTTTGACTATGGATGATAATTGATTTACAATGAGGAAATTGTTTTCAAAGTAATTTTTAGATTCATTTTTTATTTAAATTAAAAGTAATGAAAAATTAAAAGTTACATATATATGAATGGGTGACCTTTGGATTTAAGGTGTATGCCTCTTTATTTTCATAATTGAACAAATGACCTTTGTCTTTTCATTTCCCAATGGTGTGTGTTTCTTCATCTTCATAATTGAAGATGTGAATTATTTGTTTACAATTTTTTTCATAAGGATATCAATCCTAAAGGATTAGCATTTAATATTAAATTTTTAAGCTTTTCTCTTTCTAAAACTTTGGTGAAGATGTCTGCAATTTTCTCATATGTGGAACAATGTCTCAAGTGAACTGCCTTGGCCTCTACATGATGTCGAATCAGATGGTACTGCATGTTGATGATCTTAGTTCGATCATGGAATCTAGGATTCTTGGTCAACTTGATTGCAAAAGTATTATTGACCAATAGGGGAGTGGAGTTCTCTTGTTTCTCCTACAAATCTTCAAGTATATTTTTGGGCCACACAATCTCCTCCATTGCTTTCGCAACAGCTACGCATTCTTTCTCTGTTATTGAATCTGTTGTAATTGATTGTTTGTGTAATATCCAGGAGACAACTATTGATCAAAGACTCACGAGGTAGCTATAAGTAGACACTCATGTATATTTATCACGATCAAATTTCGAATTAGAGTACCCAATAAGTTTGAATTCATCTACCTCAGAATACTTGAGTCCAAAGTCTTGAGTCCACTTCAAGTGTCTTAGAAATATTTTGGTATAGCACAAGTATTCTTCACAATGTTTTTTTGCATGAACCTTGAAAGGACAACAAATGCAATACATAGTCTAGTGGTGGTAAGGTAGATAAGGCTTCCCATAAGTTGTTTGTACTTAGTCGCATCCTCAAATTATTTTCCTTAATTTGATGTGAGCTTCAACTTCTATTCAATTGGAGTAGAGAGAGGATTGCAATTTGTCACTCAAAATTTGTTCAACAATTGTCTAACATACTTTTTATGGGATATGAATATGTAATTAGGATGTTGAGTCACTTCAATTCACATGTAGTAGTGAAGGTGTCCCTTATATGTAATCTCAATGTTGGGTTTATATTATATGCATGTGTGTGGGGAGTGCGTCTATCAGCAGCGCGCCTGAGTGATTGGGGTCTATTTTCTAAAAAGTATGTAATTTAATCACAGTTAAGGGATTAGGGTCTATTTTCTAAAATGGGTTAACAAATAAAAGTTTTGGATGCTGTGAAATACCTATATTTTGTATTGTGAGCAATTCATAATGATGATGAGAAAATAGGAGGCGTGGTTCCAAGTTTTGTTGGTTTTCCTAGTTAAGGGTTTCTAGGGTAAATCTCTGTGTATTATGTGTGAATGTTGTGATGCAATATCTAATTTTCTTAAAATAATATGTATAATTTTATTCTCTACACAGATTTAAAACTTACATGTGGTATCATAGCTCGATTATTAGTATCGGGGAGACACCTTTGTTATTAAGGGTTCGACGCGGTTGATACATCTTGGGTTTGTGATAAACCTAGGTTTAGTGGGATATTTGCAGCTTTCATTTGTGCATTGAAAGAGAATGGCAAGCAGTTCGAGAATTGAGATTGAGAAATTTAATTGACAAAACTTTGAGCTATGGAATCTCAAAATGGAGAATCTTCTTGTAGATCGAAAATAGTGGATTTTTGTGGATCCGAGTACACAACCCACATGAATATCGAAAGAATATTGGGATAAATTAGAAATAAAATTGAGGGGTACAATTTGATTGTGCTTATCATACTCTGTGGTGTTGAATGTACCTAGATAATATAGTGTTGTAAATATGTGGACAAATCTACAGAGTTTGTATCAATCAAAATGCCTTGTACACAAGTTGTTTTTGCAAAATAAATTGTATCACCTCGGAATGGATAATAATGGCATAGTGACAGAGCATATAAATTTCTAGAATAATCTAGTAATTCAAATAACCTATGTTGGAATTAAAATGGCCGAAGAAGTTAAATGTATCACATTATTGTGTTCTTTTCTATTTTCCTTGGGATAACCTAATTGTACGAGTAGGTAGTGCTAGTCAAGTGACCTTAAAATTTGATGAAATAGTATCATCTCTGCTATCAGAAGAGATGAGGAGGAAAACCATGGATACTCATAGCATGGATGTCTTGTCTGTGAGAGGTCGCCCCCAGGAGAGAAACACAAATAAGGGATTTGGGGGGATCTAAATCTAAGGGTAGATATAAATCCCAGGGAAAATTTATAAGAAATTGTTGGGAATGTGGTAAAGACATGCACTATAAAAAGGATTGTAGATCTAAGAATGTTGAGAAATTAAAATTATCTGAGGAGAACCCTTCCACAAAGGTAAATACCTAAGAAGAATAAGGAGGGAATGTTTACCTAGATTCCATAGGTAATCATTCAGAACATGATATCCGGGTTGATTGAATCAGGTGTGTAATGTCAGATGACCCCTCATAGGGAGTGGTTTTGTGAATATCAAAAGTACAATTGAGGAGATGTGTACTTGGGGGATGATTCACCAATTAGTATCATTGGGCGTGGTAGAGTAAAGTTGAAACTCAAAGATGGAAGGATTAGAACTCTCCCTGGAGTACTACACATTTCAAATATAGAAAGAAACTTGATATATGTCGGAAAGATGGATGGTGCAAGTGTAAATACTATGTGTGGTGATGGTGGTTGCAAAATGGTTCAAGGATCAATGCTATTGATGAGGGGAGTTTGGTATGGGACTTTGTACAAAATATTAGGAAGCACAATTATCGATGAATGTAACAGTTATGTTGTGTCTAAGGGAGGAGATAAAGATGACAGAACCCTAACTACATCAGGAGTAAAGACAATGCTATGACATCAAAGATTGGGGCATATCTGAGAAAAGGGCCTTTAATCATTAAAAGGTAAAGGTATGGTTGAAGGTATCACTGATTACGCTCTATATTTTGATTTCTATAAAAATTGCATGTAATACCCCCATTTTAACCATTGTAATGTATTTAATTAGATTATGTAAATGATGTAATTATGATAGTATGGACTCCTAGTGCAAGATCAAGGGAAAGGAATGAGTAGAGAATGGTTAGACATGTGTGATTTAAATATGTTATTTGGAATGTGTCTGCTTATCATACCAATTGAAAATGGATTCGAATATTATGTGCATAAATAAGAAAATGGTCCAATAATGGTTGTGTAAAGAGCAGAAAAGGGGATATGATTCCACAAGAGGGGAAGAGGAAAGGATCCTGTGGGAAACTAGTATTTTTCTTCCAAGTGTCAACATTGGAACTCACCCAAAAATTATGTCATGTTCCTTGGATATTCCAAATATCTCATGTTTTAATTATTTTTTCAATCATTGAATGCATGTGTGGAGTTGGTGGGAAAAGTCACTTCATACAGTTATTTAGGGATAGGGCTTACTGCACTTTTGTGATAGCTCTGTCACAAATTAGAATTTAGTCTACAATAGTCAAGATTCCTTTCTTTTAATGTAAGAAGTGATGTCAATTGTATTTTCACCATTTTCTCATATCTCTTTGAGTCAACCCCCATTCTCTCATTCTTTCATGTTGATTCAACATACGTAGAGATATCCATTGATGTTCACAACCTTTAAAAACTGTGTATTGTTAGAATAATACCCATAGTTACCTACATTAGACATTAATTTAATCATTTTTGTCTTATTACCTAGTTTCCTAGATTCTATTCTATACTAGTTTCCTTCTACATGTCCTAGAAGTAAACACATGCTAAAACTGAGTCATAGAGCGCTTGGGAAACATCCTGGAAACCCATTTTAGCATGTCTTCTTTATTCCAAATTCTCCAAAGTGCATATCTTCTTTTTCTGAAAAGCTACTTTTTTTTACAGCTGACTCTAAGGCAAAAGGAAAAGCTAGACTAGGTGTAACTGCCTTGTTTTTTTCCCACATCATCCTCCCTCATTTTCTCCAATTAAAATCATGTATGAGTTTTCTTTCCATCTGTATTTAGCTTTCCCACTTGACTTATCAAATTCATGAGAATCTACCTAGATTTGGAAACTACTTTATGCACCTATGGGGGATTTGACTAGTTTTGGTAAGCCTTCTTTTTTACTATTTCGAATGGCATCCTTTTGCATTCAAACATCTCACATAATTATATATTACAGCAGCCTATTACTTCACAAGGTTGTCTATTTTACACTTACTCAATACAGATTAGTGTTATGCTCCAATTTCAATCTCCTTTAGTGTTAATTTTGCATGTTTGATTAGCAATTTTGTGAGTGTAATTGTTCTATCTCTTGGGTTCAATTTCCACATGGTATTAGAGCCTTTGTAGATCGATTTATCTTCTTCCATATTGCTATTGTAGGTTCAACATCTTGACTAGGAGCGCATTCTGCTGACTAGAGGGCACAACTACTGAGCTATGGACCAATCTCAGAAGATCATCTTGACTCCATTCAATTTATTTGAGTGGAAAGCTGAGATGGAGATATTGTTGAGAGAAAAAGGTCTCTACAGGGTGACTATGGAAACTACGGCAAATCCCAATGCAGCTGCAGAGAAAATTAAATGGCACAACAGGAGGGATGAGGCCTGTGGTATTTTGTGTTTGAGCATTTCAAGAGACCTCCTCTTCCATCTTGATGGATTGAAATCACCTAATGAAGTGTGGGAGAAGCTTGTAGAGATTTTTGGAAAGACATATGAGATGAGAGGATATCAAATTGAGAATGAGCCGATCTCCTTGAGTCCTAGTAGCTTCGAATCATTGCAACTCTACTTTTCCAAGTTTAAGGCCCTTATTTTGCAGCTAAAACAGTGTGGGATCAAAAATAAGGAAGAGAAACTAGTTTTGGCCATACTTTATAAGCTTGGACCTGACTATTCAGTGTTTGTTTCAACCTTCCATGCCACCAAGTTGACAGCTTGAGCTTGGAAGATGCCTAATCTTGCAGAGTTCATGGAATCCTTCACACAGGAGCAAGATAATTTGGTGATGATGGGAACCATCAAACCTTCCAAAGACCAAGATTTGGTTGCTAGATATTCAAGGGTGGATTCAAAAAGCAAGAAAAAATCTAAAAAGCCACATGATCAAAAGAAAGACAAGAACAAGTCTCAAGATGAGCCCCAAGGCTCCAAGAAGAACTCCCAGAATAAGAAGAACAAAGGACAAATGAGCAAGTGTGCATACTGCAGTAAGGGCATCTTGAGAGCTCTTGTATGAAGAATAAAATTGACATGTTGACCCAAATCCTGGAGAAGAATAACATCTCCCTTCCTAATTGCTAAAAGAAGAGGGAAGGAGGATCAAATTCAGAGGACATAGAGAGAGTACATGCCTTGGTTGCTGGCACATAAAGCTCACCTAGCTTCATCATAGAATCTGGAGCTTCTAGACATATGATTTTGAAAAAAGAGACATTCTCCCCTCTTGACATTTCGAAAGGTCTACCAATAGTTTTAGGAGATGACTCTCTCACTGATAGTTTGGGGAAGGGTGGGATTGATCTTGACCATGGTAGTTTCAATAATGTGTTGTATGTTCCAGGTCTTGCCTCTAATCTCTTGTCAGTGTATCATATGACTCATGTTGGGTCTCCAAAGAAGGTCATATTCTCCCTTGATGATGTTGAAATATCTGAGATTTCGAATGGTAAAGTCATAGAAAAAGGTGTTGTTGATCACACTTTGAAGGTATTCAAGTTTTCCCATTTTCTACCCTTCTCAAACTCCTCTGCTCTTTTCATTCATTCTAATGAAGCAAGCAAGATTTGGAATGAAATATTTGGCCATCTTAACTACAATTATCTTTCTGATTTGAGTGAAAAATATATGGTCATAGGGTTACCAAAGATCAAGTATTCTAAGGGAGTCTGTCAAGGTTGTATCCTAGAAAAACACCCAGAGCACAAGTATGAGAGAACCTATGCATCTCTTGAGTTGATCCACAGTGACATTGCTGGTCCATTCCCTCATATGTCCATGAGTCAAGCCAAATATGCACTGAACTTCATACATGAATTTTCTAGGTATTGTTGGGTTTAGTTCCTAAAGCATAAGTATGAATTTTTTGACCTCTTCAAAGTCTTTAGAGCCTTGGTTGAAAACCAGTCTAGAAGGAAACTCAAGATCCTCATATCTGACAATGGTGGTGAGTATGTCAAGTCTGAGCTCATTTAGTATTTCAAATATGCAGGTATTCAGATGCACCATTCGATCCCTTACATACCACAACAAAATGGTGTTGCTGAGAGAAAGAACAAATCACTGAAGGAGATGGAAACCTGCATGATGGAGGCTAAGACTTTGCCACCAATTTTTTGGGTTGAGGCTATAAAATTTGCATCCTACATCCAAAACAGGGTGCCTCATAAGCATCTTTATGGTATGACTCCTTTCAAAGCTTGGAGTGGGCACAAGCCAGATGTGACTCATTTCATGATTTTTGGCTCAAAGGCTTGGGCTAGAATTCCAATTGAAAAGAGGAAGGATTTGCAACCCCAAATCCAAGAGTGCCTATTTGTTAGGTATTCTGAAGATTCAAAAGGGTACAAGCTGATCAACTTGAGCACTAACAAATATTTCATTGAAAGAAGTGTTCAGTTCAAAGAAGAGCCTTTAGCAGCAGTTGAAGTTGGAGAGTCCTCTTCATCACCAGAACCATTCATTGTAAGTGAAGAGACTAATGAGTTTGCTTATTCTGATATAAATAATAATTATGGTTTGATTGCAGATCCTAATATTCCTACAAGACCAAAATGGGCAGAAAATACCATTCATGTAGTCGGGGAACTAGCTGGAAATCCTAATGACACTAGGAGGACTAGATCTCAATTTGAGAGTGCCCTTTGTGTGAAAGATCCTCTATTTGCTGAGAACTGCTATCTAATGGTTGAATCAGATCCAAAAACATATGAATATGCAGCACATGATCCAAGATGGAAAACAACCATGAAAGAAGAATTCAGCTCGCTCCATAAGAACAACACTTGTGAACTGGTTGATCTCCCCCCAGGGAGGAACCTAGTTCAATGTAAGTGGGTTTTCAAGACCAAGTTTGCTGCTGATTGTTCACCTTTGAAATATAAGGAAATATTGGTAGCCAAGGGCCACTCACAAGTACATGGTATTGACTACAATTAAACCTTTGCACTAATGGAAAATATGGACTCCGTAAGGCTAGCTCTAGCGATTACAGCTTCGAAGCAGTGGGAGGTACATCACATGGATGTGAAGTGTGATTTACTAAATGGAGATCTCACTGAAGATATTTACATGCAGAAACCTGAAGGGTTTGTTTCTAATCCATATTTAGTGTGCAGGTTAAATAAATCATTGTATGGGCCCAAGCAAGCCCCCAGGGCTTGGTATGCCAAGATTGATGGCTTTCTGCTGTCACTGAGTTTTGTTCAATGTAGAGTATGATCCTAATGTATATTTGAAGCTGATTCATGGCTCTTTGATGATTTTTTTTGGTATGTGGATTACCTACTAATTACAGGACGTTCAAAGAAAGAGATTGCCTCCTTGAAGGATGCAATGAACCATGCATTTTCTATGACAGTTTTGGGATTGTTGAGCCAATTCTTAGGTCTCGAAATTGCTCAATCCCAACATGGAATAAAAGTACATCAGTCCAAGTATGCTTTAGTATGCTTTATATTTCCTCAACAAGTTCAACATGAAATATTGCAAGCCAAGCAAGACTCCCTTCCTTTCAGGAGTTAAGCTTGAAGAAGCAAGTTCTTTTCCTATGGTAAATAATACATTGTATAGGAAGTTGATTGGTTGTTTGATTTATCTTACACACACTCGACCTTATTTATCTTATGTAGTTAGTGTGGCTTCAATATACATGGATTAGCCTCATGAGATGCACTGGAGGGAATCCAAAAGGATCCTAAACTTTGTTCAAGGAACAAGAACTCATGGGATCTTCTACAAAGAAAAATCTGATCCTGATTTGATTGGGTTTACTGACAGTGATTGAGAAGGTGACAACACAGATCAAAAGTATACATTAGGATATGTGTTCATGCTTGCAGAAGGGCCAATCAGCTAGTCAAGCAAGAAGCAGAGTGCCATAGCACTCTCATCTACAGAAGCATAGTATAGAGGAGATGTAAATGCAGCAACTCAATGTGTATGGTTGCAGGGGATACTTGGAGAATGTGGCTTCAAATCATAGTTTTAAACTATTATCTACTGTGATAATCAAAGTACCATTCGAATCTACAATGATCCAGTTCAGATACAGCAAACCAAGCACATTGATATCCATATGCACTACATCAGACAGCTTGTGCATGATGGTACCATTGATCTACTCTTATGTGCATCTTCAAAACAAGTAGCAGCCATCTTCACCAAAAAAAATTGTGAGAAGACCTTCAGCAATCTCAAATCATTACTGGGGATTTCTGATCATGCTATGAATTAGGATTGATGACAAGATTTCCAAGTTTTGTTTTCATGTCCATGTTTAAGGGAGGATTTTTCCCACTGGGTTATTTCGTCTTTCCTTGGTTGTATGGACAAGCCGTATGTAAAGAGTGACTAAGACTTGTTGCTAGGCCCTATAGTTTTCTGATATTTAATCATAAATTTAGTCTTAAGGGGGGGTGTTAGAATAATCAACCCATAGTTACCTACATTAGACATTAATTTAATCATTTTTGTCTTATTGCCTAGTTTCCTAGATTCCATTCTATGCTAGTTGCCTTCTACATGTCCTAGAAGTCAACACAATCTAAAACTGAGTCATGGAGCACTTGGGAAACATCTTGGAAACCCATTTTAGCATGTCTGGTTTATTCCAGATTCTCCAAAATGGATATCTACTTTTTCTGAAAATCTGCCTTGTTTTATAGCTAATTTAAGGCAAAAGGAAAAGCTAGACTAGGTGTAACTGCCTTGTTTTTTTCCCACATCATCCTCCCTCATTTTCTCCAATTAAAAGTGTGTATGAGTTGTCTTTCAATTCCTCTTTATCTTTCCCACTTGACTTAGCAAATTCATGAGCATCTACCTATATTTGGAAACTACTTTATGCACCTATGTGGGATTTGACTAGTTTTGGTAAGCCTGCTTTTTTACTATTTCAAATGGAATCCTTATGCATTCAAAACTCTCATGTAATTATATATTACAGCAGCCTATTACTTCACAAGTTTGGATATTGTACACTTACTCAATACAGAATAGTGTTATGCTCCAATTTCAGTCTCCTTTGGTGTTAATTTTGCATGTTTGATTAGAAATTTTGTGAGTGTAATTGTTCTATCTCTTGGGTTTAATTTCTACATGTATGTCATGTCCCCACCCCTCATCTCAATGATGGAGAGAATGCAGCCAACACAATGCTGTTATCGAATGGGAGATCTAGCCCCATGAACATAAACATAAAAATGCACTGAATTAAAAAAATACACAGATGCAGAATGCAATCTATAGAGAAAGCAAACACATTCATTCTAGCATTCATCATTTTCATAGTAATTCATAAAAAAAATACAGTTGTGGAAATAAAATACATGGAATACTTATCTTGAAAGGAAATTGGACCGCAACTAGCTATGTCGGTGCAACGTTCCACCCAACCATAGGCCAATGTGCTCATTAATCTCTCAGCATCACTGCCACCCTTGAGCTAGGCATGATTCCACAAGGCACTAGGGAACAACAGGATTACACATATCCAAAACCATACATCCATAGTCAATCCAACTCACTGTTGGGTTTCATAGACTGGTAAGGAAGCAAGCCAATTACACAGGGGTTCCTTGGACTTACTCGACTAAGCCTAAATTCACATCAGACACACATTCAACCAATTAATAGGTGGGTTCCTTGGACTTACTCAGCAAAGGTAACACCATCATGAACTTCACAACAAAACATGATTGTTGTATTGTAAAGAAACATTTGGCAACCACGCACATGAATGGAAGATGGGGAAAAACAACCCAAGTGACCAAATAGACTCAACAAACATGTGATTGCCTTCCCAAGGAAAAAATGACCCCTGTTCACACCAAATCATGGATATACCCTCCCAGACACAAAACATAACCAAAAGGGGTGGGTTTGCAACCTAACAGACTATTAAAGTGGGAAAAACGACCCAAGATGAGTAATTATGTTTCCAAGAAACGTTCTTGTGCGTTATGGAGGCAATTCAACCACCACAAACCCCTAAATCGTAAATCTGAACTCAGAAAATTTCTCTGAGCATTTTTTAGCAAAAACGACCATCATTCACTCCCAAATTGGGAGATGTTGGCTTCCTAACCACCGAGCAATACAAAAACAAATTTATGGCAATGTAACAATGAGGAAACATCAAAAATCATGAGGGAAAACGTCCAGCAAGCTCAGCTGCATGAGGAAGATGAAAAATGACCTTTTGAACCTCCCAAAACGTGAACCGCTACTGCACATTCACTCAATAAAACAAAAACGGGATTTCCCAGTCATGGCAATGATGAAAACCGCAAAAAAAATGCCCAGGGAGGATCCCAGCCATTGAGCATTGCCCCGTGTTGGCCTGGGAAAAGGGCATAAGAAGGAAGTTCACGCACGCAACCAAGGAAAATGCCTCATGCACACGATAGAAGAAAAGGAAGATCGCAAAGGATGAAAATGGCCCACGAAGGTAGAGCAGTGAAGTGCGCGGCAAAGGAAGGCAAGCGCGAAAAGAGGAAAACGGTCGGAAAGCGACAGAAGCAGAATCTAGATCATGGCCATATAAGGCGACATAAGCCTACAGCTATGCACGTATGAGAAGATATTTGTAAGTCAGGGCAATAGTGCCTCATGTCAAGTCATGATCACCACAGCTGTAACCAAAGGGGTGGATGATGGTGGCGGCTAAAGGACTATCGGGATGCAGTTGGCCCTGCGTGGCCATGTAAATTAGTATAAATAGGAAGGATGCAATGGTTAGAGGGTTGGTCTGTAAGGTTTTCATTGATCCCTGTTAAGTTTTTAGTAGTTTATTATTCAACGGTAATCCATGGAAGGGGATGCCGATTATGTGGTAATTTCATAGCGATTAGAAGAGGAGTAGAGTCAGGAAGAGTATGGTAGCAGTAGAGTGGATTTTAAGCCACGGATTTGACTACAGTGTGAGAAGACCGCTATGAGTAGGAGTAGAGTAGGAGAGCAAACCAAAGAGCATGAGAACTATGAGTCTGAACTTAAAGACATATCTCAAGATCAGTCTGCATCCCGCAAACTGCAAGGTGCTATATCTTTTCGCATGTCAAATGAAGAGAACCTTGGTGGTTTTTCCCAGATGGGTTTCCACGTTATTTCTTGTGTCAAAATGAATGACTGATGTGGTGAATGTTCATGTGATTGATTGTTCATTGCTTTTTGTATAATGTTAAATATAGTTCAGTTTCTGTTAGTTCTTGTGATTGGTAAATGGATGAACAGAATGCCTTGCTAAATTGAACCATATAAATGTATATCATTCTGTATAATTCCCGTTATGAATCCCACTTAAGTCATAGAGCCGATTGATGTGAGTCAGCTGCACCACACGAGTTTCTCCAGCTATGAGGGGGAAAGGAAAGTCAGGTCATGCATGATGACATACAGTTGTGCTCATTTGTGTATAATCAACTCCTCTGTCCAGCCACCCTACTACCTTTGTTGAGCTCCTTGGTTGCGATCCAAGGGACTATACTTCCCCGAAAATCATGGAAACATGGTTCCGACGGTTACCCATCTATGATATATCTCGGGTGAGACTGCGCTTGCTTTACAGGTGTTACTTATGGGGCTTGCTCTATTGGGTTGGTATCTCGGGTAGTTGTTGGATCGACGGGCTCTACAGAACCTGGGTCACGCAAGTGGGGAAAAGTGGCCAACAAATGGTTTTTTTGCCGAGACCCTTTGATTAAATTGGGTAGATGGTGTGGCACCCAACGAAGGAGGAGATAGAAGACTGGCTGAATCCTAAAACACTGGTGTTTGAGCAAGAAGAAAGTGCAGGAACATAGTTCAACGCAGAAAGATGGTTAGATGAATATATATACTCTGACATTCATGAGATCTTCTTTTCTATGTTCCCTATTCTACTACATGAATGGTTGGTAGGATTGGCATCTAGAAGGACCAACTACCAGACAGGGAGATTACCGAGTGGAGTGACCTACTGGTTCAGGTGGTAACCAGTGTAAGTAACGATGTCTCAAGAGCTGTTGAGTTTTGGGTTGATAGTATATTGCAAGGGTATATTACTGAGTTTGTATTAGATACTATAACTTCATATAGTGAAGCTGAATGATATTTCTTCCAAGGACCATGAATGAGATACTTATTGAGCATAAGTACATGGATAAAACTACTTGCTTATGAAAAGGGTCTTTTTCACCTAGATAGTTGAGTCGTGTTTCTAGGAAGGGGCTATGTCGCTAACAAGAAGGTAAGAACATGGCAAGGAATGCATGGAGATGCTCCCCAAAAGAAAAGAACCTCAACTCGAGGTTGGAGTCCTAAGGAAAGAGAAGGAAAACCGAAAGGGGCCAATGGAATCCTAGTTTGTTTCAAGGAAGAAAACACAAACTTCAGTCGTGTGAAAACGAAGGGTCTTGCGATGAAGAGGAGGACTATAGCTCAATATCTAAAGGACCTGAAGATCTAAATAGCTCTGACGAGACCTCAAGGTCAGAGCACAATTATATCACACCAGCAATCTCACCTGAGACGAGATCTAGAGTCTCATCCCCTAAAAGGACCTCTACTACAAATAGCACTACCCCTAGAACTAGTGCACAAGAAGGTACAACTCAGCTAAACCCTATTCTGGAAATACTAAATGACAACCTAATGGCTGCGACAGATGTCTGATTACCTACATTCAATGGAAACGGGATGGAAGACCCTGAATAACATTGGTTCCTATGTGAATCTTTGTGGATGGTACGTTTGGTCCATGGCGCTGATGTCAAGAAAGCATAGATGATTACGACCTTAAGGGGTCCCACCCTGGATTGGTTCATGAAATTTTGTGCCACACCAACTGGAACACCACAGAAGACCCTTGAGGAAATCTGAGCCGCAATGATCTCTGAGTTTAGAAAACCCAAATAAGAGTCACAATGTATTACTGAGATTAAGGAGATTAAACAGGCTCTAGCAAAAACTGTGTGGGATTTTGATCAAAGATTCAAGACACTGATGGCCAAAGTAATCTTCCAAATGTTTGATGTATAGAATAAGGAGTAGTTTATTGTTGCCCTGCTACCACACATCCACGGGCCATTGTTGAAGTAAAAGATTGAGTCGCAGATAGAAGCACTGGAGCTGGCGATGAATTTAGAGGCCTCGCCTATTGCTGACGGTGCCATAGGAATGGTACAAATTCAGTCACAACTAGCCAACCTTATGCTACAACTTCAGGATATCAAGAAGGGAAAAGAAGGACAAGAGGAATTATGGTGCACAAAATGTAGAACGAACGGACACACCAAGGATAACTATCTGACCTTCATGACTTATGTCACATCCAGTGCACCTAACCCATTAAATGGACAAGGGCTACCATGGTGTCATATATTCCAGTCAAGAGGCCACTGCGACGAAGAATGTGTGTATTTGCAAAAGGTTGTAAGTACCCTTGCAAACTTATTTTGTAAATTTTGTAAGTTGGTAGGACATGAGTAAAAATACTGTAGAGCATACCATCTCTTGAAAGAAAATACAGTTGATATGTACTTAATGAAAAATGAGGGGTTCCCTCAGGTTGAATAGGTGCAAGCATCGTACCAACTTGCATAGTTCCCAGCTAATTAATACCAACAGCCATATGCGCTTCAGCATCCATATGCGCAAAAATTTTATCAGCAGAACAGTACCCACCATAGCAACTACACCCTCAAGGAAGGGGTGGTGCAAACTTTAGAGGACGAGGTGGTGGAGGAGGATTTCGTAGGGGAAGAGGTCCAGTTACATGCTATAACTATGGAAAAGTAGGTCACTTTTCCAAAGATTGTTTGGAGCCTGCAAGAACATGCTCATATTGTAAGGGGAAAGACCATAATGTTGAACAATTTCCTCAGCTAATCGCAAAGTGGAAAACAAGAATAGTTGTCGCACCCAACCCCCCACCAAACATAAAACCAAATGCAAATGCAAATGTTCAGATGATCATGGCTGAACCACAAGACTTGAACATTTCTACCATAACTACAAGAGGTGTGATGACTGGAGTAGAACAAGATAACTCACAAGAACAACCGCAGCCACAAGTGAGGCTAGCAGTGCAGAAAAAGGAATCACCAACTGGCCAGAAACAGAAAGAAATATTCTAGGATGTGCAATCATACTTCATAGACCCTGAGGTACCATCAACTTCAACAAAATTCAAGGACATGCCTAAACGATTCCAACACCTGTTGCAGAAGAAAGCTTCAACCAAGGTTAGTAAGCTAAGACCTATTCTATCTAGTTGTTTGATGCTAATCCAAGATAAAGATGCTATTTCATAACTACAAGTAATAATCAATGAGATCCCTGTAGAACCACCAGCTAGGAAGAAGGTTAACCAGGTACGATGGAAGTGTAAGACTAGCCGCGAATTGAGAATGAATGCGTAGATAGGTGATTATGACATGGACTATATCATTTTATATATGGGGTCAGATGTCAATATCCTAACATGCCAAACCTGGGAAAGCATGGGTAATTCGCACTTGGACTAGTCTCCTATCCAGCTACGTCTTGCCAACTAGGCGAAGGCACTACCCATTGGCCGATTGAGCAATGTCATTGTCGACGTGGAAGGATTGTGCACATATGCAAATTTTGAGGTCATCAAAATTGTAGATGATACAAATCCTTACCCTGCACTACTAGGGATAGATTGGGCTATAGACAATCAAACAATTATAAATTTCAAAAAAAGGATCCTCTCCTTTGAGGATGAGGAAATGAGAGTAGTCTCACCCATCGATCCATTTGAGGGACAAAGATATGTTGAACCTGTTTATAATGAGGGGCAAGTTGACTATCTCGATCAAATCTATAATGTTACAACTATGCACAAAGATCATATTAGTCCAACGGAAGATAGGAACCTAAGATGGAAGTGCACGAGTTCATGTATGTCTGATTCAGGGGAGGCTTTAGAGACTTGGAAAAATAGGTTACATGAAGTCTCCATGAGAATGTGTGCAAGAGTCACAAGGTCTGTGCGACAGGTGGAGACTGAGTCAAGGGAGTTACCCACCTATGAGAGTTTCATATACACTTTGGATATGGCACCCAAGACCTGCAATAACTCTAAGAAGATGCGACAAGGAACCCAGCAAGTCACGCATATAGTTCTAAATGCTAACAAACACCCTATAATTCATAATACAACCCCAAAAGAAAAGGGGCATATAGTCGAGAAGATAAACGACGCTAATTCTCACCAACACAGCAGAGCTACTCAGCAAGACAATATACCCAAGGATGCATAAGAGAACCCGACTAGCTTCAGTGAGCCAAAAATAGTTGAACTAACTAAGGATCGTAAAATAATACAAAATCACTCGCATGATGAAATCATTGTACAAATTGCAGATCTCCTGAAGGAATACCAGACCCTCTTCCCTCTCAACGGCACAGAAAGAAAGGGAATGGTGGAATACTTAGAGAGGATGAAAATACCTTTGCAATTGCAGACTAATCCAACTCAACAATAGATTCTGGCACAACATTATCAATATATCAGGGTGAAGCCATCCACAGAAGGAATACTTGTCCTACACTATGACAGTAGAGTCTTCGCACATCCACACTGTCAGGAATAATTCCCGAATTCATTTATTCCATTGCAAAATCATTTATTTATACATTACATATGCTGGTTGAGTTTCATCTTCCGACCAGCCTTTTCAACTTCCTACATAACTATTCATTTTCCTTTATTTATTTACAAAATATAATCCTGATGGATTATATTCCAACAATCCCCCCCCTAATTCGAAGGGGTGTTAGTAAGTCCGAGCATGTTTCTGAATCTTTCAAACTTTTCTCATCCAAGCGCTTTGGCGAAGATGTCTGCAACTTGATCATTTGTGTAACAATGTCGAAGATGGACTATCTTGGCCTCTACATGATGTCAAATCAAATGATACTTTGTGTTGATGTGTTTGGTTCGATCATGGAATCTGGGATTCTTAGCCAGCTTGATTGCAGAAGTATTTTCGATCAATAATGGAGTGGAGTTCTCTTGTTTTTCTTGCAAATCTTCAAGTATCTTCCTGAGCCATACTATTTCTTTCATTGCTTCAACTGCAGCCACATATTCTGCTTCTGTTGTTGAATCTTCCAGAACTGACTATTTACGTGATCTCCATGAGACAGCTGCTGATCCAAGACTCATAGTGTATCCAGAAGTTGATACTCCTGTCTCCTTATCGCCATCAAAATATGAGTCTGAGTACCCAATAAGTTTGAAGTCATCCACTTTAGAGTACTTGAGTCCAACGTCTTGAGTCCCCTTCAAGTATCTTAGAACTCTTTTTGCAGCTGACCAGTGTCCTTCACAAGGTTTATGCATGAACCTTGAAAGTATGCCAACAACATAAGAAATATCTGGTCTAGTTTTTGTAAGGTAGATAAGTATTCCTACAAGTTGTCGATACTTGGTTGCATCTTCAAATTATTTTCCTTCACTTGATGTGAGCTTCATTTTCTGTTCCATTAGAGTAGAGATAGGGTTGCATTCTGTCATGCAAAATTTGTCTAGTAGTTCTCCAACATATTTTTTCTGAGATAGGAATATGTACTTAGGATGTTGAGTGACTTCAATTCCTAAGTAATAGTGGAGAAGTCCCATATCTGTCATTTCAAAGATCTTTTTCAAATCTTTCTTTATGGATGCTATATAGCTCTCATTGTTCCCTGTCATCAAAAGATAATCTACGTACACCACAAGATACACAACAGATCTTCCAACTTTCTTTATAAATAGTGTTGCATCATCAAGATCAAAATGTTCGAAATTTAACTTCAAAAGATGCTCGATTAATTTTTCATACCATGCGCGAGGTGCTTGTTTTAGGCCATACAAGGATTTGACAAGCTTGCATACCTTTTGTTCTCTTGCTTTCACAACAAAGCCTTCTGGATGAGACATAAAGACATTCTCTTTCAAGTCTCCATTCAAGAAAGCATTATTCACATCCATCTGATGAAATTTCCACCCATTCTGACAACTAAAGAGAGTAAGGTACGGATGGTAGCCCATTTTGCTATAGGAGAAAACATTTCTTCATAGTCAATTCCTTCCTTCTGTGCATAGCCTTTTGCTACAAGCCTCGCTTTGTGCTTGTCAAGTGAGCCATCTAATCTATATTTGTTCTTGTACACCCACTTGCAGCCAATTGGTTTGGTTCCAACTGGAGGGTTAACCAGCTTCCAAGTTCCATTCTTCATGAGTGCATCATACTCATTCTGCATAGCTTCTTTCCACTCAACTCGAGTAGAAGCTTCTTCAAAGGAAGTTGGTTCAAAGTTAGCAGATAAATTAAATTCACAATCAAATGATACATCCATGTTATCACCTAAATTATCTGCTTCTCCTCCATCTTCATGTCTTTTTGAACTTCTTGTTCCCGTCTTTCCAACTTCATCCGGATGGACACTTTCAAGTCTCTTTGTGTCCCATTTAGGAATTTTCCGTGATGGTCCTAGTTGATCAGCTGGTGGTGCTTCATTTCCTTCAAGGTTGAGTCTTCCAAGTCTCTCAATCACATCATCCAGTTGAATATCTTGTTTAGGTGAAGTAGCAGGAACTTCTTCATGTGGGGGAGTTGGTGCTTCATATGGAAATTCCAAAGGTTGATCCATGATAGGAATCCCCCCTTCAAGGTTTAGAATTTCATATTCATTTTCAGAATATTTCTTTGGATGAGGATATTTTTCCAAATGATCAAGCTGTCTCTCAATGGACTGGTCATTTTTATTAGTCTCAAGAAAAATGACATCTCTGGAAATAACAAACTTCTTGTTTACCTCATCATACAGACGGTATGCCTTGGAGTTTTCTTCGTACCCCAGGAAAATGCATTTTCTGCTTCGAGCACCAAGCTTGTTTCTTTGCTCCTTTGGAATCAAGGTATAACAGGTGGAACCAAAAACTCTGAGATGCCTGACTGAAGGGAGATGGCCAAACCACATTTCATGTGGAGTCTTGTTATCAAGAGCATTTGAGGAACTTCTGTTTCTCAAATAGGATGCGAATTTCACTGCATCACCCCAAAACATTAGTTTTACATTCTTAAAAAACATCATTGAGCGTACCATAGTCATTATGGTTCTGTTCATTCTTTTTGCTACACCGTTTTGTTGAGGATTGTAGGGAACTGTAGTCTAATGTGCAATTCCATGTTGGCGAAGATAATCTTCAAAAGCATTTGAAGTGTATTCTTTCCCATTGTCATTACGAAGTGTACCAATTTTAGATTGTGCTTGTTTTTCTATCAATGCATGAAAGTCCTTGAATGTTTGAAATGCTTCTGATTTTGTCTTTAATGAGTAAATCCAACACATTCTTGAGTAGTCATCAACAAAGGTCATAAAATACTTATTCCCATTGGAAGAAGGAGATGGCATTGGGCCACATAAATCAGAATGCACTAATTCTATTTTCCTACTTGCTCTGAAATTAGATTCATGGAATGGCAGCTTACTGTGTTTCCCTAATATACATGCATCACATTTGCTCTTCTCTTTGGGAATGGTGGGAAAACCAAATACACCATTCTTTCTCAACAAACGAAGACTGTTATAATTCAGGTGACCAAATCTTGCATGCCACAATAAACTTGATGAAAAATTACCTTCTCCATGCTGAGAGAGGTAGGAATAGTTCTGAACCCTTGCAGATGAACCCTTTAGCTTCAGCAGCTTCCCATATTCGTATCCAGTCATGATGACTTGGTTGTCAGAGGACTTTCTTATTTCTACGATTCCATCAAACATGTGGATGGAATGGCCTTGCTGTCGAATCTACATCAAGGACAGCAGGATTCTCTGCAACTCTGGAAGATAAAGAACATTCTTCAACAAGAAATCAGGGAATCCAGGAATCTTCAGCCGAATGGTGCCCATTCCCTTTGGTTTAAGACTTGATTTATCTACAAAGTAAACTATGCCATTTATTGTTTCATTAAGTTCTTCAAAACAGTCTTTTCTAAAAGTCATGTGTGATGTTGCACCAGTATCAAGTAGCAAACAATCTGTGTAAGATGAAAGTGAAATCATTTCATTAATACCAAGATTACAATGTGCAACAATACAATGAGCAGAATCTGAAGATTTACTAGCATCTTGGTTCTTTTAGTCATCTTTCTTCTGGTTATGTCTGTCTTTGATGGAGTCCCACGAAGCCCAACACTGATCTGTTGTGTGTCCAATATTTCCACAACGCTTGCACTTCAAATATGATCTTTTGCTGGAGTTGTTTCTGCCTCCTCTACCTCTGAAGTTTCTTCTTCCTCTACCTCTCATGCTGCTTTCTCCTTTGGGATGATCTTTGGATTGGTCTTTGGTGTGGTTCTTTGCTTTTTGAGCAAAGCAAAGTGATTCTCCAGAATGCTCGATTGTCTTCTTACCAAAAGCTTTCTCTCTGTCTTGCATCTTATGTGATTGAATCTTGCAACTAAAACAATAGGAGAAAAATAAGAAAGAGTAAAGGTGCAGGTCTAAGTCTTTGCCACCTTCCTCAAGCTTTACAACAATGCCAATGTGTTGACGGGCGTATTCGACTAAGCCCGCAACGGGGGAAAACGACCCAGTCCGGGATCCTTAGAGCAGGCTCCAAGCTGTTTGGAATAGTCGCTCCCGACAGATTTAAAGGCTCTGTTGGTCTGGGATCCTTAAAAACTAATGGTTACAATTAATGCTACTGATAGTTAGCGTTAGTCCTATGTTTATAATTACAAAAATTAATCCAAGTTATATACTACAAGAATCACAAAATGATAAATAAAACAGTTAACCCTAATTACATGAATAGAACATAAACCTAGACAAAGTTCGTATCCTACAAAGCCATGTTATAATTATCTACACATGTACAGTAATTACGAAAGGATAATATGAATGTAATTAATAATAAGATCTGATTCAACAAGGTTCTTCAGATAGTACAAGAAAGCAGAAAATAAATAAAATATAATTCTGATCTAATTCCTATCCTGATCAGGAGCAATAATAAATTTAACCTATTACTGACTGATGTCAATAAAGATACTGCATGTAATCAGTTGTGATATTTAAAAACATTTAAATATGCAAATCCATACAAGCATCATTACACATAATGTACTAATAATATCAATTATTAACTACAATACATGATATACCAACACAGTCAACAACAGGAACAGCCAATACCAGACAAATAATATTTGCACAATTCATCAAGGAAATTATAACAAACATTATAATACAGGAGAGTGAAATAGCAAAACTGAAAGATACTATAAATCACAATTAAAGTTTTAAAACTGTAAATGTGTGTACAACATCACCAGTCCAAACACTACAGCTACTGACAGATCACTGTCTAGAAACGCAGGTAAAAGGAACCAGCAGTTTTGTTTTCACTTTCCCAGAGTATCGACCCTAATCACTGGCAGCAGAGTTTTGATCTGAGAGAACAATCTCTCAGTCCCCCCCTTCCTCTAACAACATACAATCTGCTTAAATAAACAACAATCAAAAGAAATCCAAAACGAATTCAACTCTGTACAGGCGAATTTCTGGAAACAAACATTTTGTTGCCGGCCGCACTTGCAAAAATCGTGCTCAAATGATCCCCGAAATATCCTTGAATCCATCATTTTCTGGCAGAATTCTCCCGAATAAAGCTAAATCGGTCCGTTCTAAAGAAAACCCATGTGGCGGATTTCTCAGATCTGCCTCCATTTGTTCACAACGTGACTCAGAAAATCGCCTATCAGTTAGCTACGCGATTTTTTCAACTGGTAACAATCCCGGCAGTTTGTTCCTTTTCTGGAGTGAAGCTTAATCGCCTTGAATCTCTACAACCACCTTCTATCTGGCTTATTCATCGCAGAAAACCTAATCTTCAAGAGATAACGTAACCATTTATTCCTTATTTTATGAACCTGCAAAAACAAAATGATCCAATCGCTCACACAAAGAGAGGCAATAAAGATTTAATAAAAGAACAGAATAATAAAATAGAAATAAATTTATCTCCCTCATTTTCACGAGATTTGTTTGTAAAATATTTACAACATAATCAATGTGGCATCCAGAATAGATCTACCTCTATCATTTTTAAACAGAAATGTATTTTATCACTTAAAACCAGCGCAATCAGATGGAGAAAATCATTGTGAACTATGCAGGGTAGATAGGGTTTACGTCATTCATTGCTCATTAAAGAAATTGGCAGAAAATATGGCAATATCTTCCTCACGATCTCATACAGCTCAGCGGGTTTGGGAAATGATTTCACACATAATCAATGTTATCTCCCTCTTTCCGGCGAATTTACCTCATTGATAAATTATCATCAAAACAATCACTCTGAAACTATGTGATATTTAATACAAATATTCTTTTAGATCGCCGTGAGATTGATATTAACTATGTTGATGATTTATGAAAAAGAGATATGGCATCCCGGTTTTATTGAAAGCGCTGAGCTAGCCTCTCATACATATCTGTTCATAGAATAAAAATATTGCAAAACAATCATCCCATAATCATTTCATAATCAATGATCGCCTTTAAACCAATAACCAAAATGCATAACGTAAAACAAAAATCATTATTACATTATGATAATGGTAAAGTTGTCGGGAGGGTAAAATCAAGTATTAGAATTTTCCTTTCATAAAAATGTATACACTTTGGCCTCAAATATATCATGAATATATATCCCTTAAATAAATTAATTTTTGGAAACATCAATAATTAATGAAAACACAAAAATTACCTTGAATTAAAAGGAATATTCTTACATAAATAATTTAACCCTGTATATAAAATGTGACCATCATGGATATAAAAATAATTTGTAGAAGAGCTTCATGCATGAAGAATCAAAAGTAACAACATATCAACCTTTCAATTTCAAAACCTTATCAAAATTTATGATAGCTAAATCACATAATAAAATCAGATGATAAATATTTAGATAAAATTTCAAGATTGGATTATGATAAAAGATATGGTGATTATTAATACTCATGCCTTGATTTTAAATGTCAATTCACTGAAAATAATAATTTCAAAGTAGTTATTCTTGTTAACTAATCCATAGTTCGCAAAGGTTTCTTTTAAAAACATTGAATTTCATGTTTCAGTAGCTTCTGGAATATCATCATTTCAGTAGCTGTCAATTCTTTACTTTTACCATATGAAATTCAATTATTTCATCAAAACAAAACACACCATTATTTGATGAAATAATGGTTTTTTAAAAGCTGTTGGGTAGGGGCACAACACAATGATAATCAGTCTTCAAAGCAGTCACAGCAAACACCAACAATCTTCTCCTATACTGGTCAGAGTTTCGAGCTCAAATCACAACTTTAAATCGAAAGGAGAAAACTCAACAGTCCCATACACATACATTCAAAATCAAAGCTTCAATACAAAAGTCATGGGCCTCTTCAATACGTAGCACCCATATCCTACATATGAAAATATTTGCGGACTTTCCCGGAAAACTCCATGCACAGGAATTAGGGCATAAATTAGGTGTTATGAACTTTCCAACAGTCGCAAGTGAATACAACAATAATAATTTACCTTCACACAGATGAGGACTGGCGTGAACCTTCTATCACTAGTCTTCATTGGACTCGCAGCAGCAGGATAGCTTCAACCAACGCAATCACACTTCACACAATTGTATGATGATGTGAATCTACATTCTCCAAAACGATCGCAGCAACATCAATAATCAAGTTTCATGGTCCTTGAAGGTCTGATATGTTGATGTATATGTAACTTCGGAATGTATTCTTCTATGTATCTTATGTATTGTAACCCGATGTTTATTCCGGGATGTTTCTATTATGTATTTGAGT
>LPNX010527361.1:26259-52271 GCA_001517045.1 Pseudotsuga menziesii | reverse complement strand
GGGGGGGGGGGGAGGTGGGTTCCAACAACCTTGATTTGGTGCTCATTAAGCACCACTGGCTCAATAGATGCCTGCATAAAGTAACATATGTCAATGTCAGACAATACAAAGAAAATGAGACATATACAACATGGATGAAAAATGATTTTTTCAAAGAAAGCGAAACATACATCTACCTGGGAGGGGGGAGAGGTGGGTCACCCATCAAGATATCATGCTATGTAACAAAACATAAAGATACAATTAGAAAAATTCTAAAAATTAAAAGCATACATATTGAAATATGAAAATCATAATTAAAATAATACCTACGTTTGGGAATCTTCCTCTACATAAGAGGGACTTGGCTGGTATTCCACAAACTCATCCTACTCAACCTGCATAAAACATATTGTATCCATATTAGGATGCATTGAATGTTGCAATCTCTACTATAAATATGTAAATAACGATGACAAATAAAAATGTAAAGTTCTTACAGCTAATTGTGAAGAACCAAAACCATATGCAGCATTGACTGCTGCATCAGTGTTATCAACATCAATCGGTGGACTATGCGATTCTGGGGTGTCATGGGACACCAGCTGTATATTTGTTTACATAATTTGTTAGATAATTAAATAGAAATTAATTACGAAACAATTGAAAATTGTGATATAAAACAAAATATAATATGAAAATAATGAGTTTTACTTACAAATCGAAGTAATATGTCCTCGCGGAACTTTGAAGCAGGCCCATAACATATGCCTCCACACGTTGTGCAAGGGTGTGGAATAACATGACGCTCTGAATGCTATGTTTCTCCAGTGCAATTTGTAGATGGATCCTTAGTGTGCGATGGGTCGGCCTCGGAAGTGCCAACCCTTTGGCCTACATTGCCTTGGACAACAGTCCCATGTTGAAGCAATGTATCTGCCAAGTCGAATAAGGCCTCCTGTGTATCATCAATCACAAGACGCGCAGAAGGATATACCCAAGGGTGTTTTGGTGTGCATGGAGGGCATGGCACATGCTTAGGATGACTCCTAGCCCCTTCCCTATATTAGGGAATTCCATGACCCACACCCTGGAAGTCTAAAATATCGAAATAGTTCACATGCTTCCCTAAGATAAATTCTGCATACAACTTCCTCAAGAAATAAAATGGTATGTCTCTATTCCCATGAGGGTCTCCATCGAAGACCATGTACCAACGATCCATCCAATTGGCTTTCACATTTGGTTCCACGCACTAGTCTATGGAAATGTGTGCTCGACTAGTGGGTGGAACCAATCCAGTGCTAGGGTCCTGGAATAATGAAAACAATTGGTATTTGGTTATATTTTGGTTTGTGATAATAGCTCAAACCATCGGAATAGTATTGCCTCATGGATTCTCTGTATGAGATAATGTTGTACATAGATCCTTGGGAATTGGCAATTGTGTTTGATATAGTGTCCAATGCCTCAGCTAACGATTGTCTCAAATGGTCCCCTCCTCTAAAAGATGAGCTAAGGAGCCTCAATGCACCCAAACAATCCAGAATCTATGATTTCTGGTCTTGTTCCCCCTCTGTGTTTGGGTTTGGTTCATTTTTCATAGTATCTTAAACATTCCTATTATCTATTAAGATTAAAACAACAAATTACAAATTGTTTTAATATATCATTATTTGATTTAATTCAATTTTTTATTAAATTCGTTTTAACAAATATAAAAACTATGAAATTAACAAAAAAAAACAAATATTGAATACAACTGTGGATGACATGAGTACTTACCTTCCATTGGATCCAAGCCACCTCCAAAGGCTCTAATGCAAAACGCTAGTGCGGTATTTCGCAGGTGCGGTTTTTCACTCTCTCGATATCGCCTCACTGTGAAAATAACAAATTGAGGCCTACGACATCTGTTTTTTTTTACTTTCACATATCGCATATGCAATATATTTCAAGTGCAATATATCGCATATGCGATTTGTAACTCTTTGAAAACGCACATGCGATATATCGCATGTGCGATATCGGCTAACTAACCTTAGCCTTGTCTTTGGGCTCGGGTTTTCCGAACGTAGCATCAATAATGCATATGCGTTATGGATTTACATTTCAGAAGTGCGTTTCTGATTTCTAAAGTGGCACTAAAAGGTGGAACCAACTTCGTGCGAGCGCCCATATCAAAGTCTAGTTTGTTAATTGGATGTGATTCCGAAAGTGGTTGAGAAAAAAATGGTATCCTCTCCAATCACAATCTTGACTTTGTAATATATTTTCTCTCAATGAACTAATTGTGAATAAGATATAAATGATATAAAATCCCTGAAAAATGAAACTAAAATGCTCATCACTGATAAGTTCATATATAACTTACTCTCCCCTCCTATGGATTCCATATACCACCACTTTTGTTACCAATTATTTTGTATATATAGATATATCTTTCCAATGTACATACCATATAGCACTTTAGGTTTATTTTCAAATTCTTTGACCTTAGCAATAGCTAAATTCATTTAATCAATAACCCAATCTCAACTACCCTTAATTTATGATAAGATATTTGGTATAAGGAATATACTAATAAAATAATAAATTGTGTAGTAGAAAATTGTGTGAACAAGAAATTTAAAAGATTTTCAATTTTGGTATGATAATGATTAAAACTATCAAAATATTTGTACATTTGGTTTAGATTTATTCTCAATAAAACAAAAAGGAGCAATTGATACAAGCAAATACTATGAAATCCCTAGAAAGCAAATTCAAAGAGAATTCTAAGATTAGAGTTATTTTGATAATGATTATAGCTATCAAGATATTGAAAATAAACAAAAATAAGCAATCAAAAATACTAAAATTAAAAGCAAACTATACTCTTAATATAATAATATTGAGTTTATTCAATCAATCTTAATTCTAATGCTTTCATATTGTAACAATTGCGACCAAGTAGGTCCATGTTTGATGAAGACCAACATGGTCATGTCATGCCAACACACTATTATTTTTGTTGTGTCATGTCCGGCATTAAACATTTACCAGCTCATTTTCACATGAATCAAGTGATATTATATGAAAGCTATGAAATATTGGTTACCATTTTGCAATCTATATTTAGATTGTTTGATTAAAGGATCCTCCTATTTATCACAAGGATGCTTGTTATTTTATTTGGAAGACAAACATTAGTTTTGTTCCAAAATTTATGGATTTTTTCTTCTTCTTCTAATTACTCTACATCCAAATATGTCATTCAACATTTGTATGCCAAATTACATACTAAAATAAATATGAAGATAAATACTAATATCTAGAATCAAGGTCCTAAACTAAGACTTTAACATCATCTATTAAGGGATGGGAGGGAGGTAATCGTGGAAATAGTAGAAAAACTATGTCTTGGTGCAAAACATCCACAGATATCATTTTTAAGTATTCTCTATTTACAATATGATGTGTTGTGTTATAAATCTTATGGGCAATGTATGAATTCAAAATATGCATTCTTATTCCAATGCTATATATGGATATGCATATGAATTCAAAATGATATTGGTGTTAGTGTTCATATTTAGCTTAAAAATAAATAGTTAATTAAAGAAATAATTTCACACATGAAAGTTTCTTCAATGTCTAGGTAAAGCATCTCAATAGTGACAACCTAATTGTCTAATTTTTCTCAAAGAAGATTTTGAATTAGGTCAAGTGGCATGGAATTTTGTTTTATATCTACCTTAGCTAGTTATGTTGCCTTATGATATATAATGAAGAATTCATAAGGTAAGACTCCAGCATGCCTCAAAATCTCATTAGAGAATTTCAATAAGAAAACTTATTGTGGTTAATACTTCTTGATAGTCTAATAACACTTGATTATGATGACTTCTAAACTTTAAATTTTATGGTGATGATGTTGCATGCTCTTATCAAGCATTAATATGGGATTTTGGAATATTTTTTAATTGTATTGTGTGTGAGCTAGGGTATCACTTATTAGGGTTTCTAATTAAAATCTTGAAACAAGGTAGAATTGCACTTGATATTCTATTCTCTTACCTTTCTATAATGATTGTAGTTTGGATATTTGCATTTCGGATTATCTTGTATAGAGTTCAACTTGTAGGAATCTAGAAATACATTTTAAATCCATTATAATTTTGAAAAAATCCTAACCTATGCATCTAAAATGAGCATTAGTGATGATTAGGTATAATTATGTTGGTGAGAAAAATAAAAACCTTTTAACTTTGATTTATGACATGTAGAGTAAACTTTTAAAAGGGGTTGGTGAGAAGAAGGAAAACCATTTATTTTTATTAAAGTGAAGGGTGGATATTTTATTAGTAAACAAATAAATTGTTTAGTTTCAATAATTTATTTAATGTATTATTTCTTATGATATATATTTTTTATGTAGCTAATAAATATGAATATGAATTTTATAATAAAATCTGTGAATAAATATGAATATAAATTGTATAGCAAAAATTATAAATATTGTTGAAAAAATAAATGGTGAAAAAAACTTCTTTAACCATGCAGAATGGATTTTATGATGCAGAATGGATTTTATGATAGTTGTTCACCATGTAAAGTTAACGTCGCCCAGTACCACATTGTGGGCGCGGGAATTATCCGATCTTAGAAATGCATCTCTGCCATTCATAGTATGGGATTATGCAGTGCTAGATGGTAATGCCAATCACGTTTCAGAAAAAATTGAATACGGATTTGAATAATTTTTTGATTAAGGGTAGAAATCAAAACGAAGTAGAGGAGGATTTGGTATATCTCAGGTATGGGCAAAGTCCGAATATAATATATGCTCTCATCCAGTGTAGAGGTGATGCAGAATGTTCTAAATGCTCTCAAGACGTGAAGGCAGATGTACTTGGTACCATTTCATCATGGCCTAACTTTATAAGTTGCCAAGTCTGGTTGGACATGCGCAGTTTCCAGCTTCATCTCACAGCTAAGCAACACGGAACAACGTGCTTTTGAATGGATGAATAAGTTTGGATCTTGTGCACTTGAGCTCCCTTCAGGGATTTGTAATAACACACGATATGGGAGGTCCAGTCTGGTTGAAATTGTGAATAAGATGTTCCAATTCTCGTCCCATGTTTTCCCCAAAACGCATAGCTAATATCAAAATCGGCATCATGGTGAATGGAAACCAAAACATAGACAAAGTTTTTGAAATCGCGTTGGAGGTAAATGTCATGTTAAAATGTTTGAATTTGAATTTGAAACTTAGCGCCTTTGAAACCACCATCGCATCCATATAATGATGGGCTGCCATCTGGACGATTCTCCAATCAGTCAAATGGCGATGGAATTAAAGGCTGCCAACTGGACGATTCTTGATCAATCAAATGGCGGAGGAATTTTAATTGATGGCCACACAGAATCGGAAGATGCCTGAAAAAGGACACTGGGAAAATGACTCGATTTAGCCATGAATGAATGTAGCATCATGTACATCATGTTTTATCATAGTCGCCATTTCTTATGCCATGCATCTCTGACAATGGACAGTCTCGTCTTAAAGACGAGCCTGTTCTGTAAATAAGGCTCGCCGTCGTATAGATGGTAGTCGATGGCAGAGATGAAAATATAAGAGTTATAAATGATCGAAAATAAAAGAATATATATCAATAAAAGAAAACCTGCAAGAATCCAATATAAAAGTTTGCAAAGAATAAACTAGCAATTGTACCTAAGGGTGCAATAAAAGAACGCCGTGTTGCAAGCAAACGAAGGGGATGTTTATGTACATAGAAAGGAAGAGTATTAGAAGTCTTGAACTAGAAATTGAAGATAAAAAAAATGTTTATATGTTACAATAGATTGGAAATCGATTGAAACTAAAAGTTAAAAATTAGAATGTTAGTTTATGTAGTGATTATGTTACAATGAAAAAACAATGTATGTATGCACTTAATAAATAAAAATAAATTATTTCAATGGAGTGTTAGTTTCTGTAGTTCTTATGTTACAATCAAGAAACATTGAAAAAACAAATGGTTCTATCTACTATTGAAATAAAAAGAAAAGATGTATAAATTTCATAAATGTGCATCATGAATATGGAATCCATAACAAGAATAAGATGTGGTATCCTGAACTTTTAATTGTACTAATAGAAAAGATAGGTAGGTAAATGGAGATCTTTGCAAAATATATAAAGTAAATAAAGTAAATACTTTAAAAGTAACCATAAAAAGTATTGTTGGATGAAGCAAAAGACAATGGATTCATAGTATATGTTACAACCATGGATACATTTCTTCAATGTGTTTCATAAATAAGGAATTCATAACAATAAATAAAAAACAGGTAGTTATGAATCAGAAAAGTATAATTTGTTTGTGAAATTGTTTTGAGAAATGAACTAATTCATATACATATAGATCCTTGTACATTATAATGTTATGATGCAAGTACATATATGTAAATGTAAATCAGAACAATGATATGTAGATTACAACATGAACTTTGCAGGTTGTAGAGTAGTAGATACTGCACATGACAAGTGGAGAAGTAGTTAGGTGGAAGGAAGACTTTATAGCTAGCTTGAAAGGAATTAAAGTGAAATGTAAAAGTGGAACAAGAGAAGTACGTACATATATAGCGTAGTTAAGGGAGCTCCATTGAATGTAGCAATGTCTCTGCATTTTTCCTTACATTGGCATGTGGATTATCTTGCATACGTTTGTAACGATCATAGGAAAATGCTAGGGAGATGTGAAGATCCATAAGTGAGGGTACTCTAGAGAGTGCAATAAAGGTCAAACCTTGACGCTTCGTTGTGCCAATGTCTATTGTAGCCTTAGGTAATGTCATGCCTTGAGATTTATGTATTGTTAATGCCCATGCCATTTTAAATGGGACTTGAGTTCGACCCCCCCTTTGTATAGGTGGAATTGGTAGAAAAGTAGGATTGTTGCTATCCCATGCTGGACCAATGTACTTTTGGAAGTTAACAACAACAAATGTGGGGAGTTGTGGAGGAAGAAGATCTGATTTATAGAAAATATCAACAAATTTGCCCAGTGATCCATTAACCAGCCCTGCTGAAACCCATAAGTTAGATGAGAGCATTACTCGCTGTCCAGGGCAAAGCAAGACAGTAGGCTCTAGTTGGTCATCTTCAATTTGAGACGTACCATTGTTGTTTGTGTGCTCAGCAATAGAAAGTGCTATTGGAATTTGTAAAGACTTGAGCATATGAAGATTATGAAGTGAAGCTTGTCGGTTGGTTGCAAATAAGTGCATGGAGCCTTTGAATGCAGATAACTGATCCATAGAAAGGAAGGAGTCTGTTCTGGACATGAGAAGCTTCCAATCCTCTGTAGTAGGTGTTGCATTTCTGATGTTGGTAAGAAGATTCCTGAAGGTGACTTGTGATGGGTCATTTCCTTGCTGGCGAAAAACAGTTGATAGTGTGACAACTGTGGTGAAGTTGTGCCAAAGTGCAGAACCATGGGAAGACCCTGCATACAAAGGAATGTCCATAACTGGTGATAATTGTGCAAGGTCTCCGACAAGAATGATTGAGCAACCACCAAAAGAGATGTTCTTATTGCGAGGGAATGCTTCACGGAGGCGTTCATCAATCTGGGTTAAAAGTGTTGGGCCTAGGAAGCTCATTTCATCAATGAGAATGTAGTGGATATGCTGAAATTCATGTTGGAGGTTAGAAAGTGAATTCCATTCCAAAGGCATGAAATTTTTTATAGGAATATGAAGGGATGAATGGATAGTAGATGCTTGGATGTTGAATGCTGCGACGCCAGTAGGGGCAAGTAGCAAGATTGGGGAATGATTGAAGTTATTGGATAAGGAAAGGGATTCTTTGATGCAGCAAATGAAGAATGATTTGCCAGTGCCAGCAGTTCCTTGCACAACCATTCGGAGTGGAGGACTTGTTTAGATGTTTGTGGAGTGATTCATGATAATGGAGTGGGATTTCATTTGAGTTGGGGACAATGGCATAGAATTTGGTGTATTAAAGTAGGGCGTTTGAGGGAGAGGCTGTTCTGAGCGATTATTTTGAATGAAGTCAATGGCAAGCTCTTGCAACTCGAGGGGGATGTTTGTGTCATGCCAATTATGGTTTTTGTCAAAGTCACGACGACCAAGGATGTCCAGGTCACTCACTTGCATGTCATTGGTAGGGTGTGGTTGGGAGAGCAATTCCCATTCATCTAATTGCATGGGTTGTGGGTATTGCAAATTGTCATCAACCATGGTGTCTTCTGGTAAGGAAGTGGGGTCAATTGGTTTCCTATCAACATGCCAAGGATTGTAGGTCAAACTAAGTGCTTCCCAGTTCTGAACAATTGCATCGTCGGAAGCACCAATGTTGAGAGGTATATTGCGGAAAGGTTTGTATAGCATGAGCTCAGTTCTGCAGAAATCAATGAAAAGTGGTGCATCTATGGATGGGACAGAATAGTAACGTGGAAGAACACGGACGACGGCGGGTGGATATCTTCGTTTCCATTTGTCATTTTTTCGATGAGCATTATATGTGAAAGATCTTGCAGCTTCAATGAGAGATACAGAATGTAGAGCGGATGGGCGAGAAAGGTAGGCAGCTATGAAGTTTTGTGATGTGAAGGAGGTGGGAATGTCTAAAGAAACACGTTTAAAAGTTTTACGGCTGACATTGAGGGAAAAGAAAGTACGGCTACAAACTGTGAGAGGAATTTTTTGCAACATATGGCATGTTTCTTGGGCTCCGATGTCACGATCAACAAGTGACTCTGAAAGGAATTTTTGAACAGCAACAATAGAACGGTCTAGAAGTGGTGTAGCATGGACAATTCGGTGAAGCATCTGGTGAAAGCTTTCAGATTTTGTTTCTGATTTAGTTGCATACTTAGCAATGTATTTTTGGATAGCATTTATGTCTAGCACTGGTTGACAATCAACATTTCCACGCCATATTGATAGGATTGAAGGGATATGGCTATTCAAATGATCATCATTGCGAGCTGGTTTGTAAGTTTTTTTCCCACTGGAATCAATGAACAGGGAAGAAGAGTTTTGAAGAGCCCATGGAGAATTATAACGACATGTGTAGGAAGATCCTTTTTTGTGGAGGCATGTATTAGATGTGCATTTTGTGTGCCGTTGGATGCAGTTGAGTAGATCTGTATAGTCTTGAAAAGGTTTTTTTTTGAATGTCGGCAGTAGATAATAGGCATGGATCTAGGAAATCAGAGTGGGGTAGGAAGGGGCCTTGTTGGGGGTTTTCTCGTGTGTTCCAAGTAGAAATGAATTGATCAAAGAAGTCCTTAGCATTATGAACCTCAGTTGCATTCTCCCAGTCAAGCGTCTTCATATCAGGTGCATTTGGTGGCCACATGAACCCATGAATATGTGCAGAGCCTCTACTTTGCCATTCATACCTATGCATGAAATATGTGTTAGTAATATGTGGGAGAAGAAAAAAAGGAAAATTGAAAAGTTTTTGGAAGAAGGGATGAGAAGCTTTACCTATACCATAAATCGTTTGCGTGGAGGTGTTTAAGCAAGACCTCTTCACGAAATATTGTGAACCTGTGGTGCATGTAGAGCGATGCAAGATGAGGGTTGGAGATGATATTTTGTATTCTCCATTGTTGGTGCTTGGCAAAAGAAGTTGGTGGTGTGCCAGGCATGACTGCATGTAGGTCAGGCCACTTAGTGTCGGCCGCACTTAAAGTGAAGAAAAAAGTTGGGCATCCAAGTTGGGAAATCATATCTGTCAATTGGTTTTTTGATTTGTGCCAAAAAGACCTTGTTCCACGGAGTGATGCCCCAAAACGCATGATTTGATCTGGAAGCTTGTCTGAAGGAGTTTGTTCCAAGCGGGTGTTGAGTTCTGAGATGGTTGTGGGGAAGTTGTCTTCAATGTTTTTTTTAATATAGACTGCTGCTATTGATTGGCTACGATGGCGCATGATGAGATTGTAAAGGTAGTAGGTGAAGCGTGGGTGGCTACCGAACTTGTTATCATAGTATCGAACAAGGTGCAATGCATATTCGTGGAGATCAATAGATTTAAAATGCGGTTGTTTGAACATGGCTATGCCTTGGGGGAAAAGGGATGAAAATGCCATTGAGAAAAGGCCCTCTGTATTGTATTCATTGACAGGTGACAAACCTATAGGTGGCCAATCCATTGAATTTGTTGGCGACGAAGAAGCTGTTTGCAAGAAGTTTCTGATTTGCTAGAATTCTGTGTCTGTATTGGGTAGAATATTAGCAAAGGATGAAGTTTGTTGGGAGTATGGCTCTGAAATGTCATGGTGGTTAGGGTCAATATCGTCAACAGGAAAACTTGAATCAGGGGCATTGGAGTGAGAGTGTCGAAGAGAAGCGGAAACATCTGTGGGGGGAATTGGCAAAGCCATAATTGCGCGTTGGTCAAGTTGTACATCTTTATAGTAAGGGTCATGTGAAATCTTGTATTCCAAGGCAGCAAGAACATGGGATCTAGTAACAATGCAATCATAGGATTGATTGTTGAAGGTTTTACGAGTGACAACTAAAATGTCCAAGTCTTCAACACGTCGAGGCAAAATATTGAGGATGGTAGAAATGTCTTGTGGAAAGCTTATTGTATGGCCACTATATTTATATTGACCCCCTCGAGCATGGGTAACTTGCAATATTGGGTTGACATGCGAAATGAGCATCTCTTCTACTTGTGTAAGGATGGTTAGGACAAGGGGTTGGTCACCAGGGTCCATGTTGTTCCAGAGGGAGAAGCGGTGGCCATTTTTTTCAGAACAACATCTAGAACAAGTATGTTCGCCATTCAAATAGCGGAAGTGGAGGCTAGGATAAGATTCTTTACAGATAGAACAAACATGGATGGATTGTAGGTTATCTAGCTTTAAGCGAAAGCATTGATTTGTTTGAGATATCAAGTTTTCATTGAAGGAATGCGTGGCTATGTTGGGTTGAGGAATGGTATTTTGGATGGTTGCGGAAGAGGTTGTTTGAGAAGTGGAAGGGTAGTCTAATGATGGAAGATGGTCAGTATGAACATTTGAAGTTGTAGCTTCGGTTTGAATGGAGGGAAGTAGGAATGTTTCGTTGTGGTTTGAAAATGGAAGGCTACGATTTGAAAGATTGGATGTTGTAGGAGTTGGAGTGGGAATATTAGACTCTACCATATGGATGGAGAGGGCATCTTTTTTTTGTTGGTAAATATGTCTCCTATGTGCATTTATGCGGTCTTTGTTAGCAAAATGATAGGCATGTGCACGCTCTTTTTTGGACGGAGGAGACATATCAAAAGTAAGATGAGGATTGAAGGCACCTGGATGTGAATAAGAAAACAAGAATCAGCATGTTATATGTAAGACATGTAAAAGACATTGAAATTGCATGTTTTTCATGTACATTAATAAACGAGATGTTATATGTAGGACATAGTAATATTTTTTGTCAAGGCACATAAAGGGATTATATGAAAGACATGTAAAGAGACTTAGAAATTATAAATTTTTCATGGAGATTCTAAATAAAAAAGATGTACTATGTAGGACATGGTAATTTATGTTTTCAAAGTGCTTGAAGAAACAAAAAAGAAAAAATAATATGAAAACATGGCTAGATAAATGAAGTAAATCAATGACATGTAAAGAGAAGCATTTGTTGATAAATTACGTATTATTTTTTTTAATTTTTCAATGTACCTTAAAAAAATAATATTGAAATTATTGTAACTAGAAAAAATAACTAAAAATTGTGCCGATATTAAATGTGTGTAGTTGGAATAGTGTATAAGTGACTACCAAAAGCAATTTAATTTTCATAAAAGTGATTGCATTTAAATAAAATGAGAAAAAAATAAATATACAAGGAATATGTAGGAAAGATAAAAAATAAAATACAGATATGAAATGTATGTATTTTGACATATAAAGAAGTGCATGTGTTAAAATGACATGTTAGAACATGAAAAACTAATATTAACATTGAACACAGTTAATAAAGAGAACAAATTTATAGTAGAGGCAAACTTGGAATTGTTTTTGTATATGTATATAAGATACGAAGTAAAAAGCAATATATAAGAGTAGCTTCAAGTGTAGAAATTGTAGCTATAGTAATGCACAATGGAAATTGTTTGTTTGCATGTATGGCAAAGGTTTGTAGGAAAAATAGATAAAGTAAAACTATTACAAAAACCAAGGCATTTTATTTTTCCAAAATGCCTTCTATGCTTGCCCCATTTTGGCTATTTGAAGGAGTAGTAACTTGTTCGTTGCCACAAAGTCAACATGTTCAGAGCGCATGATGAGGACCTTCAATTGAGGCTTGTCTTTAAATGTTTCCATTTTAATGGAAAGTGTGAGTAGAAATTGCGTGCATTCAACCTTTGAGAAAATTTCCCTAATGGCGGAAGGATCAGAAGAAAGTAAGTGTAGGTCCTTTGCAGCGATACCAAGGAGTTCAGTGGATGCATCCTCGAATGCGACGACTGATTCCAAAGATGTAGTGTGATCTTGAAGTGTGAGTTTCAATAAATACCTGTATTCACAATCAGACAAGTCAACCTCACATTTGGGACAATGCCAACCATTGGTAGAATTCTTGATGAGTTTTTTCATGCATTGTTTTGAATTGGAAAGTAAAGGGCAAGCAAGGTAGTAGAAGTTGTCTGCATCAATATGTGTTATGGTAGCCTTTACAGAAACCCATTCAGCTCTTTCAGAAGGAAGAATGTTTTGAACTTCAAGAAGGGTTCGTTTGTTTTTGACCTGGTTAGGAGAAGATGGATATCGTGTAGTTAAGGACGGGGAGGAAGTATGGAAGCCCTCCTTTTCAAACCATTGGGTGAGTTTGTGCTTTTCTGGTATATCTGGGTTTATGATAACTATGGATTTGGATGTAGTCCCAACTGTCTTTCCATTAAACTTGGCTATGCGAGCTCCCTTGATTGCAAGCACAGGGTGGGCATTTTCAGAGCGCAAGGTAGATAGCTCTTGGCCTTCTACATGACAATGTTCTCCCCACAAAGTAACATCCATGCTAAAACCTGAGTTGTCCTTTATATGGACTGATTTTTTAATAGTTTCTGAACCATCTTTCCTATGTATAGGGGCAGCAGGGGAAGTGTTTGTGACAACACCAATGATGTCAACAATGGAGTTGACAGAAGATGACTTGATTTCTTTAATAGTTTTGAAGTTGAAATGCATTTGTGGAAGCACTATGGTTTCTAGTGGGAAATGTTGAACAATGGAGGTTGGTTGCAAGAAGATTTCCCATTCATTTGTAAGATGGCTATACATCTTGTTTGTTGGTTTGATAGTGCCTTTGGAAATAAGGTAGACATGGCCAGGAAGCACTTGATCATAAAAAACATCTGCAGAATCATTAAAGCAAGTGATGTGTATTTCACCCCCGTCCTTATCAATTAAGTCAAAGCCAAATACCTTCCCAGGGCCTTTTTGGTTATTGAAGTGGTGGAGGTTTGATTTATCATGGACATGACCCTTTATGGACCAGTTTGAGGTTTAGGGGGTTAATGCATTGATTAGAATTGTTGTTTCAACAATGGATGGTGAAGCACTTTGAAGAAGTGTGCATTGTTTTTTTGGGGGAGGTTGTTGCATTGAAGAGGATAAGGAAGTTGTTTCAAGAGAAGGTGGGCGAGATATAGCGATAGGGTTGCCAATCAATGGTGCAGAGGGCTCGATGACGTCAAAATCATGTAGTAAGATAGACCTACGCAATGGAAAAAAACAAGTCAGAAAAAATTTGAATAATTATTTTACTAAATGGGCAAGAAACGAAAACATAAGTTCATATAATAAAAATTGAAGCGTACATGCATTGGCAAAGAATTGCACATGTCCATTTTTAAAGTTGTATAATAGACCCTTGTTGAAGTATTCCAGAAGCGATGAGAGAATTGAACTTTGATGGAAGCATGGTGTGGTGCATGTGTGTCCCATCAGAGATTGTTGTTCTGTATCGTATGGTTGAGGTGCGAATAGATTTGACTTGTTCCACAACAAATATTTGTAGGAACGGTTGCATATCAGAGGTTAGTGCAAGTAGTAATTCAATGACGTGTTCGGTCAAAGGGGTGGCCATTATTTGTTACCTGGAAGGAACAAGCAAAAAAAAATGAAGTTAGGTGTAAGGGGAAAGTAAAAAAAGGGGGAAATAGGTGTTTCTAATAATTAGAAATATGATCAGGAACAACAAGCATTTATTTCCTAAATTTAGAAACCATTGAAATAAATCAAGGCAATCTTGGGAATGCAGTGCGATAAGCAATATTTACAAATTGATACAATAAAGAAAATATAAAAACATATTATTCCATGAATTGATGATTTTGTCTAAACAAAGAAAAAGGAAGGGGTTTAAATAAAAAATACATTTTCTTCTGTGGACATTGCAGTAGATGAGTGAGTGAAGGCATCCAAAATAATGTAACATGTGAGCAAAAAAAAATGCAGGAAGGTGCAAATAGTGTGTGATATGTGGAAAGTTTGTTTAGTGAAAGAGTCACAAGATTGTAGGCTATGTTTAATTATCACTTAGTTAGTTTGTAGTTATGAAGGAAAATAAGTGTAAAAGGTGCAACAAGTGAGTGATATGTTCAAAGCCGGTTTAGTGAAAGAGTCACAAATGTAGGTTATGTTTAATTATGAGTTTGGTAGCTTGAATATATAAATAAAAAAAGAGTAAAATGCCTAAAAGAGGTTATTGTTTTCCGCGGATATGTAACTGGGCCTTCCAAAAGCACAATTGGTGGTGGCAATGGAGTCCACACACCAATTGAGTAGTGAAGGTAAGAAAGAGCCAGTTCTACTGGCGATGGGGCAAATGTTCCAATCTTGAAGACTTGGCAACACCTCCCAACGACGATAGCTGACTTTAGGAGTTAATTGCACCCACAAGTGCTCCTTGGTGTTTTCCTAACTTTGGCCACTAAGATACCTTGCGTCAAGTGTGGATCAGTGGTTCGGCCTGTACGGTATAGTGTCGTCTCCCTACAACGAGTTGGGTGACTCGTAGGGGAGAGCAGGGCAACTATACCTCGGCTTTAACCTGCTTGGGCACGGCGCACTTCTGATCCGGGTTTTCTTGTAACACTTGCTTATAGCAGGATTTATAAAGCACCCTATAAGTCAACAATGCTATGTTTCAAAATATACATAATGAAAGTAGATTGGAGGGCATTAATGGATGCCTAGCCCAATCAATCCTACCTAACTAATTTATGTTTTGTGACCTCATGTGAAGCTTGGAGGCTACACCAATAATATATTTTTTGAGATAAATTCTATTGCTAATAACAATTAAATGTTACATATAGATTACCTCTAATGCAAAAATAGACATAAACATAGTAAAATATAGATAGAGAAGACTTCCTTCATTATAGGTTTTATACCAAATTAAGTTTATTGGTTTACTTAAAGACCTGTGAACAAAAAAACAAATAAATTGAACCCATATAAATGATAGACTATAAATCATCATATTTTTATGTCATTAACCAATTAGTTCTTTTATCATAACATTTTGTTAATTCATTAAACAACATACAAATGTATTAACTAAAAATTTAAAAACTATTTCTATAAAATCTAATTTCATTTTGTAAATAATATTAAAACATATCCTTATATATTATATTTGCACTTTTAAAAATATATGAAAACTCAATTTCCAGTGTGATATGTGGAAAGTTGGTTTAGTGAAAGAGTCACAAGATTGTAGGCTATGTATAATTACCACTTAGCTAGTTTGTAGTTATGAAGGAAAATAAGTGTAAAAGGTGCAACAAGTGAGTGATATGTTCAAAGTCGGTTTAGTGAAAGAGTCACAAAATGTAGGTTATGTTTAATTATGAGTTTGGTAGGTTGAATATATAAATAAAAAAAAGTGTAAAATGCCTAAAAGAGCTGATGGTTTTCCGCGGATATGTAACTGGGCCTTCCAAAAGCACAATTGATGGTGACAATGGAGTCCACACACCAATTGACTAGTGAAGATAAGAAAGAGGCAGTTCTACTGGCGATAGGGAAAATGTTCCAATCTAGAAGACTTGGCAACACCTCCCAACGGCAATAGCTGACTTCAAGAGTCAATTGCACCCACAAGTGCTCCTTGGTGATTTCCTAATTTTGGCCACTAAGATACCTTGCGTCAAGTGTGGATCAGTGGTTCGGCCTGTACGGTATAGTGTCGTCTCCCTACAACGAGTTGGGTGACTCGTAGGGGAGAGCAGGGCAACTATACCTCGGCTTTAACCTCCTTGGGCACGGCGCACTTCTGATCCGGGTTTTCTTTTAACACTTGCTTATAGCAGGATTTATAAAGCACCCTAAAAGTCAACAATGCTATGTTTCATTATATACCTAATGAAAGTAGATTGGAGGGCATTAATGGATGCCTAGCCCAATCAATCCTACCTAACTAATTTATGTTTTGTGACCTCATGTGAAGCTTGGAGGCTACACCAAGAATATAATTTTTGAGATAAATTCTATTGCTAATAACAAGTAAATTATACAAAGACACTACCTCTAATTTTCTATTGCTCATAACAATTAAATGTTACATATAGATTACCTCTAATGCAAAAATAGACATAAACATAGTAAAATATACATAGAGAAGGCCTCCTTCATTAACCAAGTAGTTATTTTATCATTATATTTTGTTAACTCATTAAACAACATACAACTGTAATAACTAAAAGTTATACCTACACTTTATACTAATTTAAAAAGTTTTTTTTTTTTTTTATAGGTTCCATTTATTGAAGGATTAAATGTCTATTCTTTATTGAAAAAAATATAAGTAATAAAAAGAAATCATTTAACATGGATAATCAAAATTTTAAAAAATGATTAAAACAATTTAAATAATATTTCATATTATAAACTTTGTAAGAGTTTAAGACCATGTTTATCCTAACCGATAATCATGTCGGTAGAGACTGATAATTAAAATAAAAACAATAAAAGTAAGCAAAAGCCAGAAACCACAAGTGAATCGGGGCATTCATTGAAACATAATAGACTAAAAATAATGAGATGGTTATTTAGGAATCACAGGTTCACTGAACTTCAAGGCTTCAACCTTGAAGTTCGAAATTTGATGAATCTCAAAAAAATTCTCAAGTTCGTTTATGTTTGGCAAACTTCATGGATGAAGCTTAGTTCGATTCATAATGGAGGTGATCCTGAATTTGGCATTGAGGGGAACTGGAAGGTGAAATTTATCTTTAGAATTGTTATTTAATTTATGTTCTTCATGTTTTATAATTTATAAATGAAAAATGCAAAACCCTATTTTGCTCATGTTGTTGACTTTCTCCATGTTTATGATTTTGTAATTTTGTTCACTCCTTCATCTACTCGCATTGTCGACTTGCTTCATACTCTAGGCTTTGTTGTGAAATGCGAGTAACTTGACCCTTGATCATCACTTTGATTCGAACTGAACCTAGAGGGTTCTTGTTAGTTTCATATTTAGATAAACCTACAGGTCGGTGAAGTGACCCGAGCTTTCTGCTGGTCTAATTGTTAATAAAGCATGCATTTTTACATTGATCGTGTATATTTTATACCATCTATTTTTAGAAGGAGCTTCAGGGCTGCATGCTTGTTCAACAGCTCATAGGATGCACTCATATTGAAGGGTATGAAGAACATTTTTGATTCTTCATAGAGGAATATATTATTCCTCAAAAATATATTTTTTATGTTTTACACAGCTAGTATTATTTCTAATGAATGCCCGATTATTATTTTGTTCAGCTGTGGTTGCGGTGATGTTCAAATATTTTCCTTCTAAGTTCAACTTCCCTTCAAGTTCAGTTACTCATGGCATCCAAAGAGGGTTTTGTATGAGGAGATTCATGTGTTTGACAGATGAGACGCCTATCCAAGAAATTCTCTCCCTATCCCAGAAGCGATAGAGGCCTTTATAAATAAGCTATAATTTGGCCGAAAATTAAATATAAACAAATGGGAAATGTTTCTGAATGCTCGTTCTTAAATGGGCCTAATACTTTTAATTGATTGACTTGTTCTCCTTCAAATTACCTGTAAACCAAAATGTAGTGCATTTATTTTATTGTCTCTAGACAGCGGGGTGTAATAGTGTCCAAGTCCTACTAAAAGGGTGTATCCAATCATAGAGAGACAACTATAAGTGTATGGTTTATATAAAATAAAATCAAGTTTCATGCGGTTATTCAAAAATAAGTGAATTAACTTAAAAAGAGAGCAATATTACTATAAAAAAATAAATAATGAGAATGGTTTGTGAGATCAGATGAACCCATTCTTCTTTTCTATCAATCACCGCTACTGCTACTGCTAGACAATTTTTCTACAGCTTTAAAATGATCTGGTTAATTGGATGAAGCACCACCCCCGGTTATAGGCCCTATGATTATGAGGGGGACTTATTGATATATTTATTATTTTAAAAATTGACATTATTTGATCCAAGATAGCCAGTTGGCCATCGAACCCCAAAAAAGCAAAATTATGGAACATGTGCAAATGATAAAGTTTTGTTGTACTTGTTCACTTTGCGAAACCCCAGTGCAATATAAACACGCTGGTTTAAGATACCATAATATAGTCCTGTGAGTTCCGCCTGGACCCCTTTCAACAAAGCAGAATACTTTGTCTGCCCTTTTAAGTATGCATATTATTTATATCTTTTAATCCAAATTTATATCCTTCCTTTATTTCATAGGTCATCAAAGAGGGAAAGCTGTTTGGAGTGAGCCTGTGAAAAGAAGAACAATTAGTTCAGCCTCGTCAATGGAAGGCAAGGGCACGTGGCCACCTATCTCTCTCCTGTTGATGCGTGTGTTTGACAGATGAGACCTAACACTCCATCGTCAATGGAAGGCAAGGGCACGTGGCCACCTCTCTCTCTCCTGTTGATGCGTGTAGCGTTCTTGTGCACTGTCTCTATTAGCGATTTTGTTTGCAGTTGGGTTTACAACCTTTTGCTAGGGTCGACTTCTTTTTTCCTTCTCCCTCTTTCCTGCGGGGCTAGCCGAGCTCTTCCTATCTACTGGACAGAAACGCCCATTGCACAGTTTGTCTTCCCTGGTGCCTGGGTCGTGTGATGCACACCCCCTACCCAATGGCGGGGCTATGATAGTGCGTCCCAAGAGATGCTCGTTTGCCTTTGCTATCGTTCGAAATCCGGATACGTTAGTGAAGCCTCTTCCTTAGTTTATCACCGACATTAACTGTGCTGCGGCTTACAGAGCAAAAACTGATGAAAATTGTACCCATGGAGTCATGGCTAGGCTATTCCATCATTTTGCAGAGCTTAACACACCAAGAATATGCTTTCTGTGAAAAGCAAGATCGACAGCACGGGCTCTATTCGTCCGAATGATAGAAATGTGTCAATATGGAAGCTTTTTAAGTATGCGGATTCATTTGATCTGTGGCTTATGGCATTCGGCACTGTGGGAACAATCGTAGATGGAATCACCCTGCCTATGGCGTTGCTTGTATTAAGTAGTATGATAGATACAATAGGAAATTTTGGACCTGGATCCACTGGAAATCATTTCCATCATACCATCAACAAGGTAACTATAATTTCATTTCCTTTAATAGACAATGAAACTTGGTTTAATATCCATGATCTCTGGTATAATTTGATCATGAATGTCTGGGTGTTTGGTTGATTGTGCATTATACTTTAATATTGGTGTATTTCTCAATCGGTGCGTTTATTGCTGCGTTTCTAGGTGGGTATGACCTTTTTCTCTTTCTTGTAATTTTGATTGTTTACTCCATAGATCACCATGGATCTTATTTATGACAATTGCTTTGCTTGATCAGAGGTGTTCTGTTGGGCGAGGACTGGTGAAAGGCAGGCATCCCAGATGCGTATAAAATACTTGAAAGCAGTATTGAGGCAGGACGAGGGATTCTTCGACACCCAAGGGACCACCACATCAGAAGTGGTTGCCAGCGTTTAGAAAGACACTCTCATTATACAGGACGTTTTAGTTGAAAAGGTATGATGATATGAAATATTACTCTGGTCTCTCGTATAATTTATCAGTGTTCGGACTCTTCAGTAGATTTTCGTATTCTAATGTTAATTCTCTTGGGAGTTTGTCCATACACAGCTACCCAACTTCATCATGAATACTTCATTTTTCTTGGGTAGTTATTTTGTGGCATTCTACTTGACATGGAGACTGGCATTAGCGTCATTTCCTTTCTTGAGCTTCCTGATAATTCCCGGTGTAATTTATGGAAGAATTCTGGTGGGTACCTCTCGAAAGTTGAATGAAGCCTATAATATAGCAGGAAATATTGCAGAGCAAGCTCTTTCATCCATTAGAACAGTCTTTGCTTTCGTTGGAGAGGAGAGGACAATGACCAAATTCTCGGATGCGCTTAATGTAACTGTAAAGCTTGGACTTCTACAAGGTTTTGTCAAAGGTTTGGCAGTAGGAAGCAGAGGAGTGACCTTCTGTATCTGGGCGTTCAACGCTTGGTATGGTAGCACATTGGTTATGTATCATGGCGCAAGCGGAGGAAAGATTTTTGTGACTTCAAGTTGCTTACTTATGGGTGGCTTGTAAGCTTTCTCCCTATTCATTTCTCTAGTTCTCAATTATTTCTATAATTCATCCTAGAAAGAAAGGAAAGTTTACACCATTTTGGGAAGTTCAATCATAATTTCTGGAATCAATGATGTATTTGCAGAGGTCTAGCGACTGCGATTCCAAACCTCAGATACATTTTAGAAGCACAACTTGCTGGTAAACGCATCTTTGAGATGATTGACAAAGCGTATTTTGTTGATAGTAAAGCTCTAAATGGGAAATATAATTATTAATCCAGTGTTTAATAATATCAAGCTTTATGAGCTTCCGCGGACAGACAAATATTGGGGGTAAATGTGAAACCTTGTAAATGCATGAAGTGAAAGGAAACATGATCCGACACTTTGAAAACGTGAGAAATACCTGGAACCCTTCACGACGTCTGATGCTGTTATCCGTCTACTGATTCGATCTCACGTTGGAACCCTTCAGGATGTCCTCTCGCGCTGGGAAAAACGAACACAAATCCACAGATGCAGCGGCAGCAGCAGTAGTAATGGTGGACTGCACCGCTTGACCGCAGACTGGACAGGAGCATGGCGGACTGACCGCGGACTGGACAGGAGCATGGCGGACTAGACAGGAGTATGGGGGATTGCACAGCAAAAGTAATGGCGGACATGATGAACGACCAAGATGAGCCCAATCGTCGGACCCAAAAAATCTACCGCGGGAAAAAAAATGCAATAAGTGCGGAGAGTCGACTCCCATTTGGTAATGCCTTACGGCGTAATAAAGATTGTGCCAGAGAACTGCCCATGCTATGTCACCAATAAAGTTAATAGGCAGATAAACAACCATTTATTATAAAGATGCATATTATAGATTTTGGATTTTAATCAAGCAGATAAACCTCATAAGTAGTTTAATTACTAGATCCAAATAATCCGAGGGCATTGAATTAAAGTCTATAATCTAGATCCAAAGAATCCGAGGGCATTGAATTAAAGTCTAACCTCCATGAGATGGCGAGCGTTATTTACTGGATAGACTCGTATTTAAGACGAGTCTGTCATGTGTCAGCCCATCTATGGCATGAGGCATGGCCATCCATGAGTTAACGATTTGGGATTTCCCGGCGTTTGCTCCCCGGCCAATTCCCGGCAATCAGTCATCGATGTACCTTCAACCTGACCTACTCGTACAATTGCAGCATCAATATATGATGGGATGGTAAAGCTAAAATCGACAATCAATGGGCTCGATATTGTGGGCGGGCTATTCAAATTTGAATTCAGATTCAATCAATGGGCGGGCTTAATATGTAATCCTGAAATTTGAAATTTTCAAATTCAGCGATGCGAAAAACGGCTCGATATTGCGGTTGCTTCCCGGATCCTTCCATGACGTGAGTTTCGTCCAATTCATTACCAAGCAGTTTGTACAGTTTTACAGCATTGAATCTGTTTCCATGGGTTTAGTGAATTCATATTCATTTACAGAAATCAATTTATTTCTGGGATTTTCAGCCGATAACGCCACGGTGAGTTTACATCTGAGAACCCTTTTTCTTTACGGGCTTTTGCTTTTCACTTCTTTGGTCAGATCCACGAAGCCCAAGCTTGGGTTCGACCGTAAGCCCTATGAAAAAGCTTTGACAATGGCGGATAATTGAGCGGAGGAGGGTTCGAATAACCTGCATATTCAGGGAACTGCAACGAAACGAAAGACTCGACTGGGTAAGCAGGCAAGTGGGGATGCCCTTGTGGGATTGCCTATATATTATATCGTGTCATCCCTCTTCCTTCACAACAACTCCCTGCTTGCTTCCTCTCTCAGTCTGAGTTTTTTCTTTATAGGGTAACCTCTGGTTGTTTTCATTTTTTGAGGAAGAGAAGGGTTAGACAACATACACTTTCCCAAAAACAAAATCACACTATTATTCCTCAACAACAGCTATTATCCAACTGCATGAAAACCCAATCGCCTCAATTTAGTGATTTGATCGCCTCTCAAGTTGATTCATATCCTCTCTTCTCTGCCTTGGATTCATGGAGCGATTTATTCGAGTCCTCTATTCTTCTCATTTCTGTGTTGCAAATCTGTGGAGATCCCCGATGAATTAACTCCATTCATGGATCCAAGCAATCCGGTTAGATTATTAGATACAATTATGAACTTAACTCAATTAATGATACAACTATTAACTATTCAATTATTAAATAAAACTATTTAATTGTTAAATACAATTATAAGCTTAAGTCAATTGATGATACAACTATTAGCTTACCTTCAACTCCAATCACAACTTTTACTTGAATTGTAATTGTTGATATATTAACTTTTAAATTAACTATTAGCTTAATTTCAACTCTAATCACTCTTATATTGGATAACTATTAGATACAACTATTAACTTAACTTCAATTATATAGCATCACTATTAGTTAGCTTCACTTCAAGTATATTGCATCACTATTAGGTTAACTATAACGATGATACAACTATTAATTAAATTTACATGAACCTGGTAATTAAAATGCTCTCAGTTAGGTCATGTGCTGAGAGAGTGATAGGCTCAATGCAAACTATAAGTGACGGTATAATCCTGTGTGTGCAAGCATATTAATCTTAGTAGCACGCCCACATAGTTTGTCGATGGATATGTAGTTCTGTATCCATGCCTAGTTACATATTATCAAATTCTGTTATCCATTTATCAACTATCAATTATTTTTATATTTTTTTAATCAATCTTAACCGTACACTTGTCTCATCCTTATCCGTAAATAAAAAAGTATAACTAGTAGTCCACCCCAAATCTCAAATAAAAACATTTATCAATGTAATCAATATGATTGTTGCTAGTATTCTAATTAACTCAACATTCACTTTTAAAATCTCATCCACCACGAAAAAAAGTTATAACAATTTAGCAAAAATCCATTTGATTTTAAATTATTATTTAAATTCCAGTTATTTTATGGTGAATTTAGAAGACCTTCTACATTAATAACAAATGGTATATTAAAACAATTAAATTATTTTCTAGCCATGCATAGCTTATTCATTTAGTTTTGGTATGTGGAAAAAAATTAAGATTGCTGAAATTTGAAAGGTGTATATTTAGGGTTTTAATTTTGTTCTTTAAAAAAACTGCTTAATTGAGGGTTTATGTAATTGGTTTTTAATATTTATATTTTTATTATTGATTGAGAAATATATTTTAATTAATTCAAAAATAAAGTGCATCCAATTTAGGGTTTATGTAATTGGTTTTTAATATTTATATTTTTATTATTGATTAAGAAATGTATTTTATTTAATTTCAATGTTTTGCAATTGGTGTTTAATATTTTATTTTTATTTTTAATTAATATTTAAATATTTTTTGGAATATATATTAAAAGATTGAAAGTTATTGTTATGTTTAACCAATAAAATTTACAAAATGAAATTATTTATTAAGTTCAACTAAAAAAATTATAAAATTAAATTAAATTCAAAATAATTAATATTGAATATAAATTTTTAATATTTTATTTTATTTAAAAAATAATTAATATTGAATATAAATTTTTAATATTTTATTTTATTTAAAAAATAATTAATATTTTTTTAATGTATCTTGATTATTATTAAGTTTAATAATAAATTACAAAATAATGTTAAGTTCAAAATAAATCATTTTGAATATAACTTAAAACATAACTTGCATTTATTTTTATTGAAAAACCTCTCCTATGTAACTATACTAATTTAAGTGATATATTAGCATAGATCCATTTTACCGGATCCCTCTACTTACTTCATAGATCTCGGTATAAAATGGATTTATGCTATTTTAATTGTTATTTTAATTGTTATTTAAGTTTATAAGTAATTTTTTTTATGTCTACCAGCATAACATGACTAACGTGACAAGATCTTGGGTTGGAGAGCACCCGGCTTCTCTTAGTGCAATGAGTATAATATTTTTTATTTTTTTAATTATAATCCCACATGTTATAAGTTTTTTTATTTTTTACCTTTTATAATTATTAATTTTTACTGAACATGTGCCAACACATCTCACTAATTGTTATTTTATTTTATTTAAGTTTATAAGTAATTTTTTTTAAAAATTTATGTTTGCTAGCATAACATGACTAACGTGACAAGATCTTGGGTTGGAGAGCACCATGCTTCTCTTAGTGCAATGAGTATAATATTTTTTTATTTTTTAATTATAATTCCACATGTTATCAGTTTTTTTTATTTTTTTACCTTTTATAATTATTAATTTTTATTGAACAACATGTGTCAACACATCTCACTCATTTGAGTTGTAGAAAGCACTTCTTGACACAATGATTTAAAAATCACATATATTTTTATTTAAATAATTTAAATTAAATATATAATTATTAATGATAGATAAAATAACTAAATAATTAAATAATATTAAGATTAATATTGATATATAAAATTTTAAATAATTAATTAATATTAAAATAATAATAATGTACAACAATTCAATACATTTTAATTAATAAAAATATTAAATAATATTAACACTAATAACCCATTTTGAATATATATATATAACTTTCAATACATTTTAATTAATAAAAATATTAAATAATATTAACATTAATAATCCTTTTTGAATATAAACATATATATAACATAAAACATAACTTTCACTTGTTTTTATTGAAACCTCTCTTATGTAAGTATAATCATTTAAGTGATATATATTAGCATAGATTTATTTCAAACCTGGATTTATTAAGCATCTAACAGTTTCTTGAGATGTACACTTTTTACCATTTGGATCCCTCTAGTTACTTCATAGATCCCGGTTTAAAATGGATCCATACTATTTTAATTTTAATTTTATTTTATTTAAGTCTGTATTTTTTTTATTTTATTTGTGCGGGCTAGCATAACATGACTAAGGTGACAAGATCTTGTGTTTGGAGAGCACCTAGCTTCTCTTAGTGCAATGAGTATAATATTTTTTATTTTTTATTTTTTTAATTATAATCCCACATGTTATAAGTTTTTTATTTTTTTACTTTTTATAATTATTAATTTTTATTAAGCTCTTCTAATATATTCCATAGGTTATTTCTAGGTACAGTATTGAAAGCCTTTCTAAAGTCCACAAAGCAACAAAAGAGTTTGGATTTATCATTACGACATTCCTCCATAATGATCCTAAGTGTAATGAGGTGGTTTGTTATTAAGTGTTTCCTTCTAAAACGCGCTTGGCCTTTAGTGTGCTTACATTCACTTTCAAGCCAAATGTTGATCTTATTTTCCAAAATAATACCATATAACTTGGCTAAGAGAGGGATAATCATAATTGTCCGATAATTAGAGGGGTTATTTGTATCCCCGCTTTTAAAAATAGGGATAATGAGGCTTTGAGTCCATGGTTTAGGGAATCCTTGCTTACTGC
>LPNX010527361.1:0-14983 GCA_001517045.1 Pseudotsuga menziesii | reverse complement strand
TTTTTCTTATAATCTATAAATTTCAATATCATCCTCACTATATTCTCATGTCTTCCTTCTACCTAATACATTTATGAGAGTTGTAAACACACCTAGTCTAATGCAACACATGGAACATCTTAGAATCATTGGAATATATCTCCAATCACTTGTAATTTCTTCATTTCCATCAACCAATGTTAGTCAGCAAAACCTTTCAACTAAGAGAATCTACACACAAAAAATGGCAATAGCTAGATCACCTAAGAGTCTTTTGGCTCATGTTCCATACAAAGGGCATGTTTACAAAGTGTTTGATATTTTAAAATAAATGGCTAGAGGTTGAAAAGGAAAAATCACTTCTCACTTCTTGTTGATACCCAAGGCCAACTCATTATTTCCGACTATTCTCATTTATCTCATATATATTTCAAATTTTCATTTATCTCATATACATGCTAAAATCCTAAATTACTTGATGAAATTCTCATCTATCTCATATACATACTATATTACTTGATCAAATTCTCATTAATCTCATATACATTTCAGTTATATAACCAAAATTGTTAATACTATTATTGGCATTTGAAAAAGATAAAATAACAATAAATTTCCAAAATAAATCTGAGTCCACTAGTAAATCCCTTCACAAGATTATACACCATCATCATAGTAATTCTCAACTAAGATATCTAGAAATAGGTCAGAAAGGATGACGTATTAAAAAAAATGCAAGCATAATATTTTCACTTCACTATTAAAAAGAAACATTTAAGCATTGCTGCAGGTTCTTTGCCTGAATACAGCACCACAAATTTATATGCAAATTGAAGAGAGCCCAGAGTGCTGTTCTGTCTGGTGATAGAATTTGTCAGCTATTATTCGACGCAACCAACTTAAATCTCCGTCTTCTTTTACTGATAGGAGAAGCTTCTGAACTGCTGGCTTCAACTCTAGCTTGTCCATTCGTCACGTCTGACAGGCATTTCTCCAAAGCTTGAAGAAGATTCTCAAAATAAGTACCCGTTACTTTTGTGAGATTAACAAGCTTTGAACAAAAATCATTAAAATCCTTTGCAGGGCTTTCACCATCAATAAAACCTTGCAGCTCTTTCTCGGCACACATATGAAGTCGTTCTAAATGATGTTCGCTTGACCTTGCAAGTACTCGAAGAGTTGTCTTTTACAATGCTCATGCTCAGGAAGAAAATATCCATATGCATATGTCCACTTCAGAACACGCCTACATTCAACTATCTGTAACCATGCTTCAATAACAGACATCAGTCCTGAAACACTAGGTTGACCCAGTGTATCTCTTAACTTTTCAATCTGCACTGCCTGCATTTGCTGCAGATCTGACAGTGCCTTTACCCTAGACGATTCATTTGTCGCAATAATGGTTGTGTCTCTTCAATGAATTTTTGGCCATCTCCCTTTCCCGTTCTGATCCATCGGTTCCTTTCTGTTGTGCAGTTCCATATCGGTTGCAAAGACCGCCACCTACTCAATGCTCTGACCAAGCACCAAGGCATATCCAGCAGAATTCGAAAGTACATGGAGGCGTGCACGTCATATGCATACAAACTCCAATATGCATACAAACCCTAACCCAAACTCCAATATGTCTTCAGGACGCCTTTACTAGTTATTAATTTTTGCATCAGATGGGTTTTACCGAACTTCTCCAATTCCAAACTCTACAAAGATATTTGTATTTATAGCATCATATTCCATCAAAAGTTATAGGAGAGTTCTTACATTAGTCTGAATTCCAAGTGTGTATGGCTCAAGGATTGTGGGAAAAGAACTTGTGATCCTCACTTGATTTTGAGATTCGTCTCCTATCATTCTATTCATTTGACACACTAAACTCACAATGGAGTGCCCTGATCCCTTCGGTAAGGACTTTGATTTTTCGAGCTAATCTATGGCTTTGAATAAAATTGTGGAAAGCAATGTGGCCACAATTGCATTCGTCTACAAATTCGTCGGCATCCTCGAGGGTCTGAATCTGCAGTTGTTTAATAGAATTGGACAGAATCGGACAAGCCAATCTAACAAACTGGAGCTCTTCGCACATGGCAGGGAAATTATTCCTGATCAAATGGACTACAGAAACCCGCTTTCAGGACTGATGTCTGTTAAAGCCTCCTCCGCTCAATTATCCGCCATTGTTAAAGCTTTATAATAGGGCTTACTGTCGAACCCAAGCTTGGGCTTCGTGGGGAAAATATATCTGACCAAAGAAGTGAAAAGCAAAAGCCCGTAAAGAAAAAGGGTTCTCAGATGTAAACTCAACGTGGCCTTATCGGCTGAAAATCCCAGAAATAAATTGATTTCTGTAAATGAATATGAATTCACTAAACCCATGGAAACAGATTCAATGCTGTAAAACTGTACAAACTGCTTGGCAATGAATTGGACGAAACTCACGTCATGGAAGGATCCGGGAAGCAACCGCAATATCGAGCCGTTTTTCGCATCGCTGAATTTGAAATTTTCAAATTTCAGGATTACATATTAAGCCCGCCCATTGATTGAATCTGAATTCAAATTTGAATAGCCCGCCCATTGATTGAATTTGAATAGCCCGCCCGCAATATCGAGCCCATTGATTGTCGATTTTAGCTTTACCATCCCATCATATATTGATGCTGCAATTGTACGAGTAGGTCAGGTTGAAGGTACATCGATGACTGATTGCCGGGAATTGGCCGGGGAGCATAGGCCGGAAAATCCCAAATCGTTAACTCATGGATGGCCATGCCTCATGCCATAGATGGGCTGACACATGACAGACTCGTCTTAAATACGAGTCTGTCCAGTAAATAACGCTCGCCTCCATGAGATAGCCTGTATTCATATAGTCTAATCATAATCTTTGACATTTTCAGTACAGGATAGAATAGGCTTAGTGGATTATGACACTGTAAGAATAAGACTGGCTGAACTCGGGAGTAATGGCAATCTATGAAAATGGCAGCATTCAATATGGAATGGCAATGGCAATCAATGCACGCTGTACCGTCAATGATACTGATATGCACTACTTTAAAGAAAGAGATCAAACTTTCAACATTGTCCACAAATCCTCAGAAAAATGCATGTTCGTTACATTATAATAATAAAAAATGATTGCAAGAATAAGACTGGCCGAACTCGGGAGTAATGGCAATCTATGAAAAGGAGTGAGCTACCGACGCGACGATCGGCAATCGTCGCGCCGGCGCTCCGACAGCCGGAGCGGCCAATCTCCCCGTTGCTGGCACCCCATAGTTTTCCAAAACTCCGTTCTCCATCATCGGCCGTCTGTTGTCGCCGTTAAGCCCCGCCGTCCATCCCCTTCTCCACGTCCTCCACGTCCGTCCTCTTTCCCAATTCAAACCAAACTCCCGCCGAAGGAGCTCTGTGAAACAAAAGCTCAAAAGAGCTTGGATTCGATAACTGTCTGCTGCTCGTCATGGGATTGAGATATGGGCATCAAGATCAGAAGATCGACTACGTTTTCAAGATGGTGATTATTGGGGACTCTGCTGTGGGAAAATCACAGCTGCTGTCCAGATTCGCCATGGATGAGCTTGAGCAGGTATAAACGATGATGAAGCCATCTCATCAGGTTGACAAGTCTACCTTTCTTGGCATCCCAAAAATATGAAGATCATTTATACCTGCGACTCCCGAATATTTGCCATTTCCAAGGAAGAGTGATAAGGTGATTGAAGCTCCGGTGCAATAACAATGACAATAGCCAATAGCCAGGGGCTGGGATTATCTTCATTTATAGTGCGAGCAGTCCGGTCTTCTGATGCCAGTTAATCTGCCGTTGGATCACCATGTATCAGCATGCTGATCATATTCTTCGCTTTGTCCTCGTTCGTTTGAGTTTTATATGTCAAAAGTTTAACCCAGCAGGTGAAGTCACAGAGTAAAATTTGTATCTTTTGATTTAAATACATTAATATTCTGTGACAGAGTGATAAATTTACTGTATCTTGATCTGTCTTTGATATGTAAATTCAGATTCACAAGAATACCAAATTATTTAGCTACAAAAAGTTCAATGAATACTGAAGTATTTAGCCGGAAAGATTTTAATTTTGTTTTTTTGCAAATTTCTTATCGTTTTAAGAGGAATTGTGAAATCTTTACAGCACGATTTCTAAAGTAACTATGTTATGATCATTATTTTCAGGGAAATTGCGAAATCTTTACAACACGATTTCTTTGATCTTTAAATCCAGACTCAATTAAATAATATTTACCTTCCCAGAGTTTAATATTAAGTGAATATTTGTAAATTTATTAAAGTAGTTTTATTATTCTCATCAGCCAGAAGTGTTAATTTTTACGAGAGGAAAAGGGATCGGCAGAGAGAATGACAACTTTTTTTCTGCAACGACACTTAATTGACAGAAATAGGTATAGAGAGGTTCATTTAGATGTTCAGGCTTTAATAGGAATACTTACATACTCGGCTACAATGAGATTCATTTTGAGAATCTGTTTGAGTGAATGAATGTAAGTTTCAAAAACCCAGACACTAATAGCTACATCTTATGGTTTTTGCTCTGCTTCTTTAAATTCGAATCAAAAGACATTATTTTTTTGAAAGAGTTATTTGATTGATTTGGCAAAAATGAATTAGGCAGATATTGACTACAAGATGGTGATTATTGGGGACTCTGCTGTGGGAAAATCACAGCTGCTGTCCAGATTCGCCATGGATGAGCTTGGCTTGGAATCTCCAGCTACAATAGGCGTAGAGTTTCAGACCAGAACAATATTCATTGAGAACAAGATGATCAAGGCTCAGATCTGGGATACTGCAGGGGAAGACAACATATGTTCTGCGAGGAGAATGACACTGCATTGAAGGAATATGCAGGCAGAGTATTTTCTCTGAGTGATGAAGAAGAAGCAGGTCCCAACCTAGAATGACAATGAACGGTAAATTTTTATCCAGTTGTGTGTTTTGTATGTAAGGATATCTTGATTCTTTGTATATTTGATTACATTTGTGCAGTTAGTGTGTACGGTTATCTTCGATTCTTTGTATATTTGAGTCCAATTTTGGAAAGTTGGGCGTTCCTGCATCTTGGAATGTATGGACCAGTACCCTTCATATCAGAAACTTGGGTGTGAAGGAAAAGGCATTTTGTTTTCAAAGTTAGTTAGATAGTTACAGGAGAATGCGTTGTTGGATGATTGTTACTACAAAAGTCAATTTGAACCATTTGTAAGAAAGGAATAAGCTAATTTTATAGGAGTAAGTTAAGTTAATTCTTGGTGTATTCCTCTAATTTTATATATCTTCTTCTACCAAGGATTTGATCTCCAGAATGCTATGCACGGATCCAAGGAAGAGGCTTACCTCTGTGGAAGTGTTAGGTAAATTGGATATTACATGAAATCCTTGGGTATTTGTTAAAATTTGTCTAGCCCCATCGAGTTGAATGAGATGTCAGATTCCATAGATTCCTTTTAAATTGGACTTATTATTAGTTTGATATTGCAGAGCATCCTTGGATCACTAGTCAAGTAGAGTGATCGGTGCATAGCACAAATAGGTTTAAAGGTAAACAGGGCATCATCTGTAAATCTTTGAGGTCAGGGGAACCAAAGACAATGGCTTCATTCAGCTCAGCATGCAACACCAAAACAGATATTCTGTCATCTTTCTCAGGCAAACCGTCTTTATCTGGATTCTTGGTGGGTGACGAGGGATGTCAAGTGTTGGGAAGTTTTGCTTTTCATAGTTATCCCAAAGCAGATGGGTCAGAATATTCATCAGCAATCCAAAACACTCTGAGCTTTGCCTTTGCAAATGCTGATGGTGCATTTAACTCGGAACACTCTGTATCTTTCTCCGACAATAAAATGCAGCATCAGCTTTCTCAAAGAGGTAACATTGTTTTTTGTGATGCATATCGATTCCTCCATATTATTTCTGGTTTTTATTTTAATTTTATGTTTGTGATCTAATGGAGTAGTTTTCATCTTTACCTGCAGGGTCCAGTTTTGGACATCTCTTTGCAGTGGTTATCTAGTAATTTTAAGATGCGCGGATGGCTCTTGTAAACCTGCAGGCTTTCTACCAAGTTGCAGTCCTGCTTATACTTACATTTAAGGGGAATGGCATTTTAGATCTAAAAGATGATAAGACAGCCCGTGCAAACAAACTGAGAAACACTGTAATTTTTAATGCCTTCGTCTTTTGCCAAGTAAGTTTGCGCATTCACTTCTTATTCACTTTTTCTTTGCTTTAGATATTTTTCTTACTTCAGATATATTCCAAAAGTATTATCTCTCTTTAAATGCTTTGTCCCCCCCCCCAAAAAAAATCATGTTTTTGATTTTTGTATAACATTGGTATGACTGTTTTTAAATGGTCACATTAATAGATATTCAATGAATTTAATTCAAGGACTGTTTTCAAGCCATTTGTTCGTTGCAATTATAAGCTTTACGATTGTTCTTCAGGTAAGCAGCAGATTAATTTGCAAGGCTACTGTGCTAATAATTTTTCTTTCTTCGTACTTGTGTATTTGTGCATGATGAGGGTAAATGCTTGAACCTTAAGGACGGGGCAGGCATTTGACCCAGTCTAAGCAAACCGAAATCAAATTTATAAATACCTGATTAGTAGCCAACGAGCAAATGCTATGTTGGTCTTCCATTGAAGTTTGGCAATCTTCTAATCTTTATCGTGATGTTGTATTAATTTGCAGGTTTTGAGCACATAGACAAAGTTGATGCTAAAGACAGGGACGCTCTATGAAAAACACAGGCCAAATATAAAGCAATGCATGGAAAACATCGAGTCCCACATCAATTTGAGCATGGTGACAAAGTATGGTTATGCTTGGACAAGCTTTGATTCAAACAACACATCTTCGCAAGTTGGAGCCTATTAAATATTATCATTACACCATCATTCTGGCTGCAGGGTCTTGTGTTTTTTGCTTGGATCTTCAAGCTTATATTGGTATATGGTATCCATAATGTGATGAGTTGTACCATTAATCAGCGTAAGTTATATGACACTGTTACTGGAAGATGCTCTACAAATTATCCATCATCAAGACAATATTGAATATACCAATGGCTTAGCTTTTACTTGATTACGTTGCAAAATGTCAACACTAGGACTACTACTATCTAAGTTACCTGATAATTGCAATATAGGGATTTGAGTATCTGATACAGGACATGTAGACCCCTGCAATGGGACAATAGGGTACATGAACAAATTATTTATATATTTATATATATATAATAGTTTTTTAAATTACAGAATAAAATACAATTAAATAGACATAGAGATGTACATTTCTGGGTAAGATCACTGTAAAAGAACACTGCTGTTGTGAAATGATAGATGCAGCAAAATAATGGTAGCATGTAGATGTACAAAATGCAAGCAATCTTATTCTATGTTCTCCTTCTCTATTAGGGTTTCTGCAAAAAATTGTGTGTGAAATCGGGCAAAATGCTTCTTTATATCTCTGTTGGGCATGCTTTTTTTATGCACCATGTGTCTAATTCATGGGACACGTGTCCTGAGCGTGTCAGATTCATAGGAAGGCAAGTTGGCATGTCAATGAGTCTGATTCACATGTAGAGGGGGGATGTATCTGCATCTTAGCTACCTATTTGGTTGGTCATAAATCCACCTTGACTTTACAATCCAAGTTTCTTTCCTAATCCACTCCCATTTATAACTTGGGGACCATTTTAGTGAGGTAAGGAGGAGGTGGTATGCTATAGGAAATCCCATTCTCTTATTGTAGTCACGTTTGCCTAAGTCATTTCATAATTCAATAACATCTCAAAATTTTTAATAGAGCTGCTATGGAAATGGCTGAAATACTCTTTTGGTTTACTTGATTCATTTAATGCCTACTACATAATAGCATATGCATTTCATGATGAAATATCAACCACTTCTAGTTCAATATTAGAAAATTTGAATGTCTTCAGATCTGCATTTTACACTATAGGAATTGTCCTGCACATCAAGGTATTTCTACCTACAGTTACAATGTTTGTGAAAGCCTAAAGGCTAGGATTCATGCATGTGACATTAAAAAAAATAGATGGAATATGATACCATCCTACTTTTATGCACATATAAGGTTATTGGATGCTCAAAAGAAACAACTGTGTTGGCTGAGCCAATGACAGAGTCCATAATGGAACAAATATGTTTGATACATATTATACAATCTTTTATTCATATTGAACATTAATTTACAAAATATGAAAGTTTTTTGGATTTATGTTTCAATTTTCCTTACCATGTTTATTGACAGGGAAATCATTTTATCTGACTCGTTGGAGAACTAATTTTATTTCAGAGGCAGCTGGAAATGCTTGGATCACAACGAACAGGATTGGAAGACATGCTCAAAGAGATGAAACAAAAGGTAACTTGCAACTTTTCTTGTTGGTTTCTTTGATGCCCGTCAGCTGTTACAATTGTTTCTTTCCAGTGCCTAAGTATTGTTTTAAATCATTTGATCACATCAGATTGAATTTGGTGTATATTTAAAATTTTTGACTTTGATATATCAATTGTAGCAAGTCCAATGTGTAATAAAAGATGTCCTTTGACAGTCTACTTAAACTAATCACTGTGAAAAATATTTTGAGTGTGTTAGCATTTTCCTGATGATAACATGAATTTTGTTGTCAGTCAACACTTTCACAACTAAAAGAGTAAAACTTATCTGTTAACTGTAGGATTTCATATGGGTGCATATACACAATAATAGATAAACATATAGATGTTGAGAGAAAAATAAATGTGACATGTATTAATGATGTTGTAGCATGAAAAACTATGGAAGCTCGAGGAAGGCTACCCAACATACGAGCATCACTCTCTCAATTTTTATTTTTTATTTTTAAAGTGTCTGGGCTTCGAAAGCCCATGAGGACTAGCAAGCCCATTAAGGATGATTGACAGACTCACAATGAGTAGATTGGGAAAAATGGTAAGCGGGATGAAGGGATTGTGAGAGAACCGACAGTTAGGAGAGACGAGAAATGACATTGAAGGTCAAAGATTGAAGGATATTTTACAGACATACCAGGACTCACAAATGTGAAGGGCATTGATAGAATAGCAGGCTCCTAGATGAATCATGAGAGGAGATGAGTCATGTTAGCAGACCAGGATCATAACAGATAGGGAACCCAACATAGAAAAACATGAGCAGGTTTGTGACAGGTAACCTGGCATGACAAAATGTCCATCACATTATCCAATTTCCATCATGAGTAGAAATCGTCTAGCAGGTTATTAATAGGTTCATGCCCTGAAGAAGGTTTTTGCAGACACTAAGAGGCTTGAAGTTGCCTAGTTTACTGTAGTTGAATAGAGCAGGAAAGAAAAGAACTACCTGAAAAGAAAAAAAAAATGTCTAGGGCATCAATCTGACACCCAATGAGATGTGAGCTTGAGAAATGAAGAAGATTTGCAAACTGCTAGACTTCTGAAGAATTTGTGGAATCCTGAGAAACAAATGTTGAGAGAAGAACAAAAAACATGGTTATTGTAGACCCTTGTATACAGCAAGAACAATAGAGCAATAACCATGATTTTGTGTTGTATAAGGTGCAAGGCTTGTGGGATTTAGAACTATCAAAACGAACAGAGCAGGATATATCTTGACATTTTGCAGCAACAATTTGCACAATTGGTAGATGTTGTGTTGTAGTGTAGGCATAAGAGTGTGGGGCAGATGTCTCCAAAGATATTTTTTAATTTCTTTGAAACTTGTCAGGGACAATTTTTTTAGGTACCTAAAACATATTAAACCCAAGAATGTGGGTATTGGATGGAAATGTCCAGGTTCACATGGTCTTTTAGCTAAATTCAGTTTTAACATTTTTAAACTGTAAGTTTGTTTTTGTCACAATAAGCCAAAGATTTTTATGTTTGGTGAGAAGTATCTTTGGAGTCTAGTTGAAGCAATTATATATTTATAATGTTGGGTCTGTCCAACTTGATGATTTTCTTCAAGAAGGCTAGTTAGAAAATGTTGGATAAAGTAAAAATTGTGAAGAGAAGGTTGAGATTATCTTTGAAGAGCAAGATATGATTATTTTCAGGTGCAGTGGACAAGAATGTTGGGTTCTTAAGATGACTTAGTTGGCCTAAAAATCTGGTCAAGTTGCAAAAGAACCCATAAATGTTGGTTGTAACAAAGTAACTAGAGATATGCCATACCTAGGTGTCTCTTCTAGAAAACCAGCATACAGCATGGCTATTTACCCAAGGGTGTATGGATAAGAGGTGACCCATACATGGTCTTTAGAACAAGGGTTTGACCATATTAGGGAAACTATTAATCAATGTGTACTAGTACATTTGTTGGACTATGGATAGGATCTAACCATATGAAGCATTCAACCATAGAAAGACCATCTTGATGTTGGGTATGACCTCTTACTTACTGCTGTTGATATCATTTCACCACTGCTCTGGGTTATAAGAGGATTTTTCTGATACTATTTCCAACTAAAACACCATCTAAAATTCTTGTAGCTTGCTGTAGGTCACTTACTGAGATTATAGATACTGCCCATAATTTTTAGGCTGTGTTTCGAAGGAAATATGAAATGGAGCTAATAAATTTGATAATGTGGTTGTTGCAAAGTACATATAGTATTATTCTGTAGGTGTTTTATTATCGTATGTGTGATAATTTGTAAGAAATGTATTGCTTAAAATGCTAGCCTGGGGATAATATGTAGAGAGATAGAAACCCAAGCAACCTAGATAAATTGTCAACATATATCTTTCTTAATCACTCTATTAATAATTTAATACCTATTGGAATATAGCAACATTGTCGCACACAACACAGATGAGAAATGTCTTAAATAAAATGCTGATGCCTTTCTTACTTCTTCCTTTGTATTTTGTAAACCGAGTCAATTCCTTCCTTTCAGTAGAACAAGGGTATATGCTCTTTCTCTTTATTTAGCTGAATCTGAACTTCTTGTTGGGGTGCTCTTTTTAGTGGTCCAGTCTGTCTTCAGCCACCCTCGTTATTTATTTCATTCAGCAGAATATTATTATGTAGCTAGGGGACCTTGAAGGTTCGCCCCAGTATTATTCCTTGAGACTTTAAAGACACCTAATAAGGTTTACCTAAGGGGTGAGACCATAAGTCCAAAAGCAATGATCAAATTTCACTGTGATGGTAGAATGTGTTTTGCTTAGAAGGCTACTCCATATCATGTGCTACAAAATTCATGTCAGGGACATACCCTGCTTTCTTCATCCATTTTACAAACTCTCAAACAATGCACATATTTTTTTCTGCTTGAAAGTGTGACCTATCCTCAACAACAAATGTATGCAAACTATTCTTGACCTCTATCTAGCTACCTCATCCCTCCCACCAACCTTTGCATAAATGTATAACAAAGATGCATATGTAACAACATTCTTTGAAAAAATAAATTGGATTTTAAGCATGGTTGTCTTTGGAAATATCAATTGGATTTTAAGCATGGTTGTATTTAGATCTTATTGTCTTTTTTTAGAATTACAAATGATGCAATTTAGGTGTTAATATTGCTCATTTCTCCAATTTTTAAAGGGTTCTAGCTCAATGGAAGAGCGCCTGCTTTACAAGCAGGAGGTTGGTGGTTCGATTCCTCCATGCCCTAACGATATAACAATATTGGTTTTTAATAAAATATATTTTATTATGATTTATTATGGCTATAGGGGTTTTCAAACCGTCTTTGTATGTTGCTATGAGGGGGGTTCTACATTGCCTTCATATGTCACTATCAGGGGGTTTCTATGTTGCTACAATGGGGGTTCTACACTGCCTTCATATGTCACTATGAGGGGGATTTAAATTGAACTTGTACATCACTATGAGGGGGTTCAAAATTGACCTTGTATGTTACAACAAGGGGGGTTCAAAACCCTCTCTGTCACAGTTTCTATGAGGGAGGTTTATAATCACCCCCTAAGGTTTGTAAGATGGAGTTTTAACGAGGGTTTTGAACTTTCCTCGTAAGTGTATACAAGGGGGGTTTCAATTGACCCGGTCATATGCTTTGGAGAAACCAATTTAATAATGAATGCAGACAAGTGCTTCATCTTGAATTTGTGTAAAGCTTACTGGGTAATCCCTATTGCATCATGAATATGGCGTCCTTCTAAAAAATCACATTGTTCAGAGGACACAATTGTGGAAAAGATGCCCCTAATCATGTTTGTAACTCTACCTCGGCTGAAACTTTGCCCCGCTGGAACCCTACTCCAACTGGAACTCTGCCCCAGCTGGAACTATGCCCTGGTTGGAACTGTGCCCCGGTTGGAACTCTTCCTCGGCTGGAACTTTACCCATTCAACATTACCAATGTAGAAGTCAATTTAGAACCCCCCTCGTAGCCATAATAAATCATAATAAAATATATTTTTTAAAATATCATTACTGCAATATCATTAGGGCACGAAGGAATCGAACCTTCAACCTCCTGCTTGTAAAGCAGGCGCTCTTCCATTGAGCTAGAACCCTTTAAGAATTGGGGAAAGGAACAATATTAACACCAAGATTGCATCATTTGTAATTCTAAGAAAATACTTATAATCCCAATGTTCTTTCTGACTCAGGAGACCTAAGAAAGTAGTCTGAGTGGATATGACCTTATTTAGATATTTGGATATTAACAGATTTTTAAAACATTAAAATATAAAATTCTTAGGTTAGAATAGTTAACAGAAACATAAATAACCATTTGATTGTGGCATTTCTTAATTTTTCTAACTGCATATTCATAATGCTACTATACCCTATTGTATAATGCAGACGTTCTTATTACCAGATCCCAGTGTTGTTTCAGGGTATTCCTAGCCACTGGATTATTGCATAGTGAATAACTAGTGATAAAGGGCAGAGATTAGTCAAGTCTTTGTGCTGGTGGCAATTAACTTCAGAGGGCATTTCTCCAGGGTCTATGAATATTCATAAAGACAGTCATGAAGGCATCTTCGAAGTCCACCCAGGCACAATCTAGAAAAATAAGGGACAGCATTCAGGTTCCAATTCCACAGAGGGACCTCACAACTCCCTCTAGCCGGGGCATGCATGCCTAGGGCAGAGTTCCAGCAGGGCAGAATTCCAACCTTGGCTGGAACTCGTTCCAATCGGGGTAGAGTTTCAGCCAGGGTTGGAATTCTGCCCTACTGGAACTCTGCCTCGACCGGAACCTTGCCCCTGGCAACGTTCCAACCGGGGCAGAGTTCCAGCAGGGCAGAATTCCAACCTTGGCTGGAACTCTGCTCGGGCTGGAACTCTGCCCCGGTTGGAACTTTGCGCGGGCTGGAACTCTACCCTGCATGGAACACTGCCATGCATGGAACTCTACCCGGCCTTGACTGGAACTTTGCCTCGCCTGAAACCATGGCCGCTTGGAACTCTGCCTCGGCTGGAACTTTGCCGTGCATGGAACTCTACCCCGCCTAGAACTCTGCCTCGGTTGAAACTTTGCCTAGGATGGAACTTTGCCCCACCTGAAACTATGCTTGCCTAGAACTCTGCCCTGGTTGGAACTCTGCCCGGGCTGGAACTCTGCCCTACTTGGAACTTTGCCTTGCCTGAAACCATGGTCGCTTAGAACTCTGCCCCTGTTGGAACTCTGCCCTGGCTGGAACTCTGCCTTGCATGGATCTTTGTCCGGCTAGAACTCTGCCCCGCATGGAACTCTACCCTGCATGGATATTTTCCCTGGTTGGAACTCTGCCCTGCATGGAACTTTGCCCCGGTTGGAACTTTGCTGTGCATGGAACTCTACCTCGGCTGGAACTTTGCCGTGCATGGAACTCTGCCCGGGCTGGAACTTTGCCTCACCTGAAACCATGGCCGCTTGGAACTCTGCCCTGGCTGGAACTCTGCCCCGGTTGGAACTTTGCCGTGCATGGAACTCTGCCTGGCATGGAACTCTGCCCTGGTTGAAACTTTGCCCTACCTGGAACTCTGTCGTACCTGGAACTCTACCCTGCATAGATCTTTTCCCTGGTTGGAACTCTGCCCCGGCTGGAACTCTGCCCCGGCTGAAACTCTGCCCCGGCTGGAACTTTGCCCTACCTGGAACTCTGCCCTGGCTGGAACTCTATATTATGAGTACTACCAGAATCAATCAATAATGTTACTTTTTCTATTTGATATATCCTTCGATCTTGAGAGTTTAAGGAGTGTTAATCACTTCTATTCCGTCCCCTTGCAGTGGTTCCTATTCTTTTGGTTCTTCTTCTTCACAATCTATGTAGAGTAATTTATTTTCTCCACACTTATGTCCCTTGCTATACTTGCAAGTTGTTGCCGCAGTTAAAGCATAGACCTTTAGCTCTTATTTCCTCCAGTTGTTGAGGTGTCCTCCTGAACTCTGCCCGATTGGATTTCTTTGTCTTTTAGAACCCATCTACTAGGTATTATATGTAAGAAGATTGGGAGATCGTTGCTTCCTCATCATTTGGACGAAAAGCTTGAGCTCATCCTCAATTTTTTCATTCCTCCAAATCCCTTTGCTGTGGCTATTGAAGCTTATGATGCCTGGAATATAGCCATGTGCTTACATTCCTTCAAACAGTTTGAATGCAGTGGGATTAAAAGTATACAAAGATCATTGCCGCGCATGGAAACCTACCTGGAACTTTGCCTTGTCTGGAACTTTTCCCTACATGGAACTCTGCCCTGCATGAATCTTTGCCTGGCTGGAACTCTGCCCTACCTAGAACTCTGCCCGTCTGGAACTCTACCCTGCATGGATCTTTTCCCTCGTTGGAACTCTGCACCAGTTGGAACTCTGCCCAGCATGGAACTCTGCCCAGCATGGAACTCTGCCCTGGTTGGAACTCTGCCCAGCATGGAACTCTGCCCAGCATGGAACTCTGCCCTGGTTGGAACTCTGCCCTACCTGGAACTCTACCCTGCATGGATCTTTTCCCTGGCTGGAACTCTGCCCT
>LPNX010527351.1:99293-135523 GCA_001517045.1 Pseudotsuga menziesii | reverse complement strand
CCCTGCAGAAGTGAAAAAATCCTCAGATTTTTTCAAGGTATAATTATGTACACTTCATGTACATGGAGTTGCCACCTAGTCGAAATAGGTGGGCAACAGGTCTTATTCCCTCATCTTCACTCAGAATCTCTTTTTATCAAATTTCTATACTATATATCACAAGAAATACAAAAAAATAAATATTGTGAAAAAACCTTAAAAATTTATACTTTTGCAAAAATCCAAAAAATATTTTATTTTGTGCTTTAGTTATTTTAATTTTGATTTTCTGAAATAGTTGATTGCAGTAGTAAATTTCAGATCTTGATAAAATATTGGAAAAATCCGAAAAAGTTGAAAATAATTGCAAAAAAATCAAATTTTAGCCCTAAAAGTGCCCTAAAGGAGGTGACATCATCCTAGGGTTAGGTGATGTCAGCCCTTAGGATTGATTTTAGATCTGGTTAAAGTGTTATTGCAGGTTCATTTCAAAGGAAAATTCAAACCCTAAGGGTTTGAGGAAGATTGACTCAAATCCTAGGTTACTCGGGGTGACCTTAGGGGGATTTGAGGCCCTTGATATTTCTTGTTCACCTTGACTGCAGCAAATTCTAGGTTGAAGTGCAAATCAGATCTGAAACACATTTTTCATCCAGCAAAAGAGGGGCGCCCTAGGGGGAATTGATGCACCCCATGTAGCTGGTTGCCGAGAGGTAAATTTTGCGTAATTTCAACAGTTGGTTTGGAAAATATCTTGTGTTTTATCTTGCTGGTTTTTACTGCAGAAATATACTTGGTATACATATCCATCATTGCTCCTAGCCTTCCAATTCAAAGGATTTGTTTTGTATATTTTTCGTTGACTCCATAAGGCACTAGTCTACTAACAGTGGGAAGGTCTTGTAGGGATAGAGGTGATTTCTTTCGCTATCTTACAAGTCTATTCTAACATTAAAAAAGGTGCCTCTCGTGGGCCAAGGAGAAGGGGCTAAAGAGGAAGGGGGTTACATTGGGTGTACCTCCTTGAAGAGTTGTCAATCATAGCACTAGGTTCACTGGGTCCACCTATCTTATTTGGGTCCACATATCTTCGATCGTGGAAGAGTGCTAGTCTTTTAGGTAACATGCCCCTCGAGTTTAGCAAGAGCACCATTGATTGACCAGTGATGCAAATCACCAATTGTACCTTGATGTGATATGATGCTATAGTTGATATTTGGTATGAGCACTTCACATAATCATTTCTAAATGGAACATGGTTGGATGCAGTTGATGACATCTTTTTCCCTAGGTGATTTGTCCTATAGCACTTCATTATTATATTTTTTGATTTCAACTTGGTATGGTTGGGAGACATTTTGTATAAAGCATCATGCACAAGTACCTTTCTCCAAACGATTATCAGGTGGTCAACATGATTTATAAGATGGTGTGATACAAATTTGCATAGGAGGATGACATTTCCTAGTACATGGGGTTTTATTTCACATTTTAGTGGCACATTACTATGGTTACATCAGTTTATTAGAGTGCCTAGCTTATTTACCCCTTTGATGATGTTCTAGAGGTGACTATGGGTGTAGTTGGATGTATTGTATGTGGTTGTACTTCCCTAGTGAGAGTGCCCACGCTCATGGTAAAATATTTGAGGTTTATTTCATCTTATTATATCATATACTTTGGTCCTAAAGGGAGCACTACCCTTGTGCACACATGCTCATGATGATTTGACTACCTAAGTGTAGTTCGACACCTACTTTGATCACGTGGAGACCTTCTCCCTTGCGCACCTTGTTTTATTTACGTCTATTCACACTCAAAGATGTGTCCTTGTTCTTGGATTGAGTTATTTTGATGGAGCATTCATCTCTTGGGCACAAATGTTGAGGCATCCCCTTGGATCATCATTATTTTATGCAAGAGATGAGGTTGTCCCCCTTGTTCTTGGATGTGGTTGAGATATGTTTGACTTGACACATGCACCATGGTATTATTTTATGTATTGTTTACCCCCTCTTCCTTAGATCCACCTAGCATCTTTTAATGACTTACTTATACTTATAGAGAGCGTGCTACCTATTGATTTTTTTGAGCAGCATCGAGAGCCATTCTCTTAGGAGAATGGGGCCACCTGGTCCAGGACCACGGTGAAGACTCAACCCAATGTTGAGTGACCATTCTATTGAATGGTAGATATCTGGTCTGGGACCATGATATAGACCCAGCTCTGCCCTGGGTAGAATAAACCCAGTGTTGAGTGACCATTATGCTGAATAGTAGACATCTGGTCAGGGACCACGATGTGGACCAGTCTAGTACTGGTAGACTCAACTTAGTTCTGAGTAGCCATTCTCTTGGAGAATGGAGGCACTTGGTCTGTGTTACCAGGAAGGCGATGTAAGCCCTAGACTGGGTCTAGGCTTGTGTGACACTCTGACCCTTGATCTATGGGCTTTGTGTACTTCTCCAAGGATTAGCTACCCTTGGTTAAGATACCCTAGTACCTGATCTAGGTGTCACACAGAGTGTGAGATAAAAGCATTAGTAACTCTCTTGGTTTATGATGATATACTTTTGGAATAAAAAAGATCACAAGTAATGACCACAGGGGCACTTGGAAAAAGGCTAAAGTCAAAAGTCAAAAATACACAAGGACTTTTGGACCACAGGTGATAGTCAAAAATAAATAAGGACTTTTGGTAAAAGTAAAAAATACGTAAAAGACCTTTTTGGTAAGAAGGTATAAGTGAAATTAGGAAATCTTTCCTAATTTTGGTCCACGTACAAGTGACTAAAGGCTATAAAAGAAGATCAAGTCTTCTCATTATTACACACACTTGCCAAAAACAGGTACTGCTACAAATCAGAGGATCTCACAGGTGAAGAAGAAGTTCATGATTGTGCCCTAGCATGGATGAGTCTAGCTAGGGCATCAATCATCCATTTGAAGATCAACCCTAATCTAGGGTTTCATTCTTGATCAACAACAGCTTCTCTCTCCCTCACGTCATCTTCAGATCTGTTCACAGGGAGGGATCTTCACGGCCAGGTAGCCACCATCAATTCCGAGCAGCTGAGATTGGTTCCGGGTATCCCTCCTTCTCTTCACGGGGTGCCCTTATCTCTCTTAGGGCAGCTTCTTTTGGGCTCAGCCCTTCTCTTACAGCGCTCGGGCTGCTACCCTGTGAGGGTTTGGTCGCTTGTCAACCCTCGGGAAGCCTCTAGGGCAACCCCGTGAGGGTTGCAGGCTACCAACACTCTGTTGCAGCAACTGCTGTGTAGACCCTAGGGTCTCGGGCTGTCAACTGATAGACCCAAAAGACCACGGGACAGGCCACAGGCAGCAGCAGAGCTGACACAGGGCAGTCGGGCAACACCGGGCTGCAAAAGGGCAGCCAAAACAGACCATCAGATAGACAGGAAGGACGGGCAGGGGCAAAAAAAGGACGGGCAGCAATTTGGGCAGCAGATCGGGCAACCCAATAGTACTGTTGGGCAGACAGTCTACAATTCGGGCAGATCTGTGGATTCCGGGCAGTCTGGAAAAATTCTGGGCATCCTGTAATTAATTTCCGGGCAGCTGTCATAAAATTCTAGGCAGTTATTTTTGTTTTCCGGGCAAGCCCTAATTTGTCTAGGAAGATCTGATATATTTTTGGGTAGACTGTGTTTGGACAGTTTTTTTATTATTTCCAGGAAAATCTGGAAATTTGAGTACCTAGGGTTTGAAACCCTTGTTCTGAATTTTGCTTTGAAAATTTCTCTAACTGTGGTTAAACCCAGATTGGGGTTCAAGGAACTTTTTGAAGAATTTCTAAGTCATCTCATTTATGAGATGAGCTACTAATGCTTTTTGGGTTTTTGTCCTTTGAAGGTTTCCCCAGTGAAAAACTCTTGTGTTCATTGTGCTGATGTGATGAATGTGATTTTTACTGCACTTGTCATTTGTTATTTAAGTTGATCTGCAAATTTTTTTTAAGTATTTATGCTAATGCTAAAATTCAACACTACCTTGGTATGTGACACATGCCACATGGGAGGAGCTAGTTTACAAATTCCTTTATCATTTGATTGGCATGTTTGCCTTGGGAGACCACACTTGTGCCTCTTCACACACTTGACACAAGTTTTGGAGGCTCTTTCTACCCATGTGACTTGGTTGTAGAGGAAAATGAGGGACGACCCTCATATTTTATCATTTATCTCATGTGTGGAGCTTAGGAGGCCTAAAACCCTAGTCATTGGGTCTATTGTGTACATTTTTGTCCACCTTCTTGAGGAGTGCTCCTTGTTACCCCTAAATCAACAGGGTGACATGTTGATGAGTTTTGGTTTGTGATCCTATTAGAGACATTGTTCCAGAGATGAGATCTATGGTCTACCATAGATCATTAGTCAGATGTTCCAGCATGGTCAAATTCACTTTGTGCCTTGATGTCATCAATAGATATGGTCTCAAATGTGCTTGTGTTATGATTCATTTCTCCCTTGTCGACACTTAGAATGTTTTTCCTTTATGTTAATATGATCATGGAAGGTTACTTTAAAGTTTATGCTTTGATAGTGGCTCATAAACACTTAATTATTTTTTGATTCTATGGTATGTTATGGCGGTGATCATAATTGTCCCTTACACAAGTGTATCAGCCTAAACATTGAGTCATACCCCTAGTGAACTAAGTAGGTGTTTCATTCATTTCACAACATTTTGCCTAGCAATTTTCCATGTCACTAGCTCTTTCATCCATTTCCATCCATTTCCCCTTTGTAGGTGGTCTATCAAAAGCATTTTTAAAGGTCTCAAAATTATTCCCATGTATGAATGGCTAGATCAAAGCTAAAAGAGTCTAGTACTCTAAGGCTAATGCTTCTAAATTAGAAAAATGTAAAAGGCACATGAGCTATGCCCCCTTGCGAAAATCCCATTCCCTAAGTCCCATGGTTATCAAAGCTAAATCTAAAGAAAAAGGGACCAAGCAAAAATAAGTAAAAAGAAAATAAAGGGAACAAAGGGTGCAAGGAAAGGGTGACTCGTGACACAAAAAGCACTCCCTTTCATAAGGTACACATGTGGAAGAAAAAATCTAAAACCTCTAGTTCTTGAAAGATATGGGGCAGACTTGTTACTATAATCATTTGGTATGATGAAAAAGTTACAAAGGCCCCTTTCTTCCCTAAGTACCACATTTACTTTATCACCCTCACTTTACTTGGGAATCTAGGGAATGCACCTTGGCTTAGGGATCTTCACATGTAATAAGGGTTATATTGGTCACACCATGGTAATGCCTACTGTTTTTTGGTTGAACCTTAAGTAGTTTATTAAGCCATTAGAAGAGTATATTTGTTAATTATTTCTTGTGATTTCTTCATATTCGAGGCATTTCCTAGTTAGACATGGGATGACCCTTGGTACATTGCCATTCTATCATATTAATGTGTTTCATACATGGCATTACACATATTGATGATTCCTAGCACATATTGAGTGGTGCGCCCCTTTTATTCTTCACATTTGGAGGGACATGTGGGGCCTAGAGACTTTTTCATGAGAGTGTTCCTCTTCTTCATTGGACTTGATGACATTCCTTAGCATATGGGAGTGATGTGGCACTTCATTGACCTTTTTTTACACTCCTTGGAACATAGGCACAAGTTCAAGAAGACATTGACACATGGGATTTCCTTTGGCACGAGTTGAGGAAGAGTTAGTTGTACACTTGGAATCATTCACTCGCAATAATGATGGGACCTCTCACATGTGTGGCATGATTTGAGGAGTTTGTTAGATATTCCCTTGGAGCCCTCTAGAGTTTTGACCCATGTTGGACCCTAGAGACACATGGCACATGGTTTTAGGTGTTGTCCTCTACTTGAAGAGATCATGCATTCATTGTTTGACTATGCCTTAAGGAGTGCACTAGGGTTTTGGTGCATATTGATGTAATTTGTTGTGATCTTGATCATGTTTTTAGGAGCACTCTCCTTTATTGAGCTTTATTGTATTATTTTATGCTCTTTTACCTTGTCAAGGACTCCTTTCTTCTAGAGATGTGCTCCCCCTTCTTGATAAGGTAGGGTTTTGAGCATCATTTATGTATTTTGACCTCATCTAGTATGGTGCACTTGCTTGTTGACCATTTACTACTGTGATTAATGGCATTTGTTAGTTATTGGAGGATATTTGACCATTCTATCACTAGATCTAGTGGTGCACCCCCCTCATCTTGGGCATTCTGTTAGGGTTTTGAGGTCGAATGAACTAACCACCTCATATTTTATAATTTTTTGAACATGTCTAGAGGAAATTGATCCTCATTAGAATAGATCTAGGGTTTTAGCCCAAGATATTGTTATTTTATTAAGAGTTTATTGAGTCTCCATTATATATGAGAGGCTCCCCTCTCATTTGTATCTTGTTGTTGTGGATTGCAAAATAAAAACTTCCTTTGTCTCAAAGTTCTTGGTGTATTGGAAATTGTTCTCATGTTGTAAGGCATATGTGGCAAGCTTAATGCCTCAATTTTTTCCATTGCCATGTTAAAATGATCTAGTTCATAGATAGGTAAAAATTTACCTTTAAATAAAATTGAATGAAAATCTCTTCAACTTTATATATGCTCTAGTTCTTGTTAGCTTGCTTGTAAGTGGCACCCTTTTGTGAGTCTTTCAGGTTTAAGTGAGCATAGGCTGGAGTATATGCTAGATCTCTTGTTGAAGGTGTATACTGTTGATGTATTTGTAACTTCGGAATGTATTCTTCTATGTATCTTATATATTGTAACCCGATGTTTATTCCGGGATGTTTCTATTATGTATTTGAGTCATGTTGTCATGCCCCGATGTTCCGATCGGGAGGATTAATAATGTAAACAAGTCTTGTCAAGTCATTGTTAAAGTCCCCACAGTTTCGGGGCACTAGAGTTATTATACACTCATTGAGATGTAGGCTCTAGTAAGTAATTGTTAAGTTGGGCTGACATGATTGAGTGCACTTCAAGTGAACGGAAGAATATAAATAGAGAGTGAGAGTCTATCTATTTATCACTTGTACTACACATCACTCACTTACTCAAGTGTGGCGCATTAGTGAGGAAGGAAATACTGGGACTAGACGGAAGAAGAAGACTACTGCTGTCAAGAGTGCATCTTACTGTTTTTGGGGTCTTACATCTTGTGGTGATTCTATCTTTGAGGAAGTTGCGGGGTTTTCTCCATTTATGGTTTCCCCGATCAAAAACATTGTGTTCATTGTGTCTTGTGTTTGATTGCTGTACTTGTTATTCTCTCAGTAAAGATCCTAACATAATGCTAGCTTAAATGTTGAAAACGAGGGTGACCCTTCCTTGGAGAAAGTCTACATCAAACCACAAAGGCTTGGGATGGAATTGTCATGAATTTTGCAAGAATTTCAGCCCCAAATACTCTCAACCCAAGCCCAAGGTGAACCATTTCTTTGACCCCATGACCCCAGGGATCTAAGGCACTTGTCCTTTCTTCCATCTCCTCAACCAAACACATTTAAAACTTTTTTTTCCTATTTTTTTAACTAGAAATCTGAATTTTCCAAGGCTGCCATCACACTTCAGATTTCTAACTTATCAAGGCAAGGAATATGTTAGAGATATGTGTATCTCAGGATGTCCTCCATGTGGTTTGCCTAGCATGGAGGTACATGATGCATGATGCATGTGCATGATGAATAGGTGTGCATGTGCATGAGGTATGCATGATGCATGTGCATGAGATTTGCACATTGCTTGTGCATGCATGATTTTTTTAATGCACTAGTGTGATTTATGCAAGAGAGTCGAGTTAGGGTTTTTGAGCCCTAATCTCACCGACGGATTAGAAAAAGGCATTCAGGGGGCATTAGTCAGTGATCACTTGTGAGATTTAGGAGTCTAGAGAGGAGAGCAAATAAGTGCATGCAAGAGGGCGCATTCTTGAGAGGAGAGGGCGCAGTCTGGCAGAGAAGGAGGATTCAAATCAGGTACACTTCATCAGTGGCAGAGGGAGAACACTTTGGAGACAGAGATTGGTTCCGAGTGAGGTTGATCCAGATACAGAGCACAGTATTGATTCACCAAACAGTGAGGGGTGCATTTCCTAAGTAGAGGGGCGCATTTCACTAAGGAGGGTGAGCTCCGATATAGAGCTTACCAGATCTGAGAGAGGGATTCACTGCGATAGTGATCCGGAGGCAGGATGACAAGAGGTCCTAATCAGTTAACGGTTCAGAGACAGATACAACTAAAGCAAAGGAGCGCATTCAGTTGAGGGGTGCATTCACTCAAAGTGGGGCGCAGTCAACAAGAGAGAGGCGCATCACTCAGCTTCCATCAGCCAGACTTAGAGCCTATGTGGATCAAAGATAAGTCCAATTTGGATTTCTCTATTGTATCAATTGAAACTTGCTAAAGATTATCAAACTGCTTCTATCTCTCACTAGTTTTCCAAGGTCATTTGACCAAAAACATTATGTCAATTTATGTATGATTGTTGTTATTAAGTTGTTGAAGAGATCTCATGTGTTGCAAGTTATAGTTCTTTGCTTTATGCTTTTATATTCTCTAGGATTGAGATCAGTATCAAGATTTTGCTTAGGAATTAGAGATTGTGATTGGGTTGAGATCAGATTTTTAGTGTGCCCTAGATATCTGAAAAATCTACATGCCCCACCTTGCTCAAGGGGGTTTGGGTGTTCCTGATGTCCAAGCTCAAGGGGTGGCCCTAGCAGGAAAATGAGTGATATAAGCAGTGGAAGGGGATGCTCCTTAGCAAGTCTTGGTGCATCACCGAGTTCACTAGGCTCATCATATTGGTCGGATTTAAAGGCCCTTTTCAACTCTGCAATAATATTGGTAATGCAAAGGCCTTTGTGATTCTAGGTTCGGTTCCGCTTAACAGGGTGTGGGAGACAATTTTTAGGTTTCTGAGTTGGTAGTTTGAAGGTTCTCGAGATTCTTGGATCTAGCCTCTTAGCTAATCTAGATATTCCAGTTGTTCGGGGATTAGCTAGGGCTCTCTCTCAGGTATGTTAGTAAATGGTTGGGTTGTGTTATAGCTTGATTCAGCACTAGGGTGGAAAATTCTGAATCCATTCATGATATCAAGGAGCAACTTCGAAGGAAAGCATCACTTTCACCTTAGTGCTAACTTCCCTCACTTTAGACTAACTCTAAAGGTTAAGATCCCTTCCCTAAGGTTGATTAGATTGTGATATATTGAAGAGACCTAAGGGGGATTGATTATAAGTTATAGCTTAGTTATATGTGTGAGATTAAAACTTTCCCCAAATAGTGCTTGAACATGTAAGATTATTAAGTTGCTAAACAAGCCAAACACTTGAAATATTAAGATCATCAGTTGTTGAAATTAAAGGATCTTTTGCGGAAAATAACTCACAATAAATCAATGCCAAATATGGTTAAATAATTGCTTCATAAAGTTGCTTCTTGAGATTGAACGGATAGTGTCGTAGTGTCTAATTAGAAGATGACTGAAATGGCTTCCTTAGAGTATCTTCATAACATAGATTGGGACAATACTTTCAATTAGAGTATGGTACTTGTCTCTGGCTGTCTTTAAGCTTGAATATTTATACCTGCAGATTCTTAGTACCCGGGCTAAGTGCTAAGACTTGTGCTCATGAAATCAGAGATTGATCTTTAGCTTGGTCCTGCATCCTCGTGGCTTTGAACAAGTGCTTGTGGCTTCCTTGATATATCTTGATCATGTGGTTGCCTTTTGAACTATCAAACCTTACATGTTGCTTCACTTTATTTGCTTTATTGCTTCAAACTCCCATGATTTTCTTTATCTAACCATACTGCTTCATTTACTCCTATCAAACTTAGGAATATCCCAAAACTAGTTGTTGTTGTTTTTCAAAACCATTCAAACTTTACCTCAGTCTTATCTTTATCCTGAGAGACAACAGACTTCAAGCTTTCTAGTTTTCACAGGTCTCCTCAATCACTTTTCAATCTTGTCTAGATTGTTGCTCATACAAATATCGCATTACTTCATTGTTGCTCTCTATGTGAAGATACTTTTGGATGTCCTCAAAGGTCTTCTCTTGCTTCAAGAATTTTAAATAGCACGCTCTTCTTAACTAATCATTCTTGCTTCAACAGATGTCTCGCCTATTACCAAGAATATGCTTGAGTGAGGTCTATTCCGAGGTCATACTTTTGTACCTGTGTCTGCAAAATGGTTTGATCTCTGATATATGCTTTGTCAATGCAGTGTCTTTGGCTGCCAAGATTGATGAGATATAGACCCGATACCGCGTAATTTGCACCTCGGGTCACGTGGCAGAAATCTTCAAGCCACTGGGCGCGACCTTAGGGGCAAGCTCGAGCCAAGTGTTGTCACCTGATACTCAACTTCTCTGTCTAGGCCAACTCCTAGAGAAGCCAAGGGGGGAGGACCCTATGAAAGATAATCTAAGGCGTTTTCTAACTATGAAAGTATGAAACTATAGATTTTCTAGGAGTTTTTTAGAGTGAAATGAAACAAAATGTTACCCACCAATTACTGCAAATAAATTACTCTTAGCAACCTTGAGAGAGATACACACATCATTCAAGACACATTTGCGAAATTAACTTATGCAAAATAAAAGAGTAAAGAGACCAGTGCCAAATGAAGAAAGTGCTTTGGATATGAGGGTTGCTAGTGTAGTCCCGATGAAAGTATTGTAGTGTCTCAATTGGTAAATTTTAGGTTTATTAGATGAGTGATTAAGGGAGTGGGTAAATTGTTGGTCAGTTTTATTAATGTGGTAATGATCTGGATTATTAGAAAGGAGGGAGATTCCCGATATACCACAAAGGTACAGGGAATATGTCCAGACTCACTGAGTGTGGTAGCACAAAAGGAAATGTGGGTTGAATGAACTCACAGGGGGATGTCCAACACTACACCAACAAGGATGTAGCCTTACGGGGCCCTGTAGTCACTTTTCAGTTGTTCCCGCTTCCTCTGTACAATTTTCCCACACGAAGCAAAACGCAACGCTGGATTTTCGTTGTTGGGAAATTAATTAAAAAATGAGACTAATTACTAGTCACTCAGATCCTTTTCTAATACAACCAACTGATCAGACGAAGTTGCAGTGGAAGAAGAGCATACGAGGATAAGAGCCTTGTCAATTTTAAGGATTTTTTAACAAGGTTTTGTTGGTTTAAAAATGAAAACCCAAGAATCTCTTTATAGGTCTAGTACTCAGGCAAGCCCTTATCCATGAACCGTACTCGGGAAAGCAATGGGGTTTATTTAGAAAAGGAAACAACAGAAAGATTTTCTAATTAATTCCTACAATAAATCTCTTTCCCCCTTTTGGGATACTCGGGAGAGCGTGGAGTAAATATTTCCTTTACTTCAACACCAATAAAAGAATAAACAAGAAAAACCAAATGAACTAGCTAACAATCACAAATCATAAAAAAAGTGCACCAACACGGATACCCAAAGGGGGGATGAGGAGTGAGCTCTGATGAGCCTACTAAAAACTTTATTAATCTTTACAATGATTTAGGTCGATGCCAATGGTCCTTACAGATCTGGATCCAAAGACTTTTAGGTTTTATGAGTAAGACAAGATCAAGAGTGGTGCTCCAAGAGATCTTTGGACAACTTAGATCCTTGATTTTTCAGCAACATTTCTCCTTGTTCTGGCAATAAAAGTGAAAAAGCAGCCACCTGTAATGCACCAAATGTGCCAAATAAAGCGTTAAGAACATAAAAATATTAAGTAGTGAAGGATTGGAAATATGCACAAGTACTTAATAAAAACTAGATCTACTTTGAAAATATTACCTTATGCTTTTGATCTAGATACATGTTTAAACAGATCAACCTTTACATATTATTTTAAAGAGCAATACTAATCTACTTAAGCATGTGAGTAACCGTAACCAAGAAAGATTTAATTTAGAAGTGAAGGAAAGAGAAAAGAAGAGATATCTCCAAGCTTGGGAATCCTTTGAGACGTGGAGTTTGTTGGTGGAAAGCGGAGGGACTATGCTCCTTGGAAGTACTGGAAAATTGGAGGAGTCAAACAAGATCAACCAAACGTTTGAACCTAGATACCTGTATCAATTCATCAATTCTTGCACCAAGACATGGTTAAACATAAGGCTGTTAACTACAAAAGAAACCCAAAAAACATGCATTTAAACAAAAATAACATATACCTCTAGGAGGTCTAATGCAACTAATCAGTAAGAAATAATCAAGCAAGAAATTTCTTACCCTACTGAAATCACTTCTCCTTGTAGGCCCACAACAAACCATACAAATACAACAAAATGAATGATATAAATTACCTCATGAATTATGCAAATGTTCATCCACACACTTGAGCCATACACTACATGAGACCTCCAAAGTCTTTCTATTATTCCAAAGAGTTTTACAATTACATTACAACACTAGAGCATTCCTTCGGTCCTCTGACCATCAAAAAATGAGGAAAGGATGCTCGCTTAAATAACCAAAAGAGAGAGGGGGGGGGGGGGATCCAACACTGGCAGAAGAGTGGGAGTTTGCTTGAGTGAACTGAGGGATGTCTTAAGTAGAGTGGAGTAGTCACTAAGGAGGATGCGCCACCTCCCATGAGGTAGCGACCTCACTCCAACCACCTGCCACCTCAATGAAGCGTCAATGCAACTACCGACGCGTGAACATGAAGATGGTGTCATCCCTCAACCACTTCATTCGTAACCTCAAAATTTATCCAAAGTTTTGATTCCTTATCATATGGATGAAGTAGTTAATACATGAGGGGCCCATTTTCCAACTCACATTGACTTGCCATGTCATACACCACCCATGCGAATTCAAGAGAGGGGGCTTTCCTTTTCACGTGAAGGTGACTTAGCTCCATGTGGCGGGGTCTCAATTTAATAATAAAATAAAACCTTTATCCATGGTCCAAGTCTCGTTTCACTACCTCATATTAATCCACCTTAAATTTGACTTTAAAAACATGTTTTAACATGCCCCTACTCACCTTTGAAAAGTGTCAATTTGTCGCATCATTAGCATTTATTGGCCACTTTGATGTACTTTTAGAGAAATAATGCCTTCTAAGATGTTTTAGCCACCTGAAACATATGAAAAGTGGCCTCTAGGGTAAAGAGTACGCACTGAGTGTGAAAATGAGCATCCTCATGCCAAAAACGACCTTCATACACATCAATTATTACATTTTGAAAGTTTTTCAATTAAACCATTAAAAATGACCTAATTTTGTGAGAAAAAATTATTTTCTCGGAATTGAACAAAAACTTAGGGGGACCTAGCACATGTCCATACAACTCAATTTGAATGCCTAGCATGTTTAAAACAACTGAAACAGAGGCTCTAATAACCTCCTAAGGCCCAACCACCAAGACAACTATCCCAACTTTGGAGGTGTGAGTGAAAAACTCAGAAATTATTAGTCGTTTGTTCAACAACCAATAATTGCCGAGGGAAAAAACACTCTGGGCTAGTTGGCTTGATGCCTAAGTCTAGGCAGCCGAACCTTTTATAAAAATTGACCATGCTAGCACATTTTTCACAATTTCCCCAAGGGGGTATGAACATGTGTTACAAAATATTTTGAACAAACTCCCCAAAAAAGCCTGGCGGACCTCTAAACTCTGAAGAATGAACAAGTATACTTGTTCTACTTTGTCGGCTCGCTTGAAAAATCCACCAAGTACAACTTAGGTGGTAACAACAACTTCATGAAGTTGTCTTGATTGGGAGTTGTTTTGACTTATGTTCCTTTATGTTCCTCACAAAGTCGGAGATTTATGAGATTTGAAATTGTAGGTGCTTTCACTTGTCACTCCTCCAATGTTCAATTCAGAACTTGATGATGCCCTTAGTTCAGAGCTAGGTGTTCTTCTCAAGACATTTAAAAGGTGTCTTCTCGGTGAATGGTACAGCAAATAAGTCATACAATCTATTGATTTTTCTTAATCTGCTTAGATGATATCTTAAAACAAATTGTTACTAGTAGATCACTAAAAGAACAACAAGCACAGAAACATAAGAACACAAGAACACAAAGATTTTCCTCAGGGAAACCACAAGGGAGAAAACCCCGCAAAACTTCCTCAGTATAGAACTCAACCAGAATAGTGTAAAACCCAGACAACTGCTTCTCTCTTCTTTCAGGCACACTAATCTTTCTCTCTCTTGTAAAACAACTTGAGTGAGTGAGTACAAATGAAGGGGAGCACCTCCCTATTTATATTCTTCAATTGACTTGACCTCTAACCTAACAAGGTCGACTTGTCCAACTGGACACCAAAAATAACATTTATTATATTGACACTTGGGTACTATTGACCCGACTTACATTCGGAGGTTTACATTGATTCTTTCAATGATACTAACAAGACAAAACTCATCTCCCGAAAGAGGAATACAATCAATACATCTGGAATATCTTTCGAATTTATAATACTTTAGCACTCCCTCTTAACTAGGAAGGTATTCAACCACAGCAGCAACTGCTACTACAACTGTACAACCGACTGGTGAGTCTCTATATGTCATAGGAAGTTTTGGAACATCATCATTCATCTTCATCATCGATCTCAGCTAGTTCATCTTCTGCAATCCTCAGTATGTGAATGTTGAATCATCTTCTGTATGTACTTGAGCATCTTCTATCATCTTCTAAATTATCTTTTTAAGCATCAATATGTGAATATTGAATCATCTTCTGGGTCTTATTCGCATAGCATCAGTATGTGAATACTGAGTCATCATCTATCACGTCAGTGTATGAATACTGGATCGTCTTTTGGATCATCTTCTTATAGCATCAGTATGTAGATACTGGATCATCGTCTATCTCGTTAGTATATAAATACTGAATCATCTTCTGGATCATCTTCTACAGTATCAGTATGTGAATACTGAGTCATCTTCTACCATACTAGCATGTGGATGGTAAACCAACTTTTGTCAACATTAGTATATGAATACTAAGACATCATCTGCAGCATTAGTATATAGATACGGAAATATCATCAACAATCTCATTAGCATGTTAGAGCTAAAATCAAAAACATCTAATGTTAGATCATCATCTGCATTATCAGCATAGAGATGTTGAAACATCAACATCATCATCGATATAGGAATATTGAAGCAAACTCATCAACAATCATCAATGTAACAACACTGGTACTAACTCAATCATCAATACTGGAGTAAACATCTCAGCAATCATAAGTATAACAATACTGCAACAATCATCTCAACAAACATCTCAACAATCATCAGTATAACAATACTGAAACAATCATCTCAACAATCATCAAAACATCTCAGCAAACATTTCAACAATCATCAGTATAACAATACTGAAACAATCATCTCAACAATCATCAAAACATCTCAGCAAACATCTCAACAATCATCAGTATAATAGTACTGAAGCAATCATCTCAACAATCAATAGAATAGCAATATTGAGGATACATCTTGCCCTTCAACATCTCGGAGCAGCATCACGGTGAGTTCTCTGGTAGATCCATCCGGGCATTTTGTCTAACTTACGAACCCTTTCGGGCGAAACAAGCCTAGTTAGACAGATGGATCTCCCTGGTGACCAAACAAGCCTTGTATGGCTTACTAACCCTTTGGGGCCAACCAAGCCTAGCCAGACATACTAATCCCCCTTGGATCAACAAGCCTCGTCTGACTTACTAACTCTTTCGGGCCAAACAAGCCTAGCCAGACTTACCCTCCTCTAGACTAAGCTACTCACCACTGCATCCATCATCCATCTGTTGTCATTCCCTCTTTCGAGAGCGATCCTTTCGGACTACACCAAGCTTGTCTCGAAAGTATTCAAACTTTACATGAGCCAGAGGCTTAGTTAACACATCTTCCACTTGTTTCTCTGTAGGAACATACTTGAGCTTTACAGCTCCTTTCTGAACCATATCCCGGATGAAATGATATATGATTTCAATGTGCTTTGAATTATCATGAAACACGGGATTTTTTGTCATCATAATACAACTCTGATTATCACAGAGGATATCAGTAGCATCTATCTCTGCATCAAATAGTCATGCTAAAATCTTTTGAAGCCATACTGCTTCACTACATGCTAAACATGCTGTAATGTATTCAGCCTCTGCCATACTAAGTGCAATACCAGTCTGCTTTCTACTGAACCAAGAGATCATGCCTGATCCCAGACTAAAACAACATCCTGAAGTGCTTTTTCTATCTTTAGCACTTCCTCCCTAATCTGAATCTGCATATCCATGTAATTTGATCTCACCACTAGATGCATATCTGAGCCCATAGTCTAAAGTTCCCTTTAGATACCTCATCACATGTTTTGCCCCAATAAGGTGAATGTGTTTAGGATTCACCATATACTGACTTAAGGTGTTTCCTGCAAAACATATATCTGGTCTTGTATTGGTTAAGTACATCAGACAACCAATAATCTGTCTATATAAGGTAGCATCAACTGTTTACGAAGTATCGACATTTAGCTTCAAACTTGTTGTCATCGGAGTAGTCATAGCTTTGCAATCTAACATTCCAAATCTTTTTAACATTTCTACAGTATATTTTCCTTGGTTTAGGAAAATCTCATCTGGATACTGCCATACTTCAAGACCTAGAAAGTAATGCATCATTCCAAGGTCTTTCATTTCGAACTCTGCAGCAAGCTTCTTCTTACATTCAATGATAGGCTTATCTTCTCCTGTCAAGAACAGATCATCTACATATAGTAATAAAATTAAAATTTCATCATCTTCAATCTTATTTTAGAGGTTGGAGTCTGCTTTACTTTTAGTAAAGCCTAAGCTCATCAGAAATCAATCAATCCTACCATACCATGCTTTGGGTGCTTGCTTTAACCCATACAACGCCTTCTTTAGTCTACATAAATGAGTTTTTTTATCATTAGTCTCGAACCCTTGCGGTTGTTCAATATATACCTCTTCTTCAATCAAGCCATTTAGAAAGGTTGTCTTCACATCCATTTGATGTAGCTTCCACTTCATATTGGATGCCAAGGCAAGGATGGTTTTGATTGAGGTGTATCTAGGTACTGGTGCAAAGGTCTCCTCATAATCGATTCCCTCTTTCTGAGAGAATCCTCAAGCTACAAATCTTGCCTTGTACTTTTCTATACTTCCATCTACTGAGTGTTTAGTTTTGAAGATCCATTTCGAGGATACCACTGACTTGTCTTTTGGTCTTGGTACTACTTCCCACACATCATTCTTTATAATGGATTGGTATTCCTCGACCATTGCATCAGCCCACTCCTTTTGATTTATTTCTTCTTCAAAGCATGTTGGTTCTTTATCAACCAGATCACACATCAAAGCCATATAACCAAGGTATGACTTTGGCTTCTTTCTTTCTCGAATGGTTCCTTCTGGGGCACCATGTCTTTTTGCTTATTTGATTACTTCACGAGCCCAGGCAGGTTTTCTCTTTTGAGAAATCATTTCACAAGGTAATTCTTCAGGTAACTGAGGTTCCGTCATATCATGATCATTAGGCATCTGGACTTCTTCTTCGTTCCTAACTGGTTTAGGACTTTCAGCAGCTTTGGGAGTTTCATGCTCCTCTTCATCTTCCTTATCTCTCTTTGACTTCTTGAAGGTTGTATCTTCGTCAAATGTAACATCTCTGCTAAGTTAATTTGACGGTATCCTGGGATATAGATCTCATAAGCTTTTGATTGTTCACTATACCCTACAAACAATCCCTTCTTTCCTGAAGGATCTAACTTTGTCCTTTTCTCCTTGGGAATGAGTATGTATACAGGACAACCAAATATCTTTAGGTGACTTACTTCAGGATTTTCTCCGAAAAACATTTCTTCTGGGGTTTTATTCCCAAGGGCACTGTGGAAAACTCTATTCTGTACATATACAAATGTTCTGGCTGCTTCCGCCCACAGGTACATCGGAAGATCTTGATCATATATCATAGCTTTCACAGCTTCCATGATAGATCTATTCTTTCTTTCTGCCACACCATTTTGTTGTGGATTATAGGGAATGGTGAGCTCCTTCTTAATCCTAGCTTCCTTGCATTAATCATTGAATTCATTTGATGTGAACTCTCCTCCATTATCTGACCTCAATATTATTTTCTTCTCAGAGAGGTTTTCCACTAGGGCCTTAAATTCCTTAAACCTTTCAAACACTTCATCCTTCTTTTTCAAGAAGTATATACAACTCTTGCGGGAGTAGTCATCAATAAAAGACGCATAGTAGACATACCCGCTTAATGAAGTGGTTTGCATTGGCTCTCATATGTCTGAGTGGATACTATCTAGGATTCCTTTTGCTTTACTGTCACTTTTTGGATAAGGATTCTTACTATTCTTTCCTTGTGCACATCCTTTGCACACTCCTTCATGTTCTATCTGAAGTTCTGGTAGACCAGTCATAACCTTGCTTACAATTGGTAGAGCTTTGTAGTGAACATGAGCAAGCCTTATGTGCCATAGCTCACATGGGTTTATGGTACTGGTTGCTAATGTTGAATATGTATGTCCCTTCAATTTGTAGAGTCCTCCTTCTTCAACTCCAATTTCTACTGCATCATCTATGGTTTTACCTCTTGTCCACATGAGAACTTTTCCATCCACAAAAGCAACTCCGAAGCCTTTCTTATCTAAGGATGAAATGGAAAGAAGATTCTTCTTTAGTCCTGGGTGTTAAAGTTAGTGCAGCTGCGAGACCCATTCTCAGAGAATGGTTTCCTAGTCAGTTGACTAGGACAGAGTAAGACCCTAGAAGGTACCCTAGGGCCCCCAGTAGTCTCCTGGGGTTCTTGGTCTGGGACCAAGCAGGTTGATGCCATGGCAAAGCCCCTAGCATGTGGCTAGGGCCCCTATATGCCTCTAGGGTATTTTGGTCTGGGACCAAGGATGTGATGTCCAAGTAGAGCCTGCAAGTGGAGGCAGAGATATATTCTGGTATAGGACCAGGGACACGATGTCCAAGTAGGTACTGCAGGTAGTTGATCAATTTTCAGTGTGAGACTGAAACTCAGCTTAGTACTGAGAACCATTCTGCGAGAGAATGGAGGACCCGATTAGGATCCAAGGATTGATCAACTTGATTCAGTGTGAGACTGAAACTCAGCCTAAGGCTGAAAGCCATTCATTAAGAATGGAATATAATGATGTCCCCTCTCCTAATCGTTTATTGCTAGGTTGATTCTCAAGGGACTGGCCACCCCTTGATGATGTCCCTAGTACCTAACCTTTAGGAGCAGTGTCAAGGACAAAAGGATTGTAACATCTGTTTGGATCTTCCCCCTTATACAATGATGACAAAATATATAAAACTATGTACCTTGAGAGAGAGAAAAGTTTTTGGTCTTGTTGGTCCTATATGTTTGCTTGGTTCACTTTGATCTTGTGGTTGTTGACTCATGGTCCTATTACTACTTAGTCCTAGCACTCTCACCTGTGTGCACCTTTGATTATGATGACTCTGACTTTATGGAGTGTATTTACCTAATTAAAGACCTTTGGACCTAGTATTGTTATGGTTACCTTATGTTTTGTTAAAAAGACCATTTAAACTTATGGTTAACCCACTTATGATTTTGGACTATTCACTTTATGTTGGACCTTTAGATTTTTTTTTATTTTATGACTTTATTATAAATTATTAATAAAATCATTTATGATTTATTAATAATAAAAAATAAAAATAAAAACCTTTTACCTTTTACCCTTTGAGACACTTTGACTTTCTATTTTATTGGGGCCACTTTATGTTACCCTACGTAATCATAAGTTACATGTGGACCACCATCTAGTGTATATCTTTGGCCCATGTAAACATTATAAAAGGAGCCCCGTACATTTACATTATATATATACCTTAGCTTTTCGATTTATCCATATGAGCTCTGCGATTTTATTGTATTGGATATTTACGGCAAGCTCTGCGATTTTATTGTTTTGGATCGGCAATATATACCAGCTCTGCGATTTTTTTGATTGGGATCTTTACGGCAATATATACCAGCTCTGCGATTTTTTTGATTGGGATCTTTACGGCAATATATACGAGCTCTGCGATTTTTTATTGGGATCTTTACGGCAATCTATACAAGCTCTGCGATTTGATTTTACTGCTGTCCACGGTGATTTATTTTTTGCCGGCTGCCTGCGATCTGCTGTCCATGTGATTTGTTTCTTGTCGGCTGCCTGATTTTACTGCTGTCCACGGTGATTTATTTTTCCCTGCTGGCTGCCTGCGATCTGCTGTCTGCATGATCGGTTTTTCTTCACGCTGCCTGGCTCTCGGTTTTCTCCACGCTGCTTGGCTCTCCGTTTTCTCCACACTGCCTGGCCCTTCGTTTTCTCCACTGCTGCCTGGCTCACGGCTGAGTCTTTCTGATTCTTTCTGTTTGATCCACCCTGAGTCTTTCTGGTTGATCCACCCTGTCTGGTTTCTGAAATTTGTTCACCGTGAATCTATTGCCGTGAATCTATTGATAGAGTGCTTGACTACAAATCTTTCACTCTGAGTGCATCTGTGTGATTCTTATTGACTGCACTGCTAATTTGATTGAAGAAACTAAGGTCTGTTTACTCCCTCTCTCTCAAGGTATGTATATGGTTCAACCAGTTTGACTTGTCCTTTCAGTGACAAGATCAAACTCAGATCTAACTGAGTATAAGGCGGATCCAACAATGGTTAAGATTCTTTATCTTCTTGAGAATTAGTTTACTGCACATGTTATTTATTTTTTTGTACATGACAATTAATGAAACATTTCAATGATCAACTTTAACGCAGTGACCAGCAGAGCGTTAAGTTAACGCAGTGACCAGCAGAGCGTTAAAGTTGAAAGAAATGAAACTTATGTTGTTACGTTTTATTACAGTCTGAATTTTATCTCAGTTCTTTACATGTTCATGCATTGAATTTTATTACTGATACTAAAACTCATCTAACCTGCAAAAACTAACTCTGGGACATACAGGACATCTTTCATTTTCATAGGCTTTCCAGAATCCAACTTATAGGATGCTTCTCCTATTCCTTTAATGGGGTATTGGGAATCATCTCCAAGCATTAGTTTGTGTGGAGATTCCTTTTGTTCAAGGTGTTGCCCACCTATATCGACTAAGTGGCAACGTCATGTACATTGCAGATGTACATATTGTACAATTTGTACCATGGAAAAATCATAGGGATTTTTCACTCGGCAGGGCAATTCTGCCCCTTTGTACACGAAATGTTCGCTCCCCTGCATGGGATAACTAATGTAATTTTATATGTCAGCATGGGGCATGCCTCTAAGGATGTCACCATGGACTTTATTATCAAGGAAGTCCTCTTCACCAAGTGTTTTTCCCCTTCCAGTTAATTTTTGTTATTTAACAATTTTAATTGGTTGGGTTTTTCCCTCACCATTCCTCCAAAGTGGTGAATTGGCGTTCTGATAATCAAGCCCATGAGGTGGCTAAGGTTTCAAGTTGTTGTCCATGACCGTGCTAGCCATATCTTGTAATCTTGCGGAATTTCGTTAGGATTTTAATTTTAATTTTTTATAATTAATTAACTTTACCATTGGGTGGTTAATTAATTAAGTTTTGATGTCATAATTTATTTTCTTGATCCTTGGCATTTTGTAATAGGGGTTATGAATGCAGATGAAGATGTTATGACACCTCCTAAGCCATAGGTTCAAGTCCCATGCCATTCTGACAAAGGGTTAGGAAGTTTGGCCAATTTTGGTTAAGATAAGGTATTTTTTCCTAGGAAATTAATTTAATTTCCTAAGGTGAAAAATTAAATTATTTGATTTTGAAGAAAAAAATCAAATAATGCCATGGTAATTAAGTTTGGGGGTTGGCTAAGCATAGTCAATTTTTTTTATCTCTAAAGAGAGGTGCCCCTCTTATTTTTTCCAAGTTTACTTAGGAAAAATCAAAATTTGAGTCAAAGGGGGTCCACACAAGGTGGAAACCCACCTAATAAGGGGGGCGCTAGTGTGAAGGGGCCCACGTTTGGGAGGAAACCACTCCCAAAGGAAAAATGTCAAGCCTAAAAAGTCAACCAACGAGAGGTTCCAACCCTAGTTTTTCTTTTTTATTATTATAACTCCACCAAAGGGAGGCGTCCTTGATTCTTATTGGAGGAGAGCAAGCTCAAGTCAAAGGGGAAATGCTAAAACCCTAATACAAGGTGGTTTCTCAAGAGGGTTTTGGAGCCAAGGGGTTTTGTATTTTTCCTATTTAAGAAGGGCTCTTCTCCCTTACTCCACACGATTTTCTCATGTTAAGGTTATGCTACCAAATTCTCTCCTCTTCTTCTCTCTCGTTTATCTCAAGCTTTGCTCAAGCCCTAGAGGCTCTCATTGTATTGAATCTTGCCCTAGTTGGGCCTAATAGAAGTAAATCTTTGGACGATCTCTATCTTTTTTTGGTGTTTGGTCTCTTCTCTTCAAGCTTGAGGTAAAATAGTTCATTTTTGTGAGATTTATTTATTTTTACATGCATAGATGCCCTTTGCAAAGGAGACTTGATAGTAAATGGTTATTTGCTATTGCTTGTGAGTAGTTTACTTTAGATCTACAAAGGTTTTTGTAGATCCATTTAGGTTACTCACCTCTTGCTTGTATCTTGTAGATTTTTCTCACATTTTTTACATATCCGAGGATTTAAAAGAGGGCATCCAAGGCTAAGCACTAGATCTATTTTTGTCAATCATAGATCTCATATTTTGTAGGGTTCTAGGTGGCTGGAAATGCATTTTGCAACCCTCTAAACTTCATTTTTCAGCCATTTTTAACCCATATTTTTGCCCTAGTTTCTAGTTTTTTTTGTACTAACATTTTAACTAGTTTGTTTGAGTTTCCTGTCATTTTCCAGCGAGTTTTTCCTTGCTGGTTTTAGCAGGTTTTACACAGGAGGTGCTGCCCAAATCGGACCAAAACACCTCAAATTTCAACCACTTCAAAAGGGGTTCAAACCCTCGTCTTTTCTCATTTTTTTCTTATTATTTTGTAAGTCCCGGGATAGTCTCCTCGTGGGTATTCTCTAAAAGCTTTCAAAGTAATTTGTAATCATATTGCAATTAGGTAGGAAGTAGATCACTAGTTGTGCCTTCATTTTGAAATAGATCTAATATTTTTCTAGTTTTTTACCTACCTTCTCCTTTAGGGAGATTGATGTGTGGTTAATATATTTTGTTTAAATTAGTTTATTTTTCAAGCATTTCTTTTCCAAACAAAGCATTTAGTTAGATCTTTACTTTCTGTTATCTAGTTTACTTCTTTTTAAAGGAAATATACAACATAAACTGTCCATGTATCCTCTGCCCTCCGTTATCTCCCTTTAGGGAACTCAGATCAAGGGTATGAAAAGCGGAAAGGCTTAGGGGCTTTAGGAAATCTAATTAGTTCACGTTTCTTTCCCGCAAATTTTTAAGTTTCTGCAAAGCAAATTTGTTCTATTATCTAGAGATAAGTACCAGCACCTCCCATAAGGGATAAAGCACAGGTTGACTCTGTTGATTGTTTCAATTGAAATTTATTTGTTGCACTTTACTTGCTGTAAATCAATCGGTAATTTACTTTCTATATTGTATTTTATAAGTTGGAAATTAACCAACTTATTTGGCCCCTCCTCTACTCGGTCATCACCCTCCGGGGTCTTCTAAGAAACGACGGGTGGTTGAATAAGTTTTAGTAATACACATCCACTTCATTATTTTTCTCTTCAACTAAAAACAAGTGACTTTGGAAGCTAAGGGAGGTGAGAGACCGTTGGGGGTCTCACGACGTTCGCGTCCTCCTTGTTGAGCACCGAGCACTTGGGGTTTGACCTGTGGATCTACGGGTGGACTTGTTTCCACTTTGTTGAGAACCCAGCACTCCCTCTTTGATTTGAAGGATACGAAGTTGGGGTAGTCACACCACCGGATCTAAAACTGAATCCAAGACTTCAACTTTAATAAAATTTACCTAAAAGGAACCAAGAGACATTGCAAAACATCCCACCAACATTTACTTACTGCTTTTAGGTTCAAGTTCACTTGTTGTTCAAGGTTTCCTTTTCCAAGCAATTTTCAAATACTTGCCTTGCTGTTCAAGGCTCTGTTTTACAAACACTTTCACATTTTAGTTTACTGCAAGCACCTTCTTTCAAGCATCTAATCTCATTTGGGGGCATCTTTAAATCTATTGGGTAACAATCACATCGTTAATAAATTGTAGATCTTGCAGACATAATTTGATTCTTTTTCTTCAAGCATTTTGGGTAGTTGTTAATAGTTGTTCCATTTATTCGTTTGTCTATAAGCATTTGATTTAACTGTGAAATATTGTTCATATTGTATAATCCTACTTCTATTGTAAATATTGTTTAGTTTAGACAACACTTAAATTGTGGATGAATCAATCTAGTTTAATTTCTGTGAAGTGGTAACTCATTTATTTGGACTCCATTTGTTAATAGGCACAAGTCTTTCTATATCTCAGCATCTGCTTGTCATTGAAAGAAATATCTGCATTTCATGTTGATTGTCATTCTGGGGATAGTGTAAAGTCTTAGCCTTACAAGCTTAATAAAAGATCCCTTTAACTAATAGTTAATAAATTTAGGAATAATTTCCTGTAGGGACTACCCCCCCTGGCTCTGTTGGGATTTGGCCTAAACGAAGGAGTTGGTAGACTGTGGTGACAGTGGTCCCCAGCTCTAACTTGACCCCAAGGACACACAAAGCGGGTTGGAGACTTCCCCGTGTCATAAAGTGTGTATTAGGCAAAAACATCTTTGGCGCCGTTGCCGGGGACAAATCATTTGTCCTTGGTCTAACTTGATTAATTAATTTCTGGTTTTTGAATTCTTTAATTCTTTAAACTGTTAATAAAATTCTCTAATTAAATTTTAATAATTTATTTACCCATATTATAGCTATCTTTTTCTCCAGGTGGCGACTCCACTTCAAAATATAGTGAGGTATTCTACCCGGAGCCATTCAGGTGGTCTACTCAACTGCCTCACCGAGCCTGAAAGGGTATACAAGAGGAGGTTGAATAGACATGCTCTCCGTAGACTCCTTGCAACTCTTGGAGAAGAGGCTATCTCTGATATTCGTTTATTGTTTGCCCAAAACAACCATCCCTCACCAATGGATGATCTATGCAAGCCATGTGATTTCTCTAACATCATTGGTTATCCTCATGCTTTGCCAAATAAAGCTATAGAAAAGTTACCTTCCTTTCAAGGTAATAATGCCATCAGTGCCAAGTCTCACATCACCAAGTTCAACCAGTGCATTGCCAAGTGGTGTAATGCTAGTAACTACGAGGATGTCAAGATGAGGCTGTTTGTTTTGTCTTTAGAGGATGATGCCATTGAATGGTTTGAAGAGCAGAATGACAATGAGTTCAAAACTCTCAAAGAAATCATTGAAGCCTTCAATGATAGATGGGGTGATAGAAGGGATAGCCATTTCTTGTCGGCAGAGCCTTGCATACTAGCCACAAGTAAGAAAATGAAACCATGGAAGAATTTAATAAAAGGTTTAATGACTTAGTAAAAAGTCTCCCTACAAGCATCAAGCCCCAAGAAGCATCTCTCTTGATTTATTACATACAAGCATTTGAAGGAGAAATGAGATATCAGATAAGGGATAAGGAACCTATGGATGCACAAGATAAAACCATCAAGATAGATAAAAACATGCAAGTTGCTAGTAAAGCTAATATTCCTGGGTTTTCAAGGGGTAGTTCTTCAAAGGCTAATGAAGTAAAAAAAGTTAAGTTTGGAAACTAGTAACCTCAAGGTGACTCCATAGATAAGCTCACCCAATTGATTAAACAAATGAAAGTGAATCATGCTAATCAGTTGGCTGCCATGTAAGCAAACCAAACAACATTACAAAACAAGGTAGTTTCCTTGGAAAGAAATAGAGGAAATAATTTCCATCCAAACAAGCCAAATGATAGGTGGCAAAACCAAAGAAGGCCCCCACCTCAAGATCAAAGGCCCCCAAATCCGTTAGAGTCTACCAACATGGTTGATCATCAAGCCATTCCATATTGTAGGCCTTGTGGAGACTTTCATGAAGAATCTACTTGTCAGATTTTTGTGCAAATTATAAGTGAGAAAATGGCTGAAAAAATAGAGAATGAACAAGTAAATATGTGTGGGGAAAAGTATAACATTGGCATGTATGATTGATGAATCTGGTAGAAAGTAGTCAAAGTGTTGAATCAGTGAATGAAGTAGCAGAAGAATCCTTTGGTCCTAAGCCTAGTGAGAAGCAAGTTTCATATTTTTCTAGATATAAAGGCATGACTTACCAGAGGAATGGTAAGAAAAGCCAGGATAGAGAAAGAACTCCAGCAAATGTCCCTAAGGTACCTCCTCCCCCTTCTAATTCAATTGTTCCTAATACAGAATTAAACATTGATTTAGGAGGTTGGTTAAATAATGCTAAGATGTTGGTTCTTGTAGCAGAAATCAAGAAGATCCCTTCTCAAAAGGGAAAGTTACTCAAAGCTATAAAAGAGCCTTCTCAAGGTAATGTTGACAAAGCCATAGCCTATCAAGATGCACCTGTCATTTTACAGAGTATGGATAGAGGAAATGAAAAGAAACACCCATTCTTCCTTTCATTGTTAGTAAACAATCATCTTCTTCATAATTGCATGTTGGATTCAGGAGCTAGCTAAAATGTCATGACTAAGAAAGTAATGGGACAGCTAAATCTAAGGATTTCAAGGCCTTACCATAACATTTGTGCTATGGATAGTAAGCAGATTGAAGTTTTTGGTTTGATTAAAGGTTAACAAGTACATTTGGCAGCATTTCCAGACATTTAGATTGAAATGGACATAGTGGTGATAGATGTCCCTGATGCTTGGGGTATGTTACTCTCAAGAAAAGCTGGAGCATACTTAGGAGGAAATATTCAAATGGACTTAACTTATGCCACCTCCCAACCCCTGAAGGAACTTACATAAGATTAAATAGAGAGTTGGAAATGAAGTACCATGTAGAAGACCCAAGAAATCCAAGTAATGAATTAAAGTATAAAACTGACAATTTTGGAAATCATGCGATTTTGGCTGGCTCTTTGGAACCCATAGAAGAATCATTTAAAGAAGAAAGAGTTAAACAAGTTTGGCATATGCATTTTGATGGGGCTTTTTCTAGATCTGGTAAGGGCGCAAGCATAGTCATTGAATCTCCTTCTCAGAAGGAATTCAATTTTTCATATAGGCTGGAGTTTATTGCCACTAATAATGTGGCTGAGTATGAAGCTTTACTCCTTGGTTTAGAGTTGTGCAAAGACAAAGGTATAAAGAGGTTAGAGGTCAAAGGTGATTCAGATTTGGTCATTTCACAGGTCAACAAACAGTTTGCATGTAAATTAGAAAGGTTAAAAAGGTATAGGGATGCAATTTTGGACATGATGCCATGTTTTGATCACATAGAATTTACTGCAATCCCTAGAGAATTAAATACTAAGGCAGATAGACTTGCAGTTGCTACTTCTACCCTTCAAAGGTCACCAGAGTTAGTTGATAAAGAAGTTAAAATGAAAGTTATTTTTAGGCCTTCAGTGCCTGATAATGTGGATAATTGGCAAGTCTTTGATGATGATAAGCAAGTGATTAAGTTCTTAAATAATGTAGAAGAGTTTGCTGGTTTTCACATCAGTGAGGAAGAAGAGGGATGTTATTATGCAGAAGACAATCAGAACTTTAATCACATTCCTAGAAAACTAGTGTCTCAAGAGAAGACATATGATAGAGAAGATGGTCATAAACCCAAGGAAGAATCAGGTACAAAACCATGTGATTACCTTGATGTAAACATAGGAACTAATAAAGAACCTAGAATGGTTTAAATTGGGAAAGGAACACCCAAGGAAGAAAGAGAACAAATCATTAATTTACTAAGGGAATATAGAGATGTTCTAGCTTTCACATATGTTGAGCTCAAGGTCTATAGGGAGGATGTAATTCAGCATACTATCCCACTTAAGGAAGAAGCTAAGCCCTTTAGACATAAATTAAGGCAAATAAATCCTAAGTTCGCTCCCTTAGTACAACAGGAATTGCAAAAGATGTTAGCAGCTAGAATAATAGCCCACACTAGACATTCTTCTTGGTGCTCAAATTTGGTGGTGGTTAGGAAGAAGACTGGTCAAATAAGGTTGTGTGTGGATTTCAGAAACCTAAACATTGTGTGTAAAAAGGATAATTATCCCCTCCCAAAGATGGAAACCCTATTACAAAGAGTAACAGGGTCTGGTATGATTTCAATGCTTGATGGTTTTTTCTGGTTACAACCAAGTCAGAGTTAAAGAAGAAGATAGGCATAAAACTACATTTGCAACTCCATGGGGAACTTTTGAATATCTAAGGATGCCTTTTGGTTTGTCCAATGCTGGAGCTACTTTTCAAAGAGCTATGGATTATGCTTTCAGAGGTTTGATTGGAAGGATTATTGAAATTTATCAGGATGATTTAACAGTGTTTTCAAAGGATAGGAAAAGTCACATAAGGCACTTAAAACAGGTTTTTGAAAGATGCAGAGAATTTGGGATTTCATTAAATCCAGCTAATTCAGTTTTTGGGGTGACACAAGGGAAATTGTTGGGTCACATGATTTGTAAAGATGGTGTGAAAATAGATCTAGAAAGAGTTGAGGCCATTGCCAAGATTCGCTTGCCTAGCACAAAGAAGGGCATCCAATCCTTCTTTGGAAAGATTAATTTTCTTAGGAGATTTATTCTTAATCTAGCTGAAGTAACTAAGCCCTTGAATAGGTTGCTTAGAAATGATGTTAAATTTCAGTGGGATGATACAAGTAGAAGGGCTTTCCAACAAATAAAAGATGCATGTGCCCAAGCCCTTGTTTTGATAAGTCCAGATTATTCTAAAGACTTCTACAGTTTCTCCTTTGCATCTGAAGACACCATGGCTGGTGTTTTATTACAGAAAAATGACCAAAGCCAAGAACAACCCATAGCATATATGAGTAAAATTTTAAGAGATTCAGAATTAAAATATCATATAGTAGAAAAGCAAGCATATGCTTTGGTGAAGTCACTTAAGCATTTCAGAATTTTTATTGGGTATGCCAAAGTAATTGGGTATGTTCCTAGTTCAGCAATTAAAGATGTGTTAACTCAAGAAGAGCGTTTAGGTCCAAGAGGTAGGTGGGTGGCTAAAATTAAAGAGTATGACTTAGAAATTAAACCCACAAAGTTGATCAAAGGACAAGGTTTGGCTAAAATGTTAACATAAAGTAATGAGAAGGCTTTAGGTTTAGATGATCAGAATATGGTGTGTCAGATTGATGTTCCAGCATCATCCCCAGATGTGTTAAAACTTGAGCAGGTTGAATGGTATCCAGATATAATCTTCTATCTTAAGAATCTAACATGCCCAAGTCACCTTATTGGTCATAAAAGAAGAGCCTTAAGGCTTAAAGCATCCAAGTATGTCATTATTAAAGATGGTTTAGGATGGAGGAATCCAGATGTTATTATCCTTAGATGTGTGGATGAAGTTGAAGCTAAAAAACTAGTGGATGATTTTCATAGAGGATTTTGTGGTGGTCATTTTGCGGCTAGAACTACTACTCACAAGATTCTTAGAGCAGGTTATTATTTTTCCACCATCTTTTCAAATGTGCATCAGTTTGTAAGAAAGTGTGAACCTTGTCAACGATTCACTGGAAAACAAAAGTTCGCTGCCCTTCCCCTTCAGCGAGTTGTTGTTGAGGAACCTCTTTAGAAATGGGGTTTAGACTTCATAGGGAAGTTTAAAGATAACTCAAGTAATGGTTTTTCATGGATTATAACAGCTACAACTTACTTCACTAAATGGGTAGAGGCCATTCCCACTAAATCAGCAACTGAAAAGGTAATCATGGATTTTCTTAAAGATGGGATGATAACTAGATTTGGAGTGCCTTCAAAGATAATAACAGATAATGCCAAAGCTTTCTGTTCAGCCGAAATGTCTGCATTTTGTTTAAAGTATGGCATTGTCTTATCTCATGCATCAGATTATTATCCTCAAGGAAATGGTCAAGCAGAATCTAGTAATAAAACTTAATGACCGTAGTCAAGAAAATAGTGGGGGAAAACAAAAGGTCTTGGGATAGTAAAATAAAATATGCTTTATGGGCTGATAGAATAACAAAGAAAGCATCTACAGGCAAGAGTCCTTTTGAGTTAGTCTATGGATTAGAGGCACAGCTACCAGTTCACCTGAGTCTTCCAGTGTATCAGTTGCTTCAAAGGGTTGACATAGAGGAAACTGCAATTCAACACAGAATTAATCAGATTGTAGAGTTGGATGAAATAAGGAGAAAAGATTATGACCAAAACTTTAGAAGTCAGGAAAAGACAAAGAAAACCTTTGACAAAACAGCTAGACAAAGGGACTTTAAAGTAGGGTATACAATTGTGTTATGGGACAAAGGTAGAGAAAAGCCAGGGAAACATGAGAAGTTTGACAGCCTATGGTTAGGCTCTTATGTGGTCAAATCAGTAGCAAGACAAAACTCATTCCACCTTGATCACTTGAATGGTGAGCCTTTGAACATTCCAAGGAATGGTCAACAACTCAAATTTTTTTACACATAGAGTCAACATGGTGTCCAAAGGGACACCTTTCTGTAACATATCTCTAACATTTTCCTTACATTCTTTAGAGTTTCGTATTATTTCATTCGTTTATTGTTTATGCATATACATACAGTTATTTGTATAGTCATTTCTTTTATCCCTGTTGTTTATTTATTTGTTTCTACATAAGATCTTATGTTGGTTATTGGTGAGAATCTGTGGTTGCAGGTTCTGGAGTTCTCATGTGCTCTCCGATGATCAAACACACGTCCTGAAGTTGGAGCCAGATGTTGCCCACCTATATCGACTAGGTGGCAATGTCATGTACATTGCAGATGTACATATTGTACAATTTGTACCATGGAAAAATCATAGGGATTTTTCACTCAACAGGGCAATTCTGCCCTTTTGTACACGAAATGTCTACTCCCCTACATGGGATAACTAATGTAATTTTATATGTCAGCATGGGTCATGCCTCTAAGGATGTCACCATGGACTTTATTATCACGGAAGTCCTCTTCACCGAGTGTTTTTCCCCTTCCAGTTAATTTTTGTTATTTAACAATTTTAATTGGTTGGGTTTTTCCCTCACCAATCCTCCAAAGTGGTGAATTGGCGTTCTGATAATCAAGCCCATGAGGTGGCTAAGGTTTCAAGTTGTTGTCCATGACTGTGCTAGCCATATCTTGTACTCTTGCGGAATTTCATGAAGATTTTATTTTTATTTTTATTTTTTTCTAATTAATTAACTTTACCATTGGGTGGTTAATTAATTAAGTTTTGATGCAAAAATTTATTTTCTTGATCATTGGCATTTTGTAATAGAGATTATGAATGCAAATGAAGATGCTATGACACCCCCTAAGCCATAGGTTCAAGTCCCATGTCATTCTGACAAGGGGTTAGGAAGTTGGACCAATTTTGGTTAAGACAAGGTATTTTTTCCTAGGAAATTAAATTGAAAAATTAAATTATTTGATTTTGAAGAAAAAAATCAAATAATGCCATGGTAATTAAGTTTGGGGATTGGCTAAACCAAGGTTACTTGGGAGTGGGAGCGGGAGCGGGAAGCAGGAGCGGGAGCAGGAAGCGAAATTTTCAAAAGCTTCCGGTTAGGAAGCGTTTGGGAAGCGTTTTTTATATAATATATATTTTTAATATATTTTTATGCATATATGCCAACAAATGCTTGTAGAATGTTGAATTAGTCATGGAAAGCATAAAAACATGAAATAAACCATAACATGATAAATCATAATACCATATAACATCATTCATCAACCATCAATGATTCAATCAATTATCATTCTTGTTTCTTCAAGCTCTTCTGGATCTTCACTGGACTCTCCTTGTTGACTGATTAGTTTGCTATTTAATCCTTCAATTTCATCTACTTTTCCTTCTAGCTCATCTTGTAAACTTGTCTTCTTGTGATTGAATTTCTTGAGCAAATCCATTGACTTCTCATGGTACTTTGCAAAGGACCCCAAAATCTTCCTTATAAGTCTCAAATTGTATCTGAGATCAATGTCTGCTAAAAGGTGTGCTAGGAAATCTTTCTTAGCATCTTCAAGATCATTTTCAACGTTATCGCAATCACCACTTCTGTAATCAGAAAGATCCTTACCTTCACTGGTGTCTGATGCTTGCTCTTCCTTTTCTTCTTGCTTTTCATCTTCAGTGGGCTTGACTTCGGTTTCCGTCTTTGTGTCTTGGTTTCCTTTTTGGTATTCACTTTCTAGCTTAAACCATAGGTCTTTGGCTGAAGTGTATTCTCCTACACTCTCTTTAACCGAGATTGAGAGTCCATCCATGAGAAATTTCAAACCAATGGTGTTTTCCTTCTTCACATCCTTTTGTGTAGTTGTATTGGTCTTCTTGTTAGATGGACTAGATGGATTGATCACAATCTCCCAAACACCAAACTTTTCAAACTTAGCTTTCATCTTACTTCTCCATCCAAAGTAGTCGATCACATCAAGTACTGGAACTTCATTATTGTCAGGGGACTCTGCCTTTGCATACATTATGTTTCCACATATCAAGCTAGCTAGGCTTGTGGTGAAGGCTTGCTCTGATATCAATTGTTGGACACAATGCCACACTGAGAGGGGGGGGGTGGTGAATCAGTGTGCTAGGACTTTTACCAATTTTGACTTCAAAACCTAAGCAGAGTTCATCATTCACATTAAACTATACATCAACTAAGCATGTCATCAATCGTAGATCATAGAGATACATTACAAGACAAATATGGTATGCTTTATTTATAATTGGATATGAATTACAATGAAGATTTCAATCTTCCAATTACATCAGCTTCAATTGACTGGAGAGCACCAACTCCTATGCCAAGGCCTAGCTTGTTTTTTCTTAGCTCCAACTAAGAAGAAATGCAAGACCCGGCTTGCCTTCACATATTGATCGCTATCTCATTGATTGGTCAACTGCCATCAACCTGTCACAGACATCCACCTTCCACTTTTGTCACAATCAAGTCTTTAAGTCTGTCCAAATATCAATGTTGCTCATGTCTTTCAACAAGAAGTCTGCTCATTCAACAACTTGTCACCACAGTGTTCCCAAGTCCAACATCTGAACTTAATCTGATCACGAAGTCTGCAAAACAAGGTTCTCATTGACCCTTGACATGTCCATCAAAGTATTCCATTTTGTGAGTTTAACAGGGCTCGCCACACATCTATTTGATCCAAGCTCTGAAGTTGAGAGATAAACACTTTAAAAAGGTAATTAGAAGACACTCCAATGATGATCACCAGATGCTTTCCAGACTACTTCATTCAAACACTTGTGGCTGCCTTATAGAACTTTGCAACCCAAAAAAAAACTTTAACTATCTCTGCTGCAGACGTGGATCAATAATGTAGCCGCCTCGGTGACTGTACACCCAAAATCCGAGAAAAAATAAGCTTCAAATCTGTTGCTTCTACAGTCAACGATCAGTCTTCTACCTTCACTCTTAACTCTACTTTTTTCAACCGAATTGCCTGAGAGAGGGTCCAAATTTAAGAGCTGCATTAAAACTTGATTTGAAACATGCTTATGGAGAGCTCTTCACATGCTAAGACATTTTCCATGGAAGTTCAGGGGATGATCAAAACATTCTTGTATACCCGAAAAATTAGAGAAAAGAAAAAAACCAAACTTTAGCTGTTGCTACCTCATCTAAGCCTCAGACTGATCCACTACTGCTGCCTCAATCTTTTTCCATCCGAAATTCAAAGCTGGAAATCACCACCAAAATTCCACACACATGAACGAGGTCGTTGGCTCCTACTTATACACATTTTCCATGGTATTTTTAGGGACAACCTTGCATTATTTCATAATTAATTATTTAACTAAGCCGACCTCATAAACAATATTTTTAAATACATTTAGGAGGAGCTGACTTACAAGTTATATTGATTAACTCCTTATGACTTCACCACATTATCATCTAATCTTGTTTAGGGTTGTTTTACCCCTCTTTAGGGTGACTCTTAAGTGGACTTTGATTCACCTTAAAATGCATTATTAAATATTTGAGTAGGGTTGTCATAAGAGAAGGAACCGTGTCATATCATCAACGCATTCCATCATGTTTATGGAGATAAAGACCAACAAGCATTGGTTCCAAAGTCTTCAAGGACATCCTCACCATAGAAAGAAGGCTTCTTCAAGAAGTCGTCACAATCTCATCCACATATGCAAAGTGTCAGGGCATCATCATCATAGTGGCAACAAGAACCATCAAACTACCAATCAACAAGAACACATCAAGGGCTTCAACAAGAACTCCATCATTATGCAATAATAGTCATTAAGTCCTCATGGTCCAAGTTACCACAAGCGATGGTACCATCCAATCAACCTTGTGGGCTTCATGACCTTATCAAGCCACAAATGACCACAGAATGGGTCATTTGCCCAAACTACCATGTCCTTCTTGCCATGTCATCAACCCTTGTCACTCCTTTGTCATTAATGGCTTGTTATCAATGACAACCTTGCTCATCATTAAGTGGCGAGATGAGATATAAATTGAGAGACAAAGAACCTAACACCCTAAAGAAGGCCCAATAAATGGCAATAAAGATAGATCTAAACATGCAAGTTTCAGGAAAGTCTAACATCCCTGGATTTAAAAGAGCTCTTGTTCCTCCTAAGCCACATGAGCCTAAAGCTAAAGATCCCTTACAAGAGGCTTATGATACGAAGATCAAGGAGTTGAATGAAAAGATGGAGACTATGCAGACCGATTATGTTGACCAACCTAAAAACATGCAGAATAGAATGATCAATATGGAAAGATCCTATAATAGTCAAAAGAATCTTCTACCAAAAAATAATAATTGAGTTCCAAAGAAAGCTCCTCAAGATAGAAGACCTCCTAACCAACTGGAATCAACTAATGTGGTACAAGAGGTCCTTCCTTATTGTAGTACTTGTGAAGCTCTTCATGAAGAAGCTACCTGTTATGTGGCATGTAAAATTTTAGAGAAGAGTCTTCTAGAAACAAGCAATAGCGGCGAATGTTCAAGAGAGCCTGAGTACATAAATGCAGTTGGTCAAGTTCACTCCATAGATGCAGAATCCTGGAAACAAGCCAATGAGTACAATCAACAACTGGATAATCTGACCAAGAACTTTGGCATTAAACCTACAACAGAACAAATTAAAGAAATGCCTAAGTTCAAAGGTCTCACTTATCAGAGAAGGGAGAATCCTAGAACCGCAAAGAATAATCAATACAAGGTAATTACTCCTCCTGACTCTAAAGATATAGGTTTTGATTTAGGTGCTTGGGTACAAAATGCCAAAGTATCAATGCCTGTAACATAAGTAATTAAAATCCCAGGGCAAAGAGAAAAATTGTTAAAAGTTTTAAATGCTCCTTCATCTCCCAAAAAAGTAACTTTTAAAAAACCTATAGAACCTTCTCCAATTGAAAGGAAGCCCTTAGAAGAGCATCCTCCAACCCATAATAACTTTACAGAAGATCCTCCTATAGTCTTGCATACCAAGGACTCAAGAAAAGAAGATCATTCCCCTTTCTATGTATCATTGATGATACAAGATCTTCTACTACATAATTGTATGTTAGACTCAGGGTCCTCGTCCAACATAATGACTAAGAAAGTCATAGAATAGCTAAGATTGAAAACAACTAGGCCATACGGAAATGTTTGCACCATGGGTTCCAGAGAAGTGGATGTAGTTGGTATCATCCTGAAGCACCCAGTATGCTTAGCTAGATATCCTGATATTCACATCACCATGGATAATCTCGTGATTGACGTACCTAATAAATGGAGAATGTTATTATATAGAAAGTGGGTTGCTACTCTAGGAGGATGGATCCAAATGGATTGACATATGCTACAATACCTGCATCAGAGGACTCTTTTGTTAGGTTAAGGAATGAAAAAGAAAAGAAGTGTCATGTTGAAAATCCTAAGAAACCATCCAATGAGCATGTTTACAATACTAACATTATTGGAAATTATAATTTTATTCCACCTTTCTAGCCCCAGTTAAGGAAAAATTTAAAGACAAAAAAGTGGATGAGATATGGAAAATGAATATTGACGGTGTTATTCTATATCA
>LPNX010527351.1:5671-98058 GCA_001517045.1 Pseudotsuga menziesii | reverse complement strand
CCCATCAATCCGATTTATTTTCCTTTCTGCTACCCGAGTTTCTCTAAGGCAGCCTCTTCAGATCACCCTGCCCTCAACTGCACCTGCCTTAGAGATCCGAACTTAAGGAAACCCCCCTAGAGCTGGAGAAGAGCCAGCCTGAAGCGAGGAGAGAGAAGGTGTGGTGACATTGGCCTCTCTCTCGAGAGGTTGTCGCCGGGCCGGCGCGCCCGCGGTTTGGGCTTTCGGCACCCGCGTGCCAGTTTCGGGCGACAACAGTAGTAATTAGAAAAACTCATATTTCTGCATGTTTACTTTATGTTTAAAATTCAATTTCTTTGACTATCTTGCAACACAAGCACACAATCCGTCCTTGAAGGGTTGTATAATTGTTATTTGCTTTCACTAATTTGAACAAATATTTGCCTCTACCGTGTATGCTCTACCCCTCGCAGCTTAGTCTGAGACTTGGGGATACCAAAAGCAGTATTATGGATTCATTAATTGCTCACATCTAATTCATCAACTCATTTTCTTCAGGGAAAGCGGGAACAACTAGAAAATGACCGTGGGGTCCCGTTAAGCTACGTCCTTGTTGATGTAGTGTTGAACACCCCCCCACGACTCCATCTAGCCCACATTTTCCTGTGCGAAGCCACTCTTCTCAGAATCTGGACATATTCTCAGTACTTCACAATATATCGAGAATCCCCTTTCTCTTAACTTAATTCATCCTTAATAACTAAATCTAACCAAGACTCCACTTACAATACATTTACAACTTTCCGCAACATTGTATTATTTTGACTCCATTTGGCACTGGCACTTTCTTCAATTTCATATTTTGCTTTCAAGTCATTTATGTTATAATTGCCATATTTATTTTTATGTTGTTATATTAATTCTACTTGCAAGTAGCTTGTTTCAGTAGTGATTTATCAAAACTCCTAGCAAAACAATTCATCCATAACTAATAAAGAAAGAGCCTTAGCAACTCTTTCATAGGGACTATCCCCCTTGGCTCCATTAGGAGTGGCTTAAACGGAGGAGTCAGGATCAGGTCACAGCACCCGACTCAAGACTTGCCACCAAGGATGTACTTAGCAGCTTGAAGATTTATGTTGCGCTAATCCCCCCTGGGTGCGTGAATGGTGGCAAAAGGTTTATTTGTTACAAGTAAAGATTTGTTCAAGAATTATATACAAAATAAGTGATCTATCCAATAGATGAGTAAGACAAAATTTTGCACGCCCAAAAGTGTCACTTGGAGGATTAATTATTTGTGAGATGATTAAATCCTCTTAACTTAAAGTGGTTTCCAGGTTTGCCACTTCTCTAAATATGGACAAGTTATTAAACTACTAGCTTGTAACAAATGTTTAAAGGAAAGGGTAGATAACCATTTGAAAGAGAAATTTGCTTTAACAAAGTTGTGAAATCTAGTGAAAAGCAAATTTCACCATATAAACATTTGAGTGCAAGATTTGTTTGAAAAAAAACAAATGTTGAAAAATCTGGAAAATGTGAGATCTTAAACAATGTAAATTCCAGAATTACATACGAGTGTAAAAGCTCACTTAATGTAAGTATGTTTGCCGCATTATACCATGCAAATTATTACTTCACAAGTGAAATGAAAGACCAACCACCCATAAATTAGATCTTACTAGAATGTGTACTTAAAATGCGAGCAAGATAACTATTGAATATAATTCACAAGGTAAGATTTTGCAGCCATTAGTGTGTGAAATCTGAAAGAAAAAAAAAAACTGCTAGTTGCTCACTAAAATATTCTAGATCTGAAAGGTAACTTAAAGTTACTTAATCCAGATTTATTATATGTGAAAACGTGAGCAATAGTTATTACTAAAATCTGCAAAATTCATGGAAACAAAACAAATTTCAAGAGACGAATTGTCAGCACATAAAACCCCAAAAAAAGGATGTGATTAGTTAGCATTTAGGGGCAGATTTATTTCTGTTTCCTTTATTGTTTGAAATAATGCAAAACAGAAATAAAACTATAAAGATCAAGCCTAAAGCCAAGTGATGAGAAAAGACAGTCTTCTGTAGATTTTTCAGATATCTAGGGCACACTGAAAATCTGATCTTGATTCTCAACCCAGTCACAAATCTCTCTAATTCCCAAGCAAAATACTGATACTGATCTCAATCCCAGAGAATATAAAAGAATAAAGCAAAGAACTATAACTTGCAACGCATGAGATCTCTATAACAAGTTACATCTAAATAACAGCATAAATTGACACAATGTTTTCGGTCAAATGACCCTAAAAAAATCCTTGCGGGAAAACCAGTGAGATATGGAAGCAGTTTTATAATCCTTAGCAAGTTACAATTAATACAATAGAGAAATCCAAATTGGACTTATCTCTACACAAGCTCTAAGTCTGGCTGATGGAAGTTGGGTGATGTGCCTCTCTCTGGTGGACTACGCCCTGTAAATGAATGCACCCCTCTGCTCTGATTGTATCTGTCTCTGAACTGCTAACTGATCAGGACCTCTCATCCTCCTGCCTTCGGATCACTATCTCAATGAAGCCCTCTCTCAGATCTGGTAAGCTCTATCTCAGAGCTTGCCCACCTCAGTGAAATGTGCCCCTCTACTCAGGAAATGTGCCCCTCGCTGTCTAGTGAATCAATATTGTGCTCTGTAGCTGGATCAACCTCACTCAGAACCAGTCTTTGTCTCCAAAGTGTTCTCCCTTTTCCACAAATGAAGTGTACCCGATCTGACTCAGATATGAATCCTCCCTCTCTACCAGATTGCACCCTCTCCTCTCAAGAATGCGCCCTCTTGCATGCACTGGTTCGCCCTCCTTTCTGGACACCTGAATCTCACAAGTGATCACTGACTAATGCCCCTTGAATACCTTTTTCTAATCCACTAGTGAGATTAGGGCTCAAAAACCCTAATTCAACTCTCATGCATAAATCACACTAGTGCATTAAAAAAAACCACACTAGTGCATTAAAGAATGCATGCATGCACATGCATCATGCATACCTCATGCACATGCACATGCACACCTACTCATCATACACATGCACATGCATCATGCACCACACCCAACAACATCAGAAACTTGTGCATCACTGCACTCCTCACATCCAACCGGAAGAAGTCGCTGCAACCTCTGCATGTCTCCAACACTGAATCCATGACTATAGGCAAAATGTATCTCACACTCCACTCTCCTGCCTATACTGATAATGTACCTCCATGCTAGACAGAACCACATGGAGGACATCCCGAGATACACATATCTCTAATAGAGCAAAGGGTTGCCCCTTTGGTGGCTTGGTATATTTGTATCATTTTTGAAAATTCAAGAATATATATAGACAAAATTAAATATTTTATGGCATATGTTAAGAAGTTTAACACTTTCAAACTTATCCACAAAAATGTGTATTATATTATGTATGCACCAGTATAAATTCCTACATGATATTAGAGCGGTGTCATATCTTTAGGCATATCAATTTTGTTTGGGTCCAACATTGAGAAGGGAGGATCCAATGAGAGAGAAAGTCTGCAAGAAATCATGAAAAGGCAATTCAATGTTATTTTAAGTGTTTTTAAAGTCAAATATTTAAAAACATATTTATTTTTTAAGTATGGAAGGAAAGTTATGTGAATATAAGAAGTATTTTTCAATTTTTAAAAAAAAAGTATGGAAGGAAATTTAGAGAAGGTTAAGTTTTTCCCTTGGAAAAACTTTAGAAAAGCATTTGATATTTAAAAAAAGTGTCAAGTCCCTAGATGGCTTAGCTGCCTATCGTGACCATAGAGGATTTTTTTTCTTTCCTTCTTACATTAGATATCAACATAATACTATGTCTAATACTAGGTTAATCTACTGCGCAATAGTTTGCACCATGTAATCTTAATTCACTAAGTGGGGCCTTGCACGCATCATAATTTGGCCCATGCACATTTCCGCGCTCTTATCAATTTCTCTAGCACGCAAACACATTGCGCACGCGAAGAAAAAACGTCGCGCAATCCACTGCGTGACTGCCTTTAACCATTGCTCGACTACCACCACGCAAGATAACTGCCTTGTGATGATAAGTCACTGACTTCTAGCGCTACATGCGTAACCAAACTTCATATGCAAAACATTCATTTATATGCTAGCATTTCATGAAGTGTAATATCACATATTCAACACTTAGATATCAAGGATCATGATTACTTCTAACTAAGGAAACCATATTCAGAGTTACTATCCTTAGCATACATCATCATCAATTTTGATCAACATTCATACAATAGAAACGAGATAATACATTTGTGACATTAAATAAACACTTACCTTGAATGAAGTTTCCCAAGCAACTAACTGCGCAAGAGCAACGTTCCATCCAACCATAGGCACTCTATCCAGCATATATTGTTTATGCTAAGAGGCCACCCTCGTGCTAGGCATGATTTCCCTAAGGAAAGGGGAATTATCCAAAGCTCATTCATTGTCAAATAGGCACAAGGTCACAACCAAGCCAGCCTTTGCTAGGTTCACAGGCTTTGCAGGTGCTAGAGGGGGAATGCTAAACTAGTGAATCACCACAGAGTTACAAGCACCTCGCGCAGATTCAAATAGCTTGGGGTCCACATTACCCACCCCACGCAACACCAACAAGGTACCCCTTCACTGCTCAAAAGTCCCTTAGGGGTCACCTTCCTCCAGGTGCTATTCCAGTTTGTGCATAGCCTTCACTAGTCTCTTTAGCCAGTTTCGCGCTCTACACCACTATGGTACTCAATACCAGTAATCAACCTCATGTGGACTCGACTAGATTGGGGTCCACAATACCCACCGCACACAACACCAAGAAGGTATTATTCTAGTGTGTGCGTATAGAGACCACCCAAACACCGTTATTCTACCAGGACAACACACAACCACTCTTGGATCCCAATCCACCTGGTACTCAATTCCACTCTGTCCACATCTCCGGATTAAGGAAAAATCAATATGGGACAAACAGTCAAATCTGGTTTACCTCCAAAATCAAAGACACCTCCCACAGACTCAGCTAGCTTGGGGTCCACATTACCCGCCCCACACAACACCAAGAAGGTACCCCTTCATCGCTCAACAATCCATCAAGCGTCACCTTCCTCAACGTGTTATTAGAGTGTGTGAGTAAAAAGAACACCCAAACCCCGGATCAGCTGCCTACAGGTTTTGCCTTCCCAAGGGTTACAAATCTTGGTTGTGCACAGCCAAATAGTTTCACGGGATTCACTCTAGTCGTTGTCCAACAGACCACACAGGATACAACAGGACTCACAAGCGACTATACTCAAGCTGACTCAACAGCAAGGAAACGGGACTTCCAAGCATGCAACTGATACTAGAAGACTCAACAGCTCAGGGTGCGCTTATGACAACTGGGCACGCAATTGAGGATTCACAACAACTTTACCACTCTATTAGACATAACCAGGACAACCTGGAACAGTCTTACATGTTGATTTTTGGAATAACTGAGGACAAGTGCTCTGCATGGCTTTAGTGTTTGAAGCATGCGAAGGTATCCGTGACTTTTACTTTTTCATGCAACTGACTTTTATTAATTTATGGAGAAAATTAACTTTTTAATGCGAAAGTAAAACTTTTGCATGCGAAAGTAAAATTAGGGTTTTGGAACCCTAAGTCACTGATAAATTATAAAAGAGAGGTAGATGGTAAAAGCTAAAAGATCATGTGAGATACATGTGTGTAAGAGAGTCTCATTCAGAGATTGATTGAGAAAGAGCAGGGGCGCACTTTAGAGAAAGAGGGCACACTTCTTTAGTCGTGAGGGCAGAAAGAAGCAAAGACGCGAGAAGCAGAGATGCACTTCCTTCAGTGAGTGAGAGAGGGTGCATTACACAAAGAGAGTGTGAGATCAACACATTACCTCTTTCAGAGATTGATTGAGGGGGAGTGAATTCTTAAGCAGTCAAAGGGAGCAAAAAGAGGAGCGCACTTCTTCAGTTGTGAGGACAGAAGTAGGGGCACACTTCTTCAATGTGAGATAGGAGGCAGAGTTCTTCCAAGGATTAGCAGGGGGCACATTCCATCAGAGATTTCAAAGCATAGCAAAGGGCACACTATTCCCAAGCAAACAGCTTGGAAACACGTGTAAACAGGGTCGCACTCCTATACAGCAGCAGTTGCAGTTGTTGCAGAGTGTGGGTTTGACCTTGAGATCTGGCATGCCTCCCAAGGCAGCAGGTTCCTCTATTTGTGAAATATTTGATTGTAATCATTCTGTTGTTCTCTGGCTCGAGTTTCAAGAAAGCCCTAGTTTGTTGGTTTTCCCTATTGCAGTTTCCAGGGTAAAAATACTGTGTTTATGGTTGTGTGATTGGTTTCTTATTCTGCTGTGTGTTTTATCAGTTAATGAGCTTATGTATTGTTGTTCATAAATCAGATCTGAGAATTTCATTTTGTTCATGCATCTGGGATATTTTATTGGAAGTAGTAATCAAATTATAAGCTCTAAAGAAAATTAACATGGTATCAGAGCCTTGTCTCTGAAAGAAACCAAGGCAGTTTGCACAAATCTACAGTTTTGTTTTGATTCGGAGGGTTTGAAACAAAGGTTATCATATTTACAGGGACATGGCTTCAGGTCTGAGGTATGAAGATCGGTTGGAGGGGGAAACCAATTTTAGCACATGGAAGGAGAGGATTACTTGTTGTTGGAAAAGCATGAGCTATGGGATATTATCAAAGATCTTGTTACTCTTCCTACAGATCCAGTAGATTTGGTCGCTTACAACAACAGAAAGGTAAAATCCAAGAGAAACCTTCTAGATGCTATGAAGGATCACATGATTCTGCATGTGACCCGAAAGACACATGCCTACAAGATGTGAGCAGCATTGACTAAACTTTTATAGAATGGCAACAAGAACAGAAAGATGGTGCTACAGGAGAAGCTTCACAGTCTATAGATGTCCAGAGGTGAGTCTGTCACATCCTATCTTACTAGAGTTACACAAGTTCGAGATGAACTTGCTGCTGTGGGTGAGAAGATTGGGGATGCGGAGTTGGTTTGGTTAGCCTTGTTGCCACCTTTCACACACCTGGGGATTAAGCACAGCAAAAATCTTTAAGTTGGTAGGTGTGTCCTTGGGGGCAAGTCTCTAGTCAAGTACTGTCACTTGATCTTGACTCCTCCGTTTAGGCCAAACTCCTAACAAAGCCAAGGGGGAGTGGTCCCTAAGAAAGGAAGAGTCAAGATCAAGTGACAGTACTTGACTCGAGACTTGCCCCTGAGGACACACCTAGCAGCTTGAAGATTTCTGCTGCACTCAACCCCCAGGTGTGTAAAAGGCGGCAACACTTTTTGGCGTCATTGCCGGGGATAAATCTTTTTATTCCCGTGGTACGACTTACCCTTTTTCTTTTCGTCTTTTATCCAATAATTGATTGATCTAGCCGAACAACTCTGAAATCTACTCGGTCCATCTAGCGACTCCACAGTTTAAAAACACTTCAGGGTATTCTACGAGAAGAAGCTTACATCAAACATTTAAACATTTTCCTAAACCTGAAAGGGTCTTACGAAAAAGATTATATAGACTTGAGTCTCAAAGGATCCTTGAAAATCTAGCGGCCGAGTGTATTTCAGATATCCAATTCTTGTTCACAATGGCAGCTCCAATTAATCCTGCGTCTAATCCTCTTAGTCCAATGGATGCTTTCTTTCTTCCCCTTGATTTCACTAATATAGCAGGTCATCCTCATGCCATACCCGAGAAAGCTATAGAGAAACTACCAACTTTCCAGGGGAACAATGGCATTTCTACATCAAGCCATCTGAGCAAATTCTCGAAATGTCTCCTTAGTTGGTGTCGAGATGCTACAAGTCAACATGATGATGTATACATGAAGCTTTTTGCCTTATCACTTGAAGAAGATGCATGTGATTGGCACATCAACCTTGTTGATGATTCATATAACTCTTGGGACTCCTTTAGGAAGGGATTCATGGAAAGATTTGGTGAAAAGAAGGAGCCTCGTTTCTTATTAAATGCACTCCACTCCATCAAGAGAAATGAAAATGAGACGATGGAGGAATTCAATAAAAAATTCAGAGATCTTATTGCAAGCATGGATAATGACTTCAAGCCTCCTAATAAATCCATCTTGGTTTATTACATAGAGGCACTCAGTGGAGAAATGAGATACCAATTGAGAGACAAAGAACTCGCTGATCTTAAAGTTGCCCAAGCATTAGCCATTAAAATTAATGCAAACATGCAGGCTTCAGGTAAGTCTAACTTGCCTGGCTTTACAAGAGGGCAGGCCAAACAGGAATCCAAAGGAAAAGAGCCCATGCAAGAGGCATATGATAAGAAGATTAAGGAGTTAAATGAAAAAATGGAAGCCATGGAAGCCACTTATACTAATCAGTTGAAAAACATGCAGAATTGAGTAGTGACCATGGAAATATGTAACTCCAATCAGAAAAATTTCCAACCTAAAGGTAGCTGGGCTCCTACGAAGCTCCTTATAAAGATAATAATCTTCCAAATCAACTAGATACAACCAATGTGGTTCAGGAAGTGATCTCTTATTGTAGACATTGTGATTCACTTCATGAAGAAGCTAGTTGTTATGTGGCATGTCAAATTTTAGAATTGGGAATTCCTAAGAGTGGCAGTAGTGAGAAACTTTCAAGCGAGCCTGAATACATCAATGCAGTTGGCCATATGTATCCCGTGTCTAAAGAAGATTGGAATAAAGCAAAGGAGTATAGTCAAGAGATGGACAATTTAACTAAGAATTATGGTGTTATGCCTACGTCAGAGCAGATTCGAGAAATGCCTAAGTTCAAAGGCATCACCCATCAAAGAAGAGAAAAATGTTGGAACTCCAAAAAGTAATCAGTATCAGGTAAACACTCCTCATGGCCCAAATGATACTATTGATATGGGTTTTGGTTGCAAAAAGTTAAGGTATCAATTCTTGCAATTGAAGTGATTAAAATTCTAGCACAACAAGAAAAACTGATGAAAGTATTGGATCCTACTCCTCTTAAGAAAGTGACTTTTCAAGAAAGTCAAGAAATAACTTCTCCTATAAACAAAGATGATTCCATTGATCTTCCAGTTATTTTACAAACTAAGGAACAAGGAAGAGAAGATCATCCTCCATTCTATGTTTCACTATTGATGAATGATCTCCTTCTTCATAACTGTATGTTAGATTCTGGATCTTTAGCCAACATAATGACTAGGAAAGTCATGGAACAGTTAAATTTGAAAATCACTAGACCATATCATAATATCTATGCCATGGACTCTAGAGAAGTTAAGGTTGTTGGTATTGTTTTGGGTTTCCCGGTACAATTGGCTAAGTACCCTGATATTCACCTAAAAATAGATATCCTCATAATTGATGTACCCGACAAATGGGGTATGTTGCTATCTAGAAAGTGGGCTGTTGATTTGGGGGGATCCATTCAAAAGGACTGGACTTATGCCACCGTTCCTTTATCTGAAGATACAATGGTGAAATTGCAAAGTGAAAAGGAGAAGGAGTATCATGTAGAAAACCCCAAGAAGCCTTCCAATGAATATGTTTACAACACAGATTATCTTGGAAATTATTCTTGCTACTCTACCTTTTTGGCCCCAGTTAAAGAAAAATTTAAAGATGAAAAGGTAGATGAAACATGGAAGATGAATTTTGATGGTGCTCATTCAAGATCTGGAAAAGGAGCTGGAGTTGTCATCACTTCACCTAAAGGACAAGTTTTTAACTTTGCCTTTAGGTTAGAATTTGAGGCAACCAACAATGTAGCTGAATACGAGGCACTCCTACTTGGGTTGGAAATAGCTAAAGATATGGGTATTAAGATGTTGAATATAAGAGGCGACTCTGATTTAATAATCCTCCAAGTTAAGAACCATTTTTCATGCAAATGTAAAAGGTTAAACAAATATAGGAATGCAATGTGGGATACAATGGAATTCTTCGATTCCTTAAATCTGACTAGCATCCATAGAGATCAAAATAGCTTAGCAGAAAAGCTAGTTGTAGCAGCTTCAACTCTTCAACCTTCAGAAGAACTGCTAAACGGCAGCGGCGCCAAAAAGTGTTGTCGCCTTTCACACACCTGGGGGTTAAGCACAACAAGAATCTTCAAGCTGCTAGGTGTGTCCTTGGGGGCAAGTCTTGAGTAAAGTATTGTCACTTGATCTTGACTCCTCCATTTAGGCCAAACTCCTAACGAAGCCAAGGGGGGTGGTCCCTAAGAAAGAGTTCAACTAAGGCTCTTTATATTATAGTGTTAATGACGAAATCAGGTTGTTTAGGAGGTTTTGGTAAATAATTATGTCGCAAGACTGATGCAAAATTGTTTAATCATTCAACATCATATAACATGAGTATATAAAGATTGATATTGACAAAACTGATAATCAAATGAAAATAAGATTGTTGTGTACTCAAATCAGTGCCAAATGGAGTTAAAAATGCTACTGAAAAGGAAATATTTTGCAATGTGTCTTGGTCAGTTTTAATTATTAAAGATGAGTTGATTTAGGGAAGGGGGATTCTTGATATACTTATGAAGTATTGAGAATATGTCCGGAGAGATGACAAAATTAGTTCCTCACTCGAAAATGTGGGCTGAATCGGAGTCTCTGAGAAGGTATTCAACACTACACCAACAAGGGTGTAGCCTAATTGTATCTCGAGGTCATTATTCAGTAGTTCCTGCTTCCTTTGGAAAATTTGCCCAATAATGTCAAAAGGTGTTGTGCTGGATTTTCACAATGTTTTGAAGGTTGTTGATTTTATTACTGTGAATTAATTCTTTAAATGTGAAGAATTGATCAATGCGCATTCCTGCTTTTGGTTATCCCAAAGATCAGGGCGAACCTGCGATGGGCAAGAGCATACACCAGAATGGAAAAATGTTTGTTCCAATTGTATATTGAAGCAAAAATATTGTGGCAGCAAAATAAAAACTAAAACCTAAAAGAATCCACAAGTTATGTGTCACTTTCTGATCATCCACCAATAATCGGCAAGAAGCCTTTGGTTGGTGGAGAGAGCATACTTCGTGGCAACGAGCGAGGGACAAAATTATTTAAACAAATTAAAAGATGGAAATGAAAAGAAATAACTAACTAATACAGCTTTCAAAGAAAGCGGGTTGTGTACGTGCAATTGTTAGAAAAATTCAAGCGACGAAAGAGACACTACCAATCCCCCCAGGGGGGATGAATGAAGTGTGGGCGTTGTGTAGCCCACTTGCTTTCTTTATTACTTATGATTGCATTATCAGAAAAATGAAATTAAAAGATGTATTAGAACCTATAAAACAGGTCTAAAGACTTATACAACTTTATGGAGTGAAGGGGAATGAAGAAGAAGGGAAAACTAAGGGTCTTTGGTGTCCCGAGAGACCCAAAACTCGAATTCTGAGCAGAGCTTCCTCCTCTTTTTCTTTGGACCTGCTAAAAAACAGCAAGTTAAATTATTAGAATGTGATGAAATGAATGAATAAAAGATGAAACTAAAACTAATTTCAGTACTTGCAAAAGATTGGAAAATTTTACTAGTTTTTAAAGCACCGAAACGACAACTTTAAATTCAACAAAAGATGATTCTTTTTAAGCACTTCTAAATCTAAATTATCTAATATGCTAAATAAGTAGATTGAAAATATCAAACTTTTAAATCAGATCTATCAAATTTGCATATTCAAACTATGTAACCGGAAAGAGGAGAGATAATTGTTTTGAGAAGATGGAAAGCAACTTCAAGCCTCGCTTGATCTCCTTATGAAAACTTTGGAGACCCTATAAAAATAAGATAAAACTTGAGAGATTTGTCAAAGAGGAAGAAGATACAACTAAGTTCAACTCCTCCTTTGAAAATGTAACCTGCAAAACATACCTGTGAGAAACCCTTGCATAAAAAGTTAGATCTAGTGTACTGAAAATCAGGAAATGAGAAAGAGTTGAAATACAACTGAATATGAACAACTACTCTCCTATCTCTTGAGATCAAAATACCAATAAGCAAGTTACAGCAGTAAATGCCTACTCTATGTGGCTTAGGATGACCTTCTAAGCTAGATCTAATAGAAATTTTAAGCAAAAGGAAACAACAATTCAGAAATTTAACAATGTCACCTCAAATATTCACAAGCAATCATCTCATAACACAGAGTGGACCTCCAAAGTCTGCAATTTTATTCATCAATATAGCAACAATACAAAATAGCAGAGGTTTCTTGCATCCATCCTCTACAAAGGAGGAAAACCCTGCTTTTATAACCACAGAAGAGCTCAAACCCTACGGGGGTGCATTTGCCAAGTGGAGAGGAGGTTTAAAAGGTTGAGAAATCTTTGGGAGGTAGGCCTGAGTGTTGGGATGAAGGGTTTCCACCTCACAGGAGGTGAGCCACATGTCTCAAGAGGCCTCCACCTCTCCCAACAACCTCAACCACATGAGGGATTGTGCCATCCTTGAGGAGAATGTGTCCCTCTTTAGTGGAGAGTTGTCTGAGACCTCAAAGAAAAGGTTGGAGATGCTCTTTAGGCTCATAAATTCCCTAGACGAGACCCTCAACCAACCTGCCACATCAGAGACAAGTCCCAGACAAGATGCCTTTGATATAGGATTGGGGTTTTCTAATATTTTCCATTTATTTGACCCTATGAGCCATTTTGGAGAGAAAATCCAAATTAATAATTGAAAATTAATAATTTGACTCTCAAAAGTGGGTTTAGGGGTTAAGTTAGGTCTTTGGCTCCAAAAATGAGTTGGACTAGGTGAAAATAGGGAATGGTGATGTCTCACAAATGGGTGGAATAATGAGAAGGCTCCGCTAGACTCTGGACAAGCAACTTATTTAGCAATTTATTTGCACAACAATATACACTAGTTAACCTCTAGAGGCAGGTGACCTGGAAATCCTTCTGGGCTTCCAGAAAATGACAGACATGACTGTGGGTCAGTCTCACCCTGTTGCCCTGTTGAAGCAAATGAGTTGTACATTATACAATGAATGAGTGCTCATCCTCTAGCCATCAACCTTTTAAAACATTTATTTTATTAACTTGCCAGCCTCCAAGAACAGGTACCCTAGAAATCCTTCTGGGCTCCAAAAATGACTAAGGCCTAGCCCCGCTGTCAGCGAGCATCCATAGCCCCGACAGGTTTGCCTCACCCTGTTGCCCTGTGGAGGCAAATGAGCCTTACATCATATAATGGATGAGTGCTCATCTCTTGGCAACTGGCTAATTTTATTTTTATTTGCAGTAGTGTCTAAAGACACTTTTGTTTTGTTGGTTGGGCATCCATTGAGAAAAACATTTGAGCTCCGATGCTGTAGTGTCTTAAGACACTTTTGGTAAGACTACTTATGTTCAAGACCTAGGGGAAAACCATCTTTGTGATAAGAATCACACAAACCAACACCGAGAAACAATTTAAACATGGAGACCTATTCCAACATAGAGGTGAAGGTGGAGGAAATCCTAGATGTCACTAGTCAAGTTACAAGTCAAAGGTGAAACAAAAAGGAGGGAAGGCAACAGATGGATGGAGACGGTGAAGATGGAGCCAAGACTAGCAATCTATATCCCTAAAGGGAAATGACCAAATCCATACTATAAGTAGGGCATGACCAATGAGTATACAAAAGAATCTCTAGGACATAATAGCTAGATCATTTATACTTTAGATTTCAGCAAGACCAATATAAAGTATCGCCAACATACAACCACTATCAACTGAGTCTCACTACTAAAATAGACAACAGAGCAAAGTCAAAATCCATATGTACAAAACCATAATGTCACCTGGGCCATATACCTACATCATTATGAACAATTTGAAGGGCACCGAAACACTGTTGATGTTGTACATCATGGGCACTGTTATACACTCTGCTCTGGGTCATGAAAATGGCTAACTCAGTCACCGAATTTGGGGTCATGAGGCTCAGTCATGGCATAGAACTGGTCAATCTAGATGCTCTAGATCTGCTAAAAGTGGGAGATCATCAACTGGTGGCTCAGCATCTGTTGATCTCATAGTAAAAGACTGGCTCAAAGAACTGCTCAGTGCTTCTCAAGAACAATAGTAGCCCAGCTACTATGTGTGTGACAACAATTCCAGCTTGAGTTCGAGGAACTTCTGGAAGTGTCAAAGGTGCTCTTTGTTCCAGGGTTGAAAGAAAACAAACTCTCGGTATGAGCCCTGGAAGATGATGGGTGTGCAGTATTGTTTAAGAGTGAACATACATTCATCTATGCATTGGGTGTGGATTTGATTGAACCAGTGTTGCTATGTGATCGGAGGGACAGGAAGTACATAGTGCATGGACAGCCTATGTATGGAGGATCTGGGTGGATACAAGATTCTGAATTAGTGCATGAGACAGAGGGAGAGTAAGATGCTCCAGAGATTGAGGTGGTACCAAGTATTCAATCTTCGATTCAAGGGAGTGGGCGAGAGGCTGCTTCTTCCAATACTCGCAAGAGGGTCACCTGGTATGATATGACACTGTTGGATAAGTAGGAGCGAGTTGAGATATCTCAGAGCATGAGAGGCGGGCATAGGTCTTCAGTTCATATTTCGGGATCAATAAAGAGACGAGCTTCAAAGTTAGAGGGAGCTTCTACAACAGACATTGTTATGTGTCTGGAGAGGGATAATGGTGGTGGACGTGTCAGAAGGACCTCCCTCGCTAAGAGGGTGTATTGAAATTCGCAACTCAGGATGTCCTTCATGTGATGATTCCTAACATGAAGGAACATTAAAAGTTATCTCTCTAAAGAGGATTTTAAAGAGGGTGGGCATTCATATATTGTGTGAGAAACACATGAGAGGAAGATGAGCAGACTATAGGATTTGGCGAAGGGGAAGTGTCTTCTTCAGAGATAATCTTGAAGTGGTGTAGAACACTTTCCTCGTTAAGAGGGAATGTTGATTTTTGGAGTAACTGAAGACAAGTGCTCTCCATGGCTTCAGTGTTGGAAGCATGCAGAGGTGACTAAGACTTTTACTTTTTCATGCAAGTGACTTTTATTAATTTACGGATAAAAAGTTAATTAATTAACTTTTTAATGCGAAAGTGAAACTTTTGCATGTAGAAGTGAAATTAGGGTTTTGGAACCCTAAAAGTCACCAGTAAATTATAAAAGAGAGGTAGAGGGTAAAAGTTAAAAGATCATGTGAGATACATGTGTGAGAAAGAGTCTCATTCAGAGATGGATTAAGAGAGAACAGGGGCGCAATTCAGAAAAAGAGGGGGCATTTTTTCAGCCGTGAGGGCAGAGAGAAGCAGAGGCGCACTTCCTTCGGTGAGTGAGAGGGGGCACATTAAACAGAGAGAGTGTGAGATCAACACATTGCCTCTTTCAAAGATTGATTGAGGGGGAGCAAATTCTTGAGCAGTCAGAGAGAGCAGAAAGAGGGGCACACTTCTTCAGTTGTGAGGACAAAAGAAGCAGGGGTACACTTCTTCATTGAGTGAGAGGAATCAACTTCTTGCAGGGATTGGCAGGGGGGCGCATTCCATCAAAGATTTCAAAGCAGAGCAAGCAGGTACCAGTGCAAGCACACAAACCTGCTTTTGGCTCCTTCCTATCCAGGTATTTTCCCAGGCAGTTAGCAGTTGCCTCTAAAGTTTCTAGTTTGTAAAGGTTGAGGGGGAGAAATGGAAGACCAACCCATACCAGGACGGCTTTTGGGACCTCCTCCTCTAGGTCGAAATCAATTGGCTACCAATCCAGGTATAGGCCACAGGGGCCTACGAACCAAGGGCCATTTCTAAAAACAAAATCCCTGTCACTCTGCAGTGAAAAATAGAATCGGTAGCATCCCTTGCCACACAAATAAAATAAAAGGACTTTGGCCTAATGAGGCATCTGATGCTTCTTAATCCAGGCCTCGAGGGTTTTATAAATAGTCCATGCCTAGTAAATCTCCCCACCAGAATGTGCTCTGTTTATCACAGAGTTTTCTTCTCCGAGTTGAGGAGGGGACCTTAAGTTTGGGCACTTCTTCCATTTTCTTAACAAACATCCCTTTGGAAGTTGCAGATGCTTCTCTAGATTTCTGGGAAGAAGCTGCAGAAAGCTTTTTAAAAGATTTCATAGCCACCTCAATGGATCAGAAACGGAAGGGAAGCCACTCTCTCCCCCTTGGTAAAGCCATTGCTGTTGCTCAGAACAGAGAATTTGAGAAAAAAAACACTAGCCATGCTTGCTATTCCCTAGGAACAACTGTGGATAGTTTGAATATAAGATGGTGGCGTAGGAAATTCCTTTCTGAACAACAGTTTGTTTAACAGTTCAAGTATTCAAAAGAAATTAAAAAACTGAAATAGATAAATACTACATTTTCTTTGAAGGTTACTGACCTCTTGAACCTGATTGCAAGATAAACATAGGAGTGCTGTTGGAATACGACTAAGTCAACAATATTTTGTTTGATGCTGCTAGAAAATAGAAAGTACAACCAGGGAGAGGGGGTAGTCACGCTGGTGTAACTGTAAAGACTGTCATCCTGGATCCCTGTTTAACTACAATCCATATCTCACGTACATATACATGAAAGTGGGGTAGTGAATCAATCATTCTATCTCACGTACATATACATGAAAGTGGGGGTAGTGAATCAATCATTCTATCCCAAGGGACTTAAATGAGCAAGTACATTTGCAGTCACAATTGTCAATATGCCATTGTCGAAAATGCAGCTGCAATTATTAACAGTGACTATATTTGCTTTGAGAGAGAATGATAAAGAAGGTTGTCTTTTTTTTCTTTTCTTGAATTGCTTTCTTTAAACTTAATAGAAGCATTATAACTGCCACAAAGAAGTCAGGTATTACAAGTGGTGTATTTGCACAGCTAAAATAAATAGCTCTGAAGGAGTGAAGTATTAATACTAATACTATGGCAAAGAACATTTCCATCAAAATCAACCAAGACTTACACCTGACTCCAAACATATTTATAAACGAAAATTGAGCATGGGTGGATGGCCTGACTTGCCACTCTCTTTATGGGTTACCCTATTGACAAGGTTGTCTTTTCAAACATAAAAAGCATTGAATTGAATGTTTATTAATTAAAGCTAAGAGGTAGTTTAAAGATGAGACAATTTTGTCTTTTTCTAGCTCATTTTCCAACCAGTTTCCCCAAATCCAGTTGTACTTTTTCAAATCCTAGCTCATTTTTCCCCAAAATTCAGTTGTACTTTTTCAAATCTAAGAAATAAGGTGCTAAGATTACATAATCTGGTGACATAGGGTTTTTTATAACATTGAATCCATTTATGCAATCAAAAATAGATTCTAATAGATTCTAAACAAAGAAAATTTGTTCTAGAAAAATTGTTCTAGCCAATTTCAGAAACATTGGATTCGTAAACAATCAGCCAAAATCATAACAACTCCTAAAGCTAATCTCCTGCCTCTCGAGATTGAAAACTATGTCTCTCGAGATTGAAAACTATGTGTTTAGCTATTGAATCAAGAAAAGGAATGGAAAAAAAATGCATAAAAGAAAATGCTATTGAAACTCACTTCAGAAATTCTGGAGTGGCTATCTGTGCTTGGCCGCGAGGAAAGAGATAGTTGCGGAAGTACCCAGTTTTCACTGTCACTAAATCACCCTTGTTACCAAGCTTGGACACATCATCCGTCAATACGATCTAACAGTATAAAACAGATAAAAAACTCTTTCAGTACAAAGCCCCTTAGAATAAAGGCCAACCCAACCCAAAAGAATTTACGAGTAAAGAATGTATCAGAACCCACAAAATAACTGACGGGCAGAGAAGGTGCATATCACCTGACGAGTCTTCTGAACTTTTTTCTGTGCAAATATGTGGAAGGACGGGCATTTTCTCGTGTTGGACTGCATTTAAAAACCATGGCATGGAATTGATGAAAGGCAATAATCATTCAACGATGCAAAATGATTGGGAAGAGAAATGGAGTGGAAAACATAGATACCTCTGTTGATTTCGTAGTTATTGGTAGATTGTGTGGCAAAATTGAAGAGTGCCATGAGAGTGCCATGGTCATATTCCTTTGGTTTCCGTGTTCTCTATTGTTTACTCGCACAAATAAATAGATAACACAGAATGCTTCCTCCTCCTTATCCTCTTTCACAGTGTGGAAATATAGTGCTGAGATATATCTATGTGAATCAACTCCTTTTTCATTATTTTCAAAATTTTGACAGTTAATTTCTGCGGGGTGCGGTCTAAATAATCCCGTATTTACGAGAATTGTGAAATAAATATCATATGATTTTCACATCATTTAGAAATTTTAATAGTTGGCCTATTGTTAAATTTTAAAAAGATTAACAACATAATATACAAATTAATTTTTATGATTATCCAAGTTAAGTTTTAAGTTGAATCTGATTTGACTAAGTTTTAAGTTGAATCCGATTTTTATGATTTGAAAATGATTATCCATGCTGCAAATAAAAAGAAAATAAATGTAATAAATGTGTTTGAGGTATGTTAGAGGGTTATCTTAAAATAATATTACATTTTAAAAATTAACTTAGAATAATATTATATTTAAAATTTATTTTGAGATCTTATCTCATGGAAATTCTAAAATGAGAAAATTAATTTTGGAGAAATATGTTATAATTAAGATATTCAAAAAATAATAATTTTAAGTGGTCTATTTTAAGATTATAAAAATTTTGAGATTAAAAAAAAGGATTTAGAATATATATGGTCTATTTTAGGATTATAATATATATATCAGAAATCAATAGCAAGAACTTGTTATTTCTAATTGAAATCAAGGTTACAGAATTCATTGTATATGGTATACCCATATCTTAGAGAAGAAAACCAACAGATTACTATATTTGACGACAAACTTTACATTTGATAAGTACATACAAAATGAAAGGACCAAAAGTAAGTCTCGAGTGTAAACTCCTATAACCTAAAGAAGCCTGTTAAATTCTATGAAGCATAGGATCATCACCCTACATGAATTCAAATGAGAAGATAATGTTGCAGAAGAAAGAGAGGAATTTAGCAATAAAGTGTTCAATTAATCAAGACAAAATTGCACACACATGGAGACAAAATTGGAATAATATGATTATATTCATGAATCAGTAATTAATATGTAATACAATGGTTATACATATAGGAGAATTCGAATGCCTAAGATAGGATTCGAATCTACCAACTCAACCTTACTCTGGAGCTAACTCAGTGTGGGAAAATCACCATTGGAGCTCACTAATGCAACTTTGGATAACTAACTTAGTCTACAATCAGTTCATTGATGAGGGTAGGTGAACAAAGGTGCCCACACTCCCTTCAATCATGCAAATTGGCACTAGGCTAACTGATTGTGATATAATCGATGGTGACTGGAGCATAACTGAACATAATTGATTACCTACTAAGGTCAACTGAAGGAGACTATTGGTGCACTCAGAATGGGTTCCTATATTATAGAGATTGGTCCATGGGGCACCTAAACTCATGCAATCATGTGCAGTAAGTGGCATATGTCCCCTAGGTGTGTTCCCCATGCACTAGTGGAGTGATGAAGACCTCCTAAGCTAGGAAAATAGACAATCAGAGTATGTGGTCAAAAGGAGGATTAATAATAATCCCAACCCCCCCCCCCCTAATCCTGGCTTTGGACAACCTCGGCCTTGGCAACTAAGACCAAAGGTCACCCATACAATCTAAATGCAAAAAATAATAACTGCTTAATAAAACCGAGGAAATTGGGAAAACCTCATGGGACCCCCCCCCCCCACCAAAAAAAAAAAAAATAAGCAGGAAAATCAAGATCAAGCTTTCATATCAAAAACTTATGAAAAATGTTTCTACAACACTGCGCCACGGAGATGCAGTTTGCAGAGTGATGGTCCTTGTGTGCACCAGTATCCTAGGATTGTGCATGTGAACCTCTCCAAACTAAATGATTATGTCTAGAGGAATTTTACTCTTTGGAAGAAGAGGAATATGCTCAACTTGATCAGGAACATAAACAGTTGCAAGATGGATTATGTCTGGAGGAATTTTCCTCTTTGGACAAACATGAATCTGCTCAATTGAGGTACACTAATGAGAGAGCAAAGGTGCTTGAGAATTCGAACCATGTGAGGTAAACCCAAGCAGCTGAGATGTTGCAGCCTTGAACATTGCCATGTGAGGTAAAATCATCTCCAAATGTGAGAAAAAAGTGTCCAGGTGAATTCATGATGTCTCCAAATTCAATATCAACATAAGGAAGTGTGCATGTGATCATGTAGGAAGGAGGAGGAGGCATGGGACCATGGAGAGAGAATGCTTGAGTTCCATAATCTAATATAGCTTCCAAAATATCCAATGAATCACTATCCAACACATCAGTAAACTCATGAGAAGAAACTGATATAGAGTCCCTTGCAGCAAAAAATTTTAAGGAGACTTGAGGTGCTTGATTTTTCACACCAAAATTGATGAGAATAGCTACAAGCATGACTTTGAAGCTCTTGAAACTTGAAATTCAGACCAATTAAGGTGATATCAGATCCAAGAATGAGGAACAAAGGTTCCAAGTGCGCCACTAAGATGGCAGATGCACTATGTTCTCCTTCTTCAACAAAACTCTAAGTATTGGTGCAAGCAATCATGTATGAATTTGTTGGAAGCACTAGATCAATGAGGGTGAATGGATCACTCCTAAAATTTAATATTTCTTCCAAAACATCCAAAGTGTCACTTTTTTGCACACCATCAGCATGATTGGAGAGAGAGGAATCGAATTTATCTTCGACTCCTTAAGCTTTCACTGGCAAACTTTGCACAGAATTTAGAATAGAAGAATCACTAGAGAATGAATGAATAGGATGGACAAAGAGTTTTTCTTCGACAATGGAGGTTCAAATGTCTTATTATGGATCAACTGTATGAGAAGATGAGATATCAAAGATCTCATAAACTTCTAGAGCAACAAGAGAAGGAGTCACTACAAGGAGACTTTCAACATTTCAAATTGTTTAAGATGAAGATTTTGCTTCTCTTCATCTTGAACAACTTCATCAGAGATAATTTAGGCCGAGACATTTGAAGGAAGAACACTTGAGGAGGAGTTGGATTCGCTCCAGATATTATCTACTTCTTTCTGCACACCAAAGGCTCTATCTAGATTTCTCCAAAGCTCAAATGCATACTCAACAAATTCCATGAGATAACACACAATAGGAGACATTACCATACCCATACTTCCATATGCTCTATCACACTCATTTAGCCAATCTTCTTCCTCTTCGTAAGATTCTTTACCAGCTCCAAAAGACGCACCAAGGAGATCATGGCTCTCAAGATATGCAACCATATTCAATTTCCACTCAGCGTAATTCAATGGTGATAGAAGGGGAGTTGATATTAAATCCATTTTGAAGTTTTACAATAGAGGTTTTTGCAATTTCCTTCTTCAAATTCAAGAGCAACTTTGAATCCAAGAAGTTGTACATGTGTTGGCGTTTCCTCCCTCTTCGACCCGGTTTGGACCTTCTGTTGCACATAACAAAGCCCAAGATATCGGCCCGATAGAGAAAGGCTCATTCGGTAGCACCTGCGACACAAATACAGACTCACCCGAGATATCTATTATAGGTAACTACCATAACCAAGTTTTCGCAGTTGGGTGGGGATTTCTTCTCCTTTGACACCTCTCCAGCTCGTCCGACCGAAGTTAGTGGGTGTATTTCTTAATCTATTGTGCGCAAATAAGATACTACTTTCCTATCTGTCACAATGACTATAACAGTAATGTATACTTGACACCCATGTTATTTATCAATAGTACGACTCATGCATCAGAAACTCATTCAAAAGTAAATACATAAACACTTAATCACAATATACATTCATATACATTCACATAAATTCACATACATTCATGCGACATAAACACATTCATCGTCTACTCAATGACACAGTATTTAACGTGGAAACCCATCTGGGAAAAACCACAAAGGTGCTTTTCATCTGGCATGAGAAATATATGGCGCCTTTAGTCTACGCACTTAGCTGCAAACCCTATTCTAGATATTCTTCTCTATATCGATACAAACTTCTTTCTCCCCCCATGCTCTCCAATATTATGTCACTCAATATTCTCCTACTTGACTCTACTGTTGATCCGCACACAACCTGGATCGACTTGACCTTCTCTACATTTTTGCGCACTCAACTGCATACTCTTCAACTATTCACAAAACAACTAACTGACTCTCTATTGTACTTGACTGGCTAAAACAACATCAACTACTTTATCACCGTCCCTTTTTTGATGTGGTGGTGGCATGATCGCGTAGGAGATGGGGCATGTGCTTCTTTTGGCCATTGGTTTGGTTTTTTAAAGTTGTTTACCTTAGTTATTTATGCTAAGACTATGTCAGTCAGTTTATTTGCTTATATATATCAGCTATTATATATGGTCGTTTATGACGGGATGATATGCTTCATGCAAGAAATAGGCAAGACCTGTTTTATTTTTTTGTAACTTATAGAACTGTTGTTTCTAGAAATCTGATGGATGGATCAGATTGGATTTGATGGACTTGGTTGAGTCTTGATCGATGATTACAAATATGCCTTGCATATCTACAAAATGTAATTTTGTCTCTCTACGGATGATATAAAATTATGCTTTTTTTCCTTGGAAAAAAAAAACATCAACTACTGATAGGTAAGCAACCTACACATAGCCTGGGTTCTTCCTTATTATAGATTCTTACATGTCGCTAACATTCGATTTCATTCATTTATCCAACAGGTTGTCATTCCTATTCTAGTGACATTGGTCAATAGGCACTAATGATCCAAATTACAAAGATGTTTTTATTCCTTACAGCACATGTGACTTCCGTCAATTCTATCCGACCTTGTACCCACGATCTTCCTTGAACTGTCATTTTCAATCATTGCACCACTGCACCTCTTCTCTTGTATGGTTCCTTCTGTTGCGATTGATCTCATCCCATCCTTTCCTTTTGTCATGGATTCTCTTTTGTCACTAACTCTCCCTTATGTCGTCGCTTCTTTTGCAGTTGCTTCTTGCTTTACTCTTTCTTCCTTATCTTCTTCTGCTCTTCCTTCTCTCCTTTTTTCATAGCTTCTCTTCTTTCCTGCAACCAAACTCTTTACCTTCTTGGGCAGAATTCATATTGAATTATGCTTATCTTTTCCTAGGACCAATAGGCCCCCAACACTCACCTGTGGCTCGTCCCAAGCCATGCAAAGATATTCAACAACTTCTATGCCTGTGATGACTTTACCCTGAAAATCTTGGAATATTTTAATTACCTCTTCCGTCTCTCGCCACACATCTTCTTATTCCTTCTACAAGTTTTTCACAAGGTTGAAACTAAGGTGTTTCGCCATTACGAGCCATGTAGCCTCCAGTACTTGTTGCACCCTCTAGTGTACAGGCTGAATAATGCCTGTGATCCTTTTGCTTCATCCTGCAACTCTATGACTTTATCTGTTCTCTGATGCTATTGCATGCACATCACTGTGAGTTGCTGTTGTAGCTTATTAATATCTGTTGCCTTAGTCATTTTCTCTTATAAGGGTAAATTTTTCATTTCATTCTTCAGCTAAGTTACTCCTATCTCAGTTGTGCGCAACTCCTCTACGACTTTCTCTAGCTCGGCGTCATTGATCAAGGCTTCCCAAGTCTAGGAAACTTGGTCAACAGCCTTGGCACGGGATGAATCTGCTTCTTTGATTATCTTCATAGCCTCTGTTGTTGCTTTTCTTCTTTCTTCTATTATCTTCGGGGGTGTGCCTGGTTTGAGCTGTGCTTCTAGATCTACGAACTTTTTACGAAGCTCTTATGTTATCTCACCAAGTCGAATGACCTTGGATTCTAGGAACATGTATGTCATTATTCCTTCATCGGTAAAGTTTGTGTATGTCAAGGTTACAACATTGTCAAGCCTATGCATGTTCTCCTCCTAAGTTTTGGCTTTCTGCTCGACCTATTGCACTACTTGTTTCATTTTATTGACACTTTTGTTTGTTACCTTCACCTACTTAATCAAGGCACATTCTCTTACTTTCATCTCCGCAACTATGGTATTCTGCATTACATAGACTTCATAGATCCACATCTACGAAAAGTCTATTTCTATCTAGCCTATACTTTTGGCCACATCATTGAATTATGGTGTTCCCAGATCAAGTACTTCTCCTAAAACTTGTGTTATGATTAGTGGAACCGACATTGGTATCTCAGTTTGTCGTTCATCTTAAGTGTTAGGTATGTCCTACAACTCCGTTCTCTAGGGTGTATAGTCTACTGTAATTTTGACCTCTTCAATAGCTTTTCATAGGAATTTAAGCAGACCAGTGACAGTACCTGTGAGTTCTATATGTCACTCATCTACTTTCTTGAAGCTTTCCTGCACAACATCTATTAGTACTTCAACCATAAGTGTCAAATTGTCACTATCAAGGTGGACAGTATTTGCGGTTTTATCAACCTTTCTCTTCTTATGACGTACCTTCATTTGTGCAGTTTTGCCTTATTTTATCTTCTCTCCTACAACTGGATTTATCGAAATTGAGCTTGACTCATTCGGGAGAGGGTTGGGGTATGGCATTTCTATCCACTGGTCCCCTTCCTCATCTCCACCATCCTGTGATGGTGGCTTGTCCTGTGTCAGGTCTTCTGTTGCATCCAACTGGTCATCTGGAACAAGCACACACCATTCTTTGACTATGGCCTCCACTTCTTCTTAAGTAATTAATAATTGTGTCACCAACCATTGGCGTTATGGATCTTGGCGGGGTTGTATCTTAACATGATGTGGGTCAATCTCAAACTTGATAATTTGGCGAACCCGCTGAAAAGTATCGCTCGTAAGTCTCGCTTTCTTGCTCACCTGACGTCACGAGGCCTCTCCATGGAGGAAAAATTCCACATTGTTCTCTCGCTGCCTTCCCTTCTTATTGTTGTCAAACCTAAAATTTTGGTATCGAGATCCTTGGCAATTTACTAACACATCTACCTCTTCGTAGTTTGGTGGTTCGATCCATGTGACAAATGAAATTAAAATCAGCAGCCGAGAATAGTGAAATGCATTACCTTGTTCCTATGACTCCCCTGCATCTACTAATAGTTCATTCAATAGAAACTACGACCAATTGATTTGAAATACCTCAACATAGAGTTTAGCTAGGGAAACTGTACCTGCAGTACACTAGGTCGGTTGTATTTTGCGCAATAACTTGCTAGCCAATATCTTGTAGTGGACCGACCAGAATGGTCATTAATCGAGGTAATGAGGAAACCTCTGTTATCTCTAACCAAATCATACTTTCCTTTTACCCTGGTTGTCCTCACGTTGTCCTGGTCTTTCCTCAAATATGACGTTGGATCTATACCTGCTAATGGTAAGGTTGTAATTACTGCAATGAGTTCGACATCGACATATATTGTCTTATTGAACCAGAGGTAGCCTACATGAAGGGATACTAACAACTATTTCACACAAGTGTTTATTTCTAAGCTTCGGTCGAAGTGTGGCATATATAGTAATGACAATAGCCCTGACTGGTCCATTCCTCTCTCCCATTCCATTGGAACAAAGCATTTCGGTGCATCTGGTGTATCCTGCACAGTAAGCATGTAATTCTCCCTATCTAAATCCTTTTCCTTTTTGGTACATCGTCAGCAAAAGATAGCTTTTGCAGGTTTAGCATAATGTCCCACAACACCTTAACTCCTTCCAAAACCATGGGTGCTACCAGCGGGTTCCATGACCTCTTTGGGATTCTAATCCTTGGTGCATCGGAGCGTCTTGGTGGGACATAAGGTGGCAACATGTGTGTCGTTTATGAGTCTATGTCCTCGTCACATGGTGGTGGTGTTGGTGGCGTTGTTGTTTTTCCTTTCCTCTTCCTATTTCTAGTGCGCTTCCCCCATGTGGGGCTAGACGGACCTGGTCGGTTTGCATGCAATTTTCCTGAGGGTCTAACTAGAATTTGTTTAGCGTCTTGAACAACCTAGGCCTGCGGTGGGATATATCCAGCAGTGTATTCCACTATCAACATGGGTGATGTAGTCACGATGGCAGATTCGGGATATGTAGATGTGTTGGAAATCGAAATGACCATACTCTAAACAATTGGGTTCGGTTCTTTGGAGTTACATACAACACTTTCTCTTTTGGCATGCAAATAGAATGAAATGGAACTTGGGCATGAAGGTTGATAACATGTAAATTCTCTTTGCGGTCTTTCTACACACGCGCGAGCAATCAATGGAAATGTATTTGTCATTTCAATCACATGGGCTCATCGTCCGAATAATTAAGGAAAGATCTATGTATGTCGTCATTTACCTGTCACATCAAGTGGTAGTTATTAATATAAAGATGAACATGACCACAAGGTACGCTGCCAAAATATCTAGGTCTTTTCAAATTAATGACGACCAACTATGGTAATGATGGCCAGTTGTCACTTCTTCGATTCTCGTGGTGCTTGCGGCAAAGTCTCACTCCCTACGACCTGTAGTCTTTCTGCGACAGAGTTCCTTTGGTGTGATAGACTAAGTGTCTTCGCCATCAGTTTCTTATCTGCGACAAACACCAAGCCCGTGATACTTTTCTTCTCTCTTTTCTTTCTTTTTCTCACTTTTTTTTTATGCGACTATCGTGATACGGCTTCAATCGACTTCGATTTATCAGTCCTTTGACTGGTGTTCCATCCAACTTCTTTAATTGTATTGCACCTCCATTAGTGATACGAGTTACAATGTATGGTCCAAGACAATGTGTCTTTAACTTACCAAGATGCTTAAGAAATATGTTGTCATACATAAGAACAAGTCCTCCGACCTAGAACTGCTTATTCTTAATATGTCAATCATGACATACCTTCTGTCTTTCTTATTCAATATTTTGGTGATACCCTATGACAAAACGATCTTCTTCCATCTATACAAGTTGCAATAATCATTTTTCGATAGCATCAACATCTGTCATCTCTGTGATCGCAACTTTCTTAGACTCGGTACAATATACTCGATTGCCATTACAGCCTACTGTCCATACACTAAGCGAAATGGAGTGTGGCCTGTCAATTTTTTACAAGTCGTGTGATATTCCCATAATACTGTGGAAATATTCTGATCCCAGTCATCTCTTTGGGTATTATAAATCTTTGTCATTGCATTTTCCATAATCTTATTAAATGCTTTGACAACACCATTCGCTTGAGGGTGATACGACGTTGTATTTCTATGTTGAATTAGAATTCCTCCATCATTTCTTCAATCTACTGGTTGACAAAGTGTGTACCTTGATTGCTTACTAAAATCTTTGGGCATCCAAATATCGTCACAACATTTTCAAACATAAACTTCACTACAACACAATCCTTTACTGTCGTTGCCTTAGCCCATCTTGTGAGGTAGTTGGTCACATTGATAATATAGTGTGCACCTGTGCACTTCCCTGTCGGACTGATAGGGCCCACAAAATCAATGACCTATTTATCAAATTCCTATAATATTATTTGAGGTACCAGTGGCATTTCATCCCTTCGCAATGGCTTTCCATTTCTTTGGAAGATATCACATATGTGACAATAATCACGGGCATCTGCATGCATTGTGGGCCACCATAATACTGCTTGCAAAATCTTACACACCGTAGCTTTTCCAACGGAATGTCCTCCCGCAACACCAGCATGGGCTTCATTTAATATCAACGGTCGCTTGTGTTCTAAGATCCAGCGACGAAGAATCTCATCCGGACCCAGCTTATACAATTGTCATGCAATTAACTAGAAGTTTGCAACTCTACAACCAATTGTTTCTTCTGTGCAGTTGGAAATTTAGTTGGCGCATAACATGTACTCAAAAATTGTATGATATCGTTATACTAATCATCAAACATGGTTATCACAAACAATTGTGCATCAAGGAGACTATCATCCAGGTTACCAGGCTCTTCACCACATTTAAGCCTTGAAAGATGGTCTGGTCCCAAGTTTAATTAACTGGGTTTAACAATTACTTCAAAATCAAATTCCTGGAGAGGAGAAGCCACTAGCATATCTTCCCCCCCAACACTGGGTTATTGACCAAGTATTTCAATGTGGAATGGTATGTGTACATTTTAAAATGCCCACCCAATAAATAGTGTCTAAATTTCTGCAGACCATATACCATCGCTAATCCTTCTCTTTGTGTCGTGGTATAATTCTTCTCTGTTGTAGATAACTTCCTACTTGTGAAGGCTATAGGATGGTCAATCGACCCTTCGCCATGATGCATTAGTACCACACCTAGCACAATAGATGACGCATTGACATGTACATGGAATTCTTTCTTCCAATCTGGAAATACAAGTATGGGTGTTGTAACCATATTGTTCTTCAACTTGTCTAGACTCTCTTGGATACTTTTTGTCCACTGGAACTTAATATCTTTCTTTAGTAACTTTTCCATCGGGGCAGTCACGCATGCATATCCTTTGATAAACTTTTTGTAGTATCATGTGTGTCTCAATGTTGCATGTAATTGTTTAATTGTGGTCGATGGTGGTAGGTCAAGGATGATCGCAATTCTAGCAGGATCGACCAACATTCCATCGCGACAGACCACATGGCCCAACAAAATTCCAAATGGGGCAAAAAAGATGCATTTCTTCAAATTCAATGAAATTTACTGGCGACAATGTTCTAGCATCATTCTAAGGTTCTCAATATGGTTCTTAATGGGCCCAAATATTGTCCAATCATCGAAGTAGACTTCAAGAATTTTGTGAATAAAATATTAAAAGCAACAACTACCATTCTGGAAAAAATAGCAGGAGCATTCTTAAGTCCAAAGGGCATTACCATATACTAGAAACATCCCCACTCCATCGCAAAGGTGGTTTTGTGCTTATCTTCCTTTGTGATGCGAATCTAATGGTAGCTAGAGAAACCATTAGTGAATGAATAAATCTCTTGACCCCGGACACTTTCTAGTACCTCATCTGTAAATGGAGTTAAAAATGGGTCTTGCAAACATGCGCCATTTAGTTTTCTCAAGTCGACACAAATTCTTACTTCGCACGTATCCTTTTTGTCTTGTACTACTATCATGTTAATCCATTCTGATTCTTCGACAGGCTCTATGATGCCTGCGTCTAGCATTTGTTCCAACTCTGCTTTAAATTTCTCTTTATACCGTGGATTTAGTTGGTATGGTCATTGTTTGACCAGTTTTGCATCGAGCCTCAAGGGTATTTTCATCTCTCCCAGATCTCCAACAATCCCCCTCATCCTAATTTTTTATATAGGGAATAGATCCTAGAACTCACGCAATAAGTCTATGATCTTTCCTACAGTCTCATCATCCCAATAATATCTGATATTGGCAAACTTTGGGTTTTCTGGCGAGACAATATTAACTTTCTTAATTTTGAGTGGACTTAGGAATTGGTCGCTAGAAATAACAAGTCCTTCCACAACACACATACCTTCAGATTCTAAAATGTTTACGTCGAGCAGGTCATCATCATCAGGTTTTCCCTTCACATTGCAACATTCCATCCAATGGTGGATCGTCACACTATTGTGGTTGAAATTTGTCATCGTGATAGGGATATCTTCGAATATATTTACTTTCATCACTTGTAACGCAACATCAATGGAAGGGTGGTCATCTACAAACTCAAATGTATTTGTGAAGCTGGTAACTAACTCCTCCCATTAGAGAGTTCCTCGTCGCAACTCAACTGATGTATAACAATTCTTTGGTATCATGTACAGTGTATGTATGAAGTGATGAACCCACTCTTGACATGGATATGACTGCCATGTCATGGGACAATGCTCAATATGCTCTATAGGATCCATGAGTCATGTATATTTGGGACCAGTATAATTGATCTCTTCTCCAAATCTGATCTCCAACAGTCTTTTGCATTGCATCCATTCAGAGATAGATTGTTTATGTGTACCCCATCATCTAGCAGGTGTAGCCTTCAACACAAAATCCAAGGTGGAAAATCGTTGTGATTATGTAACCTTTGCTTAAACTCTGTTAGAAAAGGCACAAGGTTAGGTAAACCTTCGTATGTAGGTAGGTCACTTGCCTCAACTACTACCTGTCGCACAGACCTTGTGATTCTTGTGCATTTCCTCATAGATACTTCATGCATTTGTTTCTACCAATTTTATAATGCTTCACCCAAATTAGATGTATGGGAGATAACACTCCGCCAACAAATCTTTCCATCAGTTGTTGGATTTATATAATCATCTCCTACAGATGTGATATTATAAATATGGCTAAGATAGTCACCTTGTCCTTGAATGTGCACTGGTTCGACATATCTATATCCTTCTAGTGGATTAATTAGCGCAACCACCTGTATCTCTGAATCTTCAAATGATAAGATTATTCTCTTAAAATTTATGATGGTCTGGTTGTCTATCGCCTAGTCGATCCCCAAAAGTGCAGAATATGGGTTTGTATCATTGACAATGTCGATCACTTTGAAATCTGCATATGTTCTTAGGCCCTCTATTTCAACAAGTACTTGACTCAGTCGACCAATAGGTAGGACCTTCAACTGGTTTTCTATCCTGAGCTGAATGGGAGACCAATCAAGTCATGGTTTTCCCATGCTTTCCCATGTCTATCTTGTCAAAATATTGATATCAGAGCCCAGGTATTAAATGATATAATCGATATCATAATCACCTATTTGCACAATCATTCTTAGCTCGCGACTGGTATTTAATATTTTTCCCACGTGGTTAACTCTTTTGTCAGGTCGTAGCTCTTCTGGATTTTGTTCTATTAAAGTTGTCAATTCTGCGATAGCGTCTTTACCATGGATTAACAATCAACAACTTTTGAAAAATTCTTTAAGTTTACTAACATTTATGGTTGGTTGTTTTTGAAATAGTTGCTCGAATCTTTTAGGCATCTCCCTTACTTTGCCTATTGGTAATGTTGGAGCAGACGTCGATGCTTGATTTCTGTTGAAAAAATTTGGTTGAGAGTCCAAGAATATTTCCTTTTCTCTCTTGACGTCAAATGGTACTTTCTTTTGTGCTACCAGTCGCACCTATGGTTGGTCATGCTGTGCATTTTGGCTTTCTCCAGTCGCAACACCTCCTATTGTTATGAAAACAATGTTTGCTTCTCTCGACTCAACATAAATCATATAGATATCTTGGTTAGGATTCGGGTTTGGATTCTGTAGGGGAACTGGATTTACTGTATTCTTGGCATGCTACTTAGCGATCAATTGAGGAAAGTCCTTCACAGTGTGGTTAATAGTTTTATAATACGAACATGCCTTTGCATGACTCACACAATATCAAGTGAAATGTCATGGTTGTCCACAATTGTAGCATATGATTTGGCCTCTTCCGTGACCAAATCCTCCTCCTCCTCCTTGTTGTCCTCAGCCCCAAAAATTTCCACCCCCCTTAGGTTGAGGGTAGTGCTATTGCACTAGATCCTGGTTCTGTTGATATTGGGGTTATAGATATAGATTTTGTTGATATTGGGATGGTGGATACTACGCAGGTGGGTATTGAGATTGCGCTCGTTTGGATTGTATCTGCTCATCATTCTTCATTAAGTAGGTATCCATTGTTTTGTCCTACAACAAATAGTATGCTCTGCAGTCTTTCTCATCATGTCCTACAGATTTATAATATTTACAATAAAGACTAGCGGGTGCACTTACAATCTTTTGCAAGTACAAGCACTCTTCCGCCTGATGACCTTGGGTTTGACGTCTTCTACACCAAGGCATCCCTTATGTATTTGTCAGGTTCGACGCTCCTGCTGCGACATAGTTCATGAGCGATGGGTAGTTGTCTTTATGGTGTCCCTTCGTTCTGCATCGGGTACACCAAAGATCTTCTTGGATCTCTTTTCCTTTCTTAATGTCTTGGAGTTGCAGTGTAAGGTTAGCTAGTTGTGAGTGAATTTGCATCATTCCTGCACCAGTCTCTCCAATCATTAAGGAATTAACTTCATTGCTATCTCCAGAGCTTTTGTTTGTGATACAATATTATGTTGCATTAATGAGATTCAGATGTGTGGCAACAACGTTGCAATGAACCATTCCTTGTGTTGCACATCTGACATCTGAAAGATTACTTTGGCCATCAATGTTTTAAATATTTGGTTAAAATTCTAGACCGACTTTGTAGGTAACTGCTTGATTTCTTTAATTTTTGTGATGCATTGTGACTCAGATTTCGAATTTTTAAACTCGTCTATTAATCCCACTTGAATTTGGTTGAGTGTTTTCAGCACAACTCTCATTGGAACTATAGAAAAATTTGTGTACCAGTCTAACGCACGACCTCTCAGGGTTGTGATCATATGTGCTTGCTTTATCGCTTCATCTTAGACCTGTCTCATAGTCCACATGGATTCACATAGAAACCAGTGTTGTTTTGGGTCTTCCAAGCCATTGCCATTAAATATAGGAAAATTAATATAATTTCCATCCATTATATTGGCTCTTGTTACACTCGGACATAAATTTTGACTAGTCGACTCCCTTGTCCACTATTCACAGTGTTAGTATTACTTGTATTTACAAACCCACTAGGAGTCGAGTTTCTAAAAATTACTTATGGTGATGTGCATGGGGTTGTAAGGGTATCGTACTCGTGATTTGGATTTGGAGCTTCTATTTCTTCTTCCCCTTTGGATGTTGATTGATATTCCTCTTCTTCATTGCAAGAGCCTTTGTCAAGGTGTGATGTGAACTTGTAGTATTCTCCTCTGGCCGTACTGCAACTTCCTCTCCTTGTTACAATTTTTCTTCTCTTTCCTGATCGAGATATTCTTCCACTCCTTAAACGGCCATCTTCTAGTTCTGTACTAATATCAACATGGAACATCTCAACTTAGTTTTCTCCATTTATCACACATTTCATTTGTGACATATCCAAATCTATGTGCACTGTTCTTCCAATTGTCACATTCTCAGGATTCCTTTTTCGTATATGAGCATATTTATCCAAGTTTTCAAAGTTGACAAGTATCTTCCTTGGGGTCCTTGGAAAACTTTTCTTTCTGCCTCACTATATGAGGTTATCGTGTCGACAACAAACTTAGTAATATAACCTTGTAAAATACTATCTACCCAAAAATCAACAGCCCTCGACACAGGGTTGCTAACACTTTTCAGTCGTCGAATCAACTGAGGATTCCACTTCATTGGTTATCCTCCTTGAAAATTTCTTTATTGGGTTGCTAACTTCGACAACCACTCATGCAACACAATAGGAAAATCAAAAAAGAAAATCTCATGAATATCCGTATAAAGGTATTGTCCCAACCACTCTGTTGGATGTTAGGATTAATTAATCCTCCTTTGTCCAATATAGTTTATTTGGTCCTTTTGCCTAACTTAAATGGTAACTATTATTGTACTAGAATGTGGGGGAAACACCTAGAGGTTATATGCCACTTACTGCATGTGCATGAATGGTTTTATGTGCTTCTAGGAGAAATCCCTACTTTATGGGATCCCACTCCGAGTGCCACGAGCAGCCTCCATTAGTTGGTTGTGGTAGGTAAGCAGTTATGTTGAGTTAACCTCCAATTACAATTAGTTAGATCACTTTCAATTAGCCTAGCACCAGTTTTCATGCATGAAGGGAGAGTGACGCCTTTTTCCCACCTACCTCATAAGTTAACGAATTGTAGACTGGTTTAGACATCTGAAGTTAGACTAGTGAGCTCCAACAGTGATTTAGACACACTGAGTTAGATAACTAGTAAGTTAGATTTGATAGATTCAAATATTATCTTTAGCATTCGAATTCTATTTATTGTATAATCATTGTATTATTGATGAATGAATGAAGATTAATGTTGTGATTACCTGAGCAATTCTTGTCTGATATATCTGAAATTTGTGGCATGAATTTCTTGTTCAGTGTACATTCTTTTTTATTATTCCACTACATAATTCCCTTCCTACAACTTTCATATTTTCCTGTAGATCAATGGTTCACAAATTTAACATGGTATAAGAGCCTTGTTCAGGTTAGCATCAAACCTTGTCTGACCTCCATTGTGCACTAGAAGCAACCGAGTTTCCATGTAATTCCTAGAATCATAGCATTGTTTCCTCTGGATTCAATCAAAAGAAGTCTATCCAGGTGTGACAGACTTTGAGAAAGTGCACATGTCGAGGTGGAAAGGCTTGTAATAACATATGATTGCAAATTGAATTGGTTTTGCAGTGTTCTTTGTAGGTACCTATGTAGCTTCTTGAGAAATTGACTTATCAACATACAGAAAGATGGAGAATTCTTCAGCTCTCGTACCTAGAATCCTTACACCCTTCAATTACATTGATTGGAGGGAAGATATGCAGGTATCCTTGCGCAAGATAGGCCAATTGAGGGTGACAATGGGTAGAGAAGCAAATACCCAACAATATGTTAAGAAGAACAACTTTTTGAATCAGCTTGATGAAGCCTTCGACTTCATGTGCATTCACATATGCCAAGATATTTTGTTCCATCTTGAAGGACTAAGGACTCTGAAGGAAGCTTGGGAAAAGCTTGAATCTTTGTTTGGAAAGCAAGATGAGATTTGAGGGCATATTCTGGATAATGAACTCATTGCACTACAACCTAGCAATTTCAAAACTATTCATCAATTCTTTACAAAGTATAAAGCAGTAGTACTGGAATGCAAACAATGTGGATTAGAGAGGAAAGATGAGCAACTTGTCCTATTAGTGTTGAGAAAGTTTGGCTTAGAGTTATCAATATTTGTCTCTACATTACATTTCGAAAGAACTTATATTCCTAATTGGAAGATGCCTTCTCTAGATGGTTTTGTTGAGTCCTTGATACAAGAGCAAGATAAATTGGTTCAAATGGAAGTGATTCAAACCTCCAAGAATGAAGCACTCTTTGTAGGAGACTCAAACAATGTGCAAGAAAGAGGGAAGCACAAAGGAAAGGATACCAAAAGCACTGATTTGAGGCCAAAGGAGAATCACAGATATTCCAATGGAGCCTCAAGTTCCAATAAAAAGAAGAAATTCGAGAAGACTAGATGTCCCTACTGTATGAGAGGCTTTCATCTAGAGAGTTAGTGCATGAAGAAGATCATTGACCAGTTGACAAAATTCCTTGAATAGAACAATATCTCCCTTCCACAAGGTGCAAATATGTATGAAGTTGGAGAGCATACTGAAGAATATGAGAGGTGTCATACTTTGAAAGTAGGCCTCACTTAGTCAAAGGCCTATCTGATTTATTCAGGAGCATCCAACCACATGGTTGCTTCCAAAGAATCCTTCACTACTCTGGATCTCTCATGAGGACTTAGCATTCATATGGGGGATAATTCACAGATCCCAGCTATTGGGAGAGGTTCTATTAAAATCCAGCATGGAGAGTTCAAGAATGTACTCTATGTACCCTCTCTTGTAGGAAATTTGTTATCTATTTATCAGATGACACATACTAGCTCGCCAAAGCAAGTTGTATTGGGTCTTGACTCAGTGGAGATCTAAGATATCTCAACTGGGAATATTATAGCAAAGGTTGTTGCAAACCATGCCTCCAAGGCATATGAATTCTCACACTTTATACCATACTCATCTCTAGTATAATCTCAGCAGCTATTCGAAAGGGAAGCTAAAAAATCTTTTTCATATCCATTTGCAGATAATTATATGTTGTTTAATATTTCAGTTTCAGAAGATGAGGAACAAGATCAGCATGATCTTGATATTGAGATTGTAACTCAAGATGATATAGATCCATATCCAACTCCTATTCCAAATCAGAATCCTAAATGGGTTGAAAATCTCATTGAAGCAGCTGGGAATGTTGTTGGGGATCCAGATGATTGAAGAAGAATGACATCCCAGTATCAGAATGAACATGTTTCATTCTCTCACAAAACTTCGCTACCTAAAGAGTGGTGCAACAAAATTCCAGAGAGATGTTACTTGATGATGAAGATTGATCCACAATTTGGCCCACTGATGAACAAAATGGATCACTCCATTCCTCCTCCAAAAAGAAGAGACAAAAGCAACATTCAACAGATCAGAAGAAGATGGAAAGGTTCACATGCACAGTCCCAAGATGTTGATGCATAGAAGGACTAAGTTCCTACATCACTGCTCCACAGAGTTCTAGATTGCAGCAATTTTTTCACAAGTTTTTGCTCAAAGAGAAATTTTTTCTCTTAAGTATAGCTTGTTTCTTGATTTTACTTGCTTATTTTGAGGGGGGGGTTTCCCATGAGGTTTTCCTCATTTTCCTTATTTTATTAAGCAATGTTTTATGTCATTTAGATTGTATGGGTGACTTTTGGCATAGTTGTCAGGGCCCAAATTGTCCAAAGTTAGAATTAATGGGAGGTGTTAGGATTAATTAATCCTCCTTTGTCCAATATAGTCTATTTGGTCATTTTTCCTAACTTAGGGGGTAATTATTACTGTACTAGAGTGTGAAGGACACACCTAAAGGTTATTTGGCACTTAATGCATGTGCATGCATGAGTTTATGTGCCTATGGGAGCAATCCCTACATTATAGGAGCCCACTCTGAGTTCCACTAGCAACATCCATCAGTTGGTTGTGGTAGGTAAGTAGTTATGCAGTTACAATCAGTTAGATCACTTTTAATTATCCTAGCGCTGATTTTGCATGCATGAAGGGAGAGTGGTTCCTTTTTCCCATCTACCTCATCAATTAACTAATTGTAGAGTGATTTAGATATCCAAAGTTAGACTAGTGAGCTCCAACAATGATTTAGACACATCGAGTTAGTTAATCTGTCAGGTAGAACTGATAGATTTGAATCCTATCTTTAACATTCAAATTCTATTTATTGTATAATCATAGTATTATTGATGAATGAATGAAGATTAATGTTGTGACTATCTGAGCAATTCTTGTTCGATTTATCTTAAATCTGTGGCATGAATTTCTTGTTTAGTGCACATTCTCTTTGATTATTCCAATGTATAATTCCCTTCCTACATCTTTCATATTTTCCTATAGATCAATGGCTCACAAATTTAACATTAGATTTAACCGAGAACCTCTACTTTCTTCTTGTTCAAACTCTAATGCTTTAAAATCCACCCAGTCTTGGATTTCAGGCTTTGTCGGATGCCACGACATATCCCTCACCTAAATGATTCAGGGTCCCGACAACATAAACATTTGTTGTCATCTTCTCCCTCTTCGATCTAGGTTCGGACCTTCCATCGTACGCAACAAATCCCAATATATCAACCCGATATAGCAAGGCTCAGTCGGTAGCACCTACGATGCAGATATAGTCTCACCCGAGATATCTCTTATGTGTAACTTCCATAACCAAGTTTCCGCAGTTGGGCGAGGATTTCTTCTCCTTTGGAACCTCTCCAGATCGTCTGACTGAAGCTAGTGGGTGTATTGCTTAATATAGTGTGCGCGGATAAGACACTACTTAACCGATCAATCACAGTGATTATATCAATAATGTATACTTAACACACAGGTTATCTATCAATAGTGTGACTCATGCATCATAAACACATTCATAAGAAAATACATAAACACTTAATCACAATATACATTCATATACATTGACATAAATTCACATACATTCATCCGACATAAACACATTCATCATCTACTCAATGGCACAGTGTTTAATGAGGAAACCCGTCCAAGAAAAACCACAAAGGTGATCTTCATTTAGCATGAGAAATATATGGCACCTTTGGTCTGCACACTTAGCTGCAGACCCTGTTCTAGATCTTCTTCTCTCTATATATACAGACTTTTTTCTCCTCTCATTCTCTCTAGTCTTCTGCCACTCAATCTTCTCCTACTTGACTCTACTATTGATCTGCACACAACTTGGATCGACTTGACCTTCTCTACACTTTTGTGCACTGAGCTGCAGACTCTTCGACTCTTCACGAAACAACTAACTGACTCTCTACTGTACTTGACTAGCTAAAACAACAACAATAATTGATAAGTAAGCAATCTGCACACAACATGGGTTCTTCATTCTTATATATTCTTACATGTTGTTATCAACCAAATTCATTCAGTTAGCCAATAGGCTGTCATTCATATTCTAGTGACATTTTTTCAGTAGGTACCAACCAACCAAATTTCAAATATGCTTTTATTCCTTACATCATGTGTGACTTTCGTCGATTCTAGCCGACCTCATACCCACGATATTCCTTGAACTGCCATTTTCATCCCTTTCACCACTGCACATCTTCTCTAGCACGGTTCCTTTTGTCACGGCTGATCTCATTACATCCTTTCCTTCCGTCGTGGCTTCTCTTTTGTTGCTAACTCTTCCTTCTGTCATGGATTCTTCTGCATTTGCTTCTTCCCTTACTCTTTCTTCCTTATCTTCTTTTGTTCTTCCTTATCTCCTTTTTTCGCAGCTTCTCTTCCTTCCTGCAGTTGAACTCTTTACCTTCTTGGGCAAAAATCTGACTAAATTCTGCCTATCTTTTCCTAGGGCCAACAACATGAAAATAAAATCATGTATGTAAGCTTAAATAAAAAACTCAAAAAATGTGATTGATTTCATGTTGCCAAATCAATCACAACTTCTTCTATAGTCAACGGAATCAAATTTTGTCGAAGACCCATTTGAGATATCGAAGAAAGATTTCAAATCAAATAAGGAACTTGACCTATCTCATCATGTTGAGTGAGAGATATCAAGCCGAAATAGAGGGTATGGATGGACGTGAGTTGTTGCAAACCTCTGATATTCAACTGAACATATCTCTCAAACCAAAGATTCAAATTGAATTCTGCAAAAAACCCACTTCGGATCACGGAAATACCTTTCAAACAAGTTATGGTAGGCCTTCTAAGATGATATGTAGGGCTTGTGATACTTCTTCAAAGTTGACTGTGCTTTTCAAATTTTGTTGTTTATATTGTAACTGCAAAACAAACTGTGATTTGAATTGATTTAGCTCAAACACTCTTCACTTTGACATGTGCACTTTCTATGAGTATATCACACCTGGATAGACTTCTCTAGACAAAATCTAGAGGGAGAAATGCAATTATTTCAGGAATTATGTGGAAACTCAATGGCTTCTACTGCATCAATGGAAGTTTCTGAGGTTCGAGGCAAGCATGGATACCCGCTCTAAAACCATTACCATGTTAAATTCTATGAAGCATAAGATTGTCAGCCTGCACGAATTCAAATGAGAAGAGAATGTTGCAGAAGAGAGAGAGGAATTTAACAATAGATTGTTCAATTAATCAAGACAAAATTGCACACACATGGAGACAAAATTGGAATAATATGATTATATTCATGAATCGGTAATTAATATGTAATACAATGGTTATACATATAGGATAATTCGAATGCCTAAGATAGGATTCAAATCTACCCATGCAGAATGACTCCAGACCTAACTTAGTATGGGAAAATCACCACCGGAGCTCTCTAATGCAACTCCATGTAACTAATTTAGTTTACAATCAGTTAGGTGATGAGGGTAGGTGAACAAAGGTGCCCAAACTCCCTTAAATCATGTGAATTGACGCTAGGCTAAATGATTGTGATCTAACAGATGGTAACTGGAGCATAATTGAATGTAATTGATTACGTACCAAGGTCAACCGAAGGAGATTACTGGTGGCACTCAGAATGGGTTCCTAAATTATAGGGATTGGTCCTTGTGGTACCTAAACTTACGCAAACAGGTGTAGTAAGTGGCATATGTCCCCTAGGTGTGTTCTCCATGCATTAGTGGAGTGATGAAGACCTACTAAGCTAGGAAAATAGACAATTAGACTATGTGTTCAAAGGGAGGATTAATAATAATCCCAACATATCCCCCTACTAGGCCCAAACTTATCCAAAATAACAAAAAAACATAAACATGATGTCGATATGTACAAGTACAACCTATTTGAAGGGCTCTAAAAAATAAAATAATAGTCTGAGTGTAGGGAACTAGAACTGAATGTAACTAACTCCTAATTGAGCTTGACTAGTCACCAACTGAACTCAACTGATGGAGGTTGGTATCGACACTCCCAGTGGCTCCTAATTTGTAGGGATTGATCGAGGAGGCTCCTAAACGGATGCATGCAAGTGCAATCAGTGGCAGTTGTCCTCAATTAGTGTTTCCCACACTTTAGTAACTGGTGCATGTGCCCCAATTAGGCTAAGTGGACCCAATTGTGCTAGTGACTAAAAATAGATTGAAAGGATTCCCGATTTAGACATGACTCTTGATTTAGACATAATGACCAAATTGGACAATGGATGATTAATAATCCTAACACCCCCCCTGAATGCTAACTTGGACAATTTGTGGGGCCTGGTAACTAAGACCATAGGTACCGCAAGTAAAGTAAAGTAATCGCTCAACATAAGGAGCTGGGGAAAAAACCACATGGGAAAAATCCCCCCCTCTAACTAAGCAGATAGAATCGGGATTCAAGTTTGAAAAACTTGAAAATGTGTTGCTGCAATCTTTGTGATGTAGTGGAGCAGCATGCATGATGTTCTGTGCACAGGTATCCTGGGGCCTAACATGTAGAATTATCCATATTCTCCCAAAATGATGAGCGAAGGGAGGAGGAATGTAACTTTTTCCTCTTACTGGATGAAGAGGTGTGTGATCCACTCTATTCTTCTAAATGTAGTGAGACTGAGCCCTTGCCTTGTAGCATCTTACAGGAAGTCTATTGCATCTCTCTGAAGGAGGTAAGATTGCATGACATAGCACAAGGGTCTTTCCCTTCTGAGTGTCAGATGGATTTCCATTCATCTTCCTAGCTTCCAGTTTGGAAGCAGGGGTTGGATCTGGATCTGAATCACCCTGAATCTCAATCTCATAAATGGATACAGCTAGATCTACAATACTAGTGGAAACTACAAAAGAAGTAGATTAAATGTTTTTACCTTCCCTTGCAAGTGGCTACTGAGAGTGCACTAGTTTTGAAGATGGCATGAAGTGCGAGAACTCATATGCCTTGGAGGCATGATTTGCAGCACCCTTTGCTATGATGTTCCCAGTAGAGATATATGTGATCTCCACTGAGTCAGGACCAAATATGACTCACTTTGGAGAGCCAGTATGAGTCATCTGGTATACAGATACCATGTTTACATCTAAGGAGGGAACATAAAGCACATCTTTGAACTTTCCATGTCCAAGCTTGATAGAGCCCTTTCCTTTGGCTTGAACTTTACTGTTATTTCCCATCTAAATACTAGGAACATCGAAAGGCTGCAAAGAAGAGAATGATTCTCTAGATGCAACCATATGATTGGAAGCTCTAGAGTCAATGAGGAAGGCATGTGTTGTTGAGCAGCCAGCCTTCAATGCATGGCATGTCTCTTCATATTCTTCAGTTTATTCTCTATGGTTAGCCTTCCTTGCGCTAGCAGGTACAATAATGTTATGTTTCTTCAGAAGAAGAGACATCTCATCAATTGTTCTTCTCAGACAGTTGCTTTCTGGATGAAACCCCCTTCCATAGTAATAACAAAGTGTCTTTCCTTTGCCATTCTTCTTGCTTCTATTCGAACCTGAAGGCTCTTTTGACTACTCTTTCTCTACAGGAGACTCATCCTTTTGCTTCCCTTTATCATTTGCTACCTTAGGTCCTCCTGCAATAAGTGCTTGATCTCTGGAAGATCGAATGATCCCCATTTGGATCAACTTGTCATGCTCCTGAGTGAGAGATTCAATGAAAGAGTTAAGAGTGTAATGTCCCCGGTTTCGACCCCGTTTGCATGATGTATATATTGTAATTAATCTTGGTGAGGAGCTAAAGGCAAAAGCCCCACCATCGATTTCGTTGTGTGTGTGTTTCGGCAATGGGGATAGTTGCCGATGGTTTATCGTGCTATCCGACACATTATAATATGGCATCATGTAAATACGCACATCAATTAAAAACTAAAACCACAACCAGCTACGACAGTGCAACGTTGAATGAAAAGGGCATGATTCCAAAGGATAAGGGGTGGGGGATGTCAAACCTTGGTTTATGGGGGAAAAACCCATGTGTTGCAACCTTTCTTGTCTTACCCAACCTCTCCAACCTCTTCAATGTCTTGACTTTGTTAGTTGGGGGTAGTTATTGCATGAGGAAACGTGGGCATGGGAAAATGTGGGTTTTGGCAGGCTGCTGTCAGTCTAGACAGTACGCATGCCCAATGGAGAACCTTCGTTTCTCTCACGCTGGTCTTCATTCTCCCCATGGTCGGTTGCTCTCACGGCTGGTCTGTTCTTCCTCACGCAGAGGTCTGTTCTTCCTCCCGATGGCCTGTTGATTCACGCGCAGAGGTGAGGCTGTTTCCCCTCACACGCAGGCTGGAATCCTCACGCAAGGATCGGGTATGTTTTTCTCGTGTATTTTGTTGTTGGGTGCAAGCTTTTCCCTCACGCACAGACCGTTGAGGTCGATTTCCCATGTGAGAGTCGTGCTCACTGTCTTTGTTTTGGGGACCGTTGTCTTCCCCGTGCCTTGTGGGCTGTGGTGTCCAATTGCATTTTGGGCCACTGTGGATTCATAGTAAGCCGTTTCCTGTCATCAGTGATTCCCCTACTGTGTGGACTGTGTAATGTCGAATGAAATTCCCTTGTCTTTCCGTGCTGGGAGTTGGCTTCTCCTTGGTTTTGGGACTGTGATTGGTCGCCATCACTCATTGTGAGCTTGGGTTGCCAAATTGCCCTGGTTTTGGTTGCTGTGGATGCAATCATCTTTTGGGTGTTGTGGCTGAGTTGTTTTGGCCACGTTAGGGCCAAGAACAATTCAGCAGTGTGGTTGGATTTGAGCTGTGTCTCACCCTTGGCTTGGGATCTTTCCCTGGTTGTTTTGCCTTCTTCACAGGGCTGTGAAGGGTTGTTTGGCTGCTGGTATGCAGTGGTTGTCCCTTGGACGGTGCTGGCTTGGCCATTTTTTGGAGGCCTATCAAACCCAGCTGTGTTTGGTTTGTTGATTGTGTTCCCTTGGCTATGTGGAAGCTTGCAATTAACTCTTATTCCGGAGGAATCATGCCCAGCTCGGGGGTGGCAGCGTTGTTGAGAGATTGATGAGCAAGCTGGCCTATGGTTGGGTGGAACGTTGCAGCGACGTAGCTGGTTGCGGGTGAATTCTTCATCCAAGATAAGTGCGGCTGTTAGTTCATCTCTGAAATTAATCTACTGTTTCATGAATTATAATGAACATGCTAATGCTGGAAATGTATGTGTGTTGCTTCCGTTGAATGTTGATTCATCCTGCATCTGTGTATGCTTGTAAGTTTTAATTCCAGCATTGATTTCTTTTGATTATGCATCATGGGGCTATTTTCCCGGTCTGTCTTTGATGTTCGTTGCATCCTCTTCGCCGGTCGGAGGCATGGGGACATGACAAAGAGTAGGCATCTTCCAGTTTGGAGTACAGAGCTTCACAGAATAAAATGTTGATACAAAGACTAAATAGTTTGCACCAAGTTTGGAGAGAATGGAAAGGGTGAGTTGATCACCCCCCTTCTCAACCTTGCACAGCCTCAATTGGAACACTAAATGCTTGAATTTTGTGAAGAAGTCATTTAGTGTTTTGAAATTGGCTGGATGGAGAGAGATAAGCTCATTATCCAACTGATAGATCCTCAGATCATCCTGCTTGTCAATTAAGGAATCAAGCTTATCCCAAACCTCCTTGGGAGTCTTCAATCCATTGATGTGGAAGAGAAGGTCTCAAGATATTGAGAGGCACAAGCATCCATAGGATTCATCAAGCCTATTCCAGTACTTTTCTTTGTCAACATAATGAATTGGCTCTTTCTCTATCTCCATTGTGAGTCTGAAGAGTCTTTCGGAGCGTAGCTACATCTCCATGTCCTCCTTCCACTGGTGGTAGCTGAAAGGAGTGAGAAGTTCCATTGGAGGATCCATTTAGAATGCAAAGAAGAGGACTGGTCTGTTGTAGCGAATGCAATGAAAGAGACTGAGCTGCTTGTAGCGAATGTAGTGAAGGAGACTAATAAACCTGTAAATCACACAATCAAATAGACAAAATAAGGTCGACAATATGCACTTTTGGAATTTTCATCACACCCAGCATAATTGATCATGTTATATTTTTAACATTAAGCTAGCATTATATTAGGATCTGTAACAGAGAGAATAACAAGCACAACAATCAAACACAAGAGACAATGAACACAGTGTTTTTCCTCGGGGAAACCATAAATGGAGAAAACCCCGCAACTTCCTCAGAGATAGAATCAACACCAAATAATAAAGCCCCAAAAATAGTAAGATGATCTCCCGACAACAGTAACCTCTTTCTTCTTATCCCCAGTGTCTTCTTCTTCCTCAGCTATGTGCTACAACTGAGTGTGAGTGAGTGTGTGATAAAAAGAGAGGCTCACTCTCTATTTATACTAATTCCTGACTTGACAATGACTCACTAGGGCCGAATTCTCTAGGAGAGTCTAATAACCCTAGTGCCTCGGAACTGCGGGGACTTTAACCCTTGAACAATAGGAGGGTTACCCACAATGACTTGACATGACTTGTTTACATTATAGAACCTCCCAATAGGAACATCGAGGCATGACATGAATCAAATGCATTATAGACAGTTTCTGGAATAAACATCGGGGTACAAGACATAAGATTTATAAGTGAATACAGTCAGAAGTTACAAATACATCAACACTCCCTCTTAACTAGGAAGGTATTCTTTCGACACAATTTTCAGCACTGGTCTTCTTCTCTCTTTCGCCAGGATCATATCGTCATCTTCATCTTCAAGTTTTCTTCTTCGTCTTCTTCGTCTTCTTCATCTTCTTCGTCTTCTTCGTCTTCAAGTCTTCTTCATCTTCAAGTCACCTTTGTCTTCAAGTCTTCTTCTAAGTCATCTTCTTCTTCAAGTATTCTTCATCACGGGATCTGGATCATCACGACTGATGGATCATCATCAAATCTAGATCATCATCAAGTCTAGATCATCATCACATCTGGTTCATCATCAAGTCTAGATCATCATCATCGATGCTATCTCAGAATGGTGCTATCTCTTGATTCTTCTTGTCACAGGAAGTTCTACAGAGCCAGCTCTTTTTCATGCTGGTTGTAGGCCTACCCTTCATGTAGGTCTTCAGCACTTATATCTGACCCTAAGTCAAAATGGCCCTCCCAGCTCTTACATCTGACCTCATCTTGTCAGAAAGGCATGCCCAACACTCACATATGACCTCATCTTGTCAGAAAGGCCCAACACTCACATTTGACCATGTGTAAACACATCACGCCAGAATGGCTCAGCACTTACATCTGACCTCATCTTGTTGGAAAGGCTCTACACTTACATCCGACCCCATCTTGTCAGAATGGCATAGCACTCACATCTGACCATGTGTAAACACATCGCGCCAGAATGGATCAGCACTTCCATCCGACCTCATCTCGTCAGAAAGGCTCTACACTTACATTTGACCATGTGTAAACACATCGCATCGAAAGGGCTCTCAGTCCTAGACTGAGGATTCTTGGTAACTGATCAGGTGCCTCCATTCTCCTAGAGAATGGCATCAACCCCTATATCTGATCAAGTTGGAACACATCCCTCAATCAAATCAGAATGGCCATGCACTCACATATGATCATGTAAGACTACATCCTACAGTCATATTAGAATGGCCCTCAGTCCCAGACTGAGTATTCCTAGTAACTGACCAGGTGCCTCCATTCCAAGAATGGCATTCAGCCCTTACATCTGATCATGTAAGAACTAATCCTACAGTCACATTAGAATGGCTCAACACTCACATCTGACATGGAAGGAACCAAATCCTCTCACCATGACATAATGGCTCAAGCCTTACATCTGACCATGGAAGGAACCTAATCCTCTCACCATGTCATAATGGCTCTAGGTCTCATTATTTCCCCTTGGAGGGAGCCTCAATCTAGAGAGCACCAAGATTCTCCCTGAAGTACTCAAACTTCACTCTAGCCAATGGCTTCGTCAACACATCAGCTATCTGTTCGTTCGTCGCAACATACTGGAGCTTCACTGCTCCTCTCTGCACCATATCCCTGATATAGGGATACTTGATCTCGATATGCTTTGACTTGTCATTGAACACTGGGTTCTCTGACAACTTCACACAACTCTGGTTGTTGCAATATATACAAGTAGCATCCAACTGGAGATCAAATAAATCAAATAGTAGCTTTCTCAGCCACACTGCCTCGCAACTAGATGAACAAGCTACGACATATTTTGCTTCAGCTGTACTCAGTGCCACACAGGACTGTTTCCTGCTAAACCAAGAGATCATACCTGATCCCATACTGAAGTAGCATCCTGAAGTGCTCTTCCTATCGATGGCACTGCCTACCCAATCTGAATCAACATAACCCTCTAGGTTAATCTTTTGATTTGGCTTGTACTTGAGCCCATAATCAACTGTACCCTTTAGGTACCTCAGAATATGCTTTGCAGCGATCAAGTGAACATGTCTCGGATCTATCAGGAACTGGCTCAAGGTGTTCATAGCAAAGCAAATATCTGGTCTCATGTTCGTCAGGTACGTCAAGGACCCAATCATCTGACGATACATCGTAGCATCAACTGCTTCTGATGAATCATCGCTCAATAGCTTCAAGTTCGATGCCATAGTTGTGGTTATGGCCTTGCACTCCATCATCCCGAAATCTCTTCAGAATCTCTACTGCATACTTCCCTTGTCTGAGGAAGGTTCCATCCACATTCTGCCACACCTCCATGCCTAAGAAATAGTGCATCATACCCAAGTCTTTCATTTCAAACTCGGCAGCAAGTTTCCTCTTCGTATTAGCAATCAACCCATCCACAACTATTACAAACAGATCATCCACATACAGTAGGAGTATCACTGGATTGCCATCTTCAATCTTGTAGTAAATGTTGGAATCTGCTTTACTCTTGGTAAAGCCCAAACTGGATAGGAAACCATCAATTCTGCCGTACCATGTCCTGGTGTCTGTTTCAAACTGTATAGGGCTTTCTTAAATCTACACACATGAGACTCCCTGTCATGTGTCTCCAAACCGAGTGGCTGCTCCACATAAACTTCTTCTTCTACTACACCATTCAAGAAAGCAGTCTTGACATCCATCTGGTGTATCTTCCATTTCATCACTGCAGCCAGAGCAAGTACTGATCTGATGGAAGTGTATCTGGCTACAGGTGCAAAGGTTTCTTCATAATTTATTCCTTCTTTCTGGGAGAAACCACGAGCCACGAATCTTGCTTTATATTTCTCTATGTTGCCATCTATAGCATGTTTGATCTTGTAGATCCATTTGGAAGTTACAATGGACTTCTCTTTTGGTCTTGGGACAACATCCCAAACATCATTCTTCATGATCGATTGATACTCTTCAATCATAGCCTCCTTCCATTCTTTCCTTTCTGTCTCTTCTTCATAGTTGGAAGGTTCTTTACTAATAATGTCACATAGCAAGGATACATAACTGGAGCAGGACCTAGTTCTCTTTCTTCCTCTGGGTGTTTCTTCTGAAGCTCCATATCTTTCTGCACCTTGGATAATTTCACGTACCCAAGCAGGTTTCCTCTTATGATGATTCTTCTCCTGAGGTGGATCTACAGGTTCTTGAGGTTCTTCTAATTCTCGATCTTCTTCTTGAATTTCTTCGTTCATCGTTGTATCATGAATTCTGGGTGTGTTCTTGTTTCTTCAGGTTCTTCAACCGGTCTCTTCCTGGATTTGATGTAGGCTGAATCTTTGTCAAATGTTACATCTATGCTAATGTCAATCTTCTTGAACCTTGGGAAGTATATTCTGTAAGCCTTCGAGCTTTTAGAGTATCCCACAGATATACCCTTCTTTCCTAAAGGATCTAACTTCGTCCTCTTCTCTTTCGGAATGTGTATGTATACAGGACAACCAAATATTCTGAGATGGATGACTTCTAGTTTCTTTCGAGAGAAGATTTCTTCAGGAGTCTTGTTCTCGAGTACTCTGTGAGGAGTACGGTTCTGTACATACACCGTTGTTCTGCAGCTTTTGCCCATAGATGCATCAGAAGATCTTGATCATGAAGCATGGCCTTTGCTGCTTCCATGGTCATTGTATTCTTTCTTTCTGCAATCCCATTCTGTTGTGGATTATATGGAGTGGATAACTCCCTATTAATCCCTGAGTCTTTGCATAGCTCTTTGAATTCATTTGATGTGAATTCTCCGCCATTATCTGATCGAAAGGTCTTGATCTTCTTTTCTATGTGATTCTCTATCAAGGCTTTGAATTCCTTGAACTTGCTGAATACTTCATCTTTGTTCTTCATAAAGTATATCCATGCCTTTCTAGAAAAATCATCAATAAAAGAAACATAGTATACATACCCTCTTAGTGAACTGGATGACATTGGACCGCATACATCGGAGTGGATGATTTCCAAGATTCCCTTTGCCTTTCTCTTGCTACTTGGAAATGTCTTCTTTGTGTTCTTCCCTTTCACACATCCTTTGCATACACCTTCATGTTTTGTCTGCATTTATAGGAGACCTTCAAGAGCTTTGCTTGCAAGTGGTAGTGCTCTGTAATGCACATGTGCAAGCCTTCTACGCCAAATCTCATTTGGTTATATCGAGTCATGAACCAAAGCTTGTTCTGATTGGCCCTTCAATTTGTATAGTCCTCCTTATTGTTCCCTAATCACTACTGCATCATCGAAAGACTTTCCCTTTGGCCACATGAGGACTTGGCCATCTACAAATGCGACCCTCATTCCTTTTGCATCTAATGCAAATATGGAGAGGAGGTTCTTCTTTAGTCCAGGTACAAACAATACATCTTTCATCTTGATAGACTTTCCAGAGTCTAGCTTGTATGAGGATTCACCACTACCTTTTATTGGATACTGGTAGTCATCTCCGAGTTTCACCTTGTGAGGGGATTCATGTTCATATAGTTTAAAAAAGGATTCATTGAATCCTGTCATATGTTTGGAAGCACCACTATCTATAAGCCAATCATTGCTGCCTCAGAACATATTCTTCATCACTTGAAGAATCATCACTGATTTGTCTGCTTCTCTTTGTGGAAGGTTCATCATCCTCTACAGCATGAGCATGATGTCTTCTCTTGTTTCCCTTCTTCTTGTGAGAGCTACTTTTGTTTCTAGGACAATCTCTAGCAAAGTGTCCTCTTTCATCACATGCATAGCAAATGAACTTAGACTTATCTCTAGGCTTTCTAAAGTTATTATCTTGATGAGAGTACTTACTTCTGTGGTGGCTAGATCTAGTTTTCTTGGATTGTACTGTGAGAGCTTGATCTTCACTTCCCATCTTTTCTTCTCGAGCTACTATCCGAGCTTCTTCTTGAGAGCATTCTTCCCATAGTCCACTGAACTTGACTAACTTATTTCTGGCATAGATCCCTTGAATGAAAGAGTCCCATGTCCTAGGGAGACCATTCAAGGTGGTCATTACAATCTCTGCATTCTCCACTTCTTCATCTACTGCTTCAAGTTGTTCTTTGATCTGGGAGACCCTTGTGAAGTATGACTGTATGGTCTCCACATTCTGGATCTTCACATTCTTCAACTGGTTCCGCAAAGTTATCTTTCGGTTTATGTTCTTTCCTTCAAACAATTTGGTTTGGGCATTAAACATAGCTTTAGGTGTCTTTAGGGAGGACACCTATGGTATGAGGTGATCCTTGATTGAATCAACAATAATCCTTTTAGCCATAACCAACTTCTTCTTATGTAAGGCCTTAGCCTCATCTGCCTCTGGAACTGGAATCTCCTCATTGATGTAGGAGTTCAACTCATTTTCTTCTAGGACCAGGGAGATCCTATACTTCCAGGTTCGGAATTTATCAGCTCCATTAATATTTTCATCAAGCTTGGTATGATGAGACATCTTAACTGATAACCTCAAATATAAATACAAAAGATTTAGATCTTACCAGGTTAAGTTTTCAGATATGGATCTAGAGCTGAATTTTTGCAGTACTGGGTCAGGAGCATATTAGGGTTTTGCTTTTTCGAAGTTCTATCCAACCAAATGCTTTGATCTTGATCTCTAAACTTCAATTTTGAGGAGGAGATCAATCCAGTCCTGGGCTCATTAAAAAATTCCACTTCTGTGGAAAGCCCTAATTTTCGGCAGCAGTGTCGGGTCCAAAACTAAAAAAGCTCAGAATTGGATTCTGCTTCGACATAAAGATGCACCCTGGGGAGGAGAGTTAGTCCAACCTTCTTTTGCTGAAAATTTGTGGAGAGAGATCCCAAAAATAGGAAGCCCTAGTTCCCGCAGCTGCAGAGTGTCTTCTTTTCAGGTTAGCTCTGATACCATGTTAGATTTTTAACATTAAGCTAGCATTATATTAGGATCTTTAACAGAGAGAATAACAAGCACATCAATCGAACACAAGAGACAATGAACAAAGTGTTTTTCCTCAGGGAAACCATAAATGGAGAAAACCCCGCAACTTCCTCAGAGATAGAATCAACACCAAATAGCAGATCCCCAAAAATAGTAAGATGATCTCCCGATAGCAGTAACCTCTTTATTCCTAGCCCCAGTGTCTTCTTCTTCCTTAGCTATGCGCTACAACTGAGTGTGAGTGAGTGTGTGATAAATAAAGAGGCTCACTCTCTATTTATACTAATTCCTGACTTGACAATGACTCACTAGGGCCGACTTCTCTAGGAGAGTCTAATAACCCTAGTGCCCCGGAACTGCGGGGACTTTAACCCTTGAACAATAGGAGGGTTACCCACAATGACTTGACATGACTTGCTTACATTATAGAACCTCCCAATAGGAACATCGGGGCATGACATGACTCAAATACATTATAGACACTTCCCGGAATAAACATCGGGTTACAAGACGTAAGATATATAAGTGAATACATTCCGAAGTTACAAATACATCAACAGATCAAGCAAGCTTGATCAGCAATTCCTTTACTTGGGATATTAAGTGGTAAATTCTCCACTTCTGGTGCAGTACTGGAAGGAGCAAATTTGCTCAATTTATTTTTGATCCAAGAATGGATCTATAGTAGGATAAGAGCATTGTCCTGTCGAGGCTCTGATACCATATTAAATTGAGCACATAGATCTGTGGACCAACACACAACTCACAAGATAGATCATACAATTTACTCAGCAATTGAAGAATGAAATAGTGCAAAAATGGCTTGCAGCTGTGAATGCTTTCATTAATAAAAAGTAATTAGATGATAATTACAAAGAAGTACAATGGCTAAATAGCCACATGCAATTCAAATCCATGTGAGGATATTCGAATTGATTAGAGTCTACTTGACTGAATGGTTAACTAACCTTGTCTAAATCATTATCGGAGTTCATCGGAGTTCAAAATCCAAACTCAAGTGTCTAATTCAGTGTTGACTAGTCCAACTGACTGAGGTAGGTGAGTAAATGCGCCTCACCTGCATGCAGCCATACAATACTAGCGCTAACTGAATATAATGAGTGTAGGGAACTAGAACTAAATGTAATTGACTCCTAACAGAGCTTGACTAGCCACCAACTGAACTCAATTAAAGGAGGTTGGTATCGACACTCCCGGTGGCTCCTAATTTGTAGGGATTGATATAGGAGGCTCCTAAACTGATGCATGCAAGTGAAATCAGTGGAAGTTGGCCTCAATTAGTGTTCCCCACACTTTAGTAACTGGTGCATGTGCCCCAATTAGGCCAAGTGGACCCAATTGTGCCAGTGACTAAAAATAGACTGAAATGACTCCCAATTTAGACATGACTCCTGATTTAGACATATTAACCAAATTGGACAAGGGAGGATTAATAATCCTAACAGCCAAATGGCCAACTTGGAAAGATTATCACCCTGAGTATTAATCTCTCCATAAACATGCTAAAAATAAATCTCAAAGAACTCCGAAATGAGTAGTCAAGTCCACTTAATCCAATGGTATAACAATAGTGTAAGTAGTTGCACAATTTATTTTCCTAATCAATAGTAACTCTAGAATATCTAAAAATTTTGACACGAAAAACCCCACAATGTTTGGAAAACCATAAGAGGCCCCAAAGAGCCAACAACTTTGCCTTGGTATTGCTTCCAATTCCAACAACCATTTGTAGCCAAACATGATTCCTTTTTTTAGATACAGGAGCATACCAACCCCATACATCCCATCCTGAGATGCCCCATCGAAAAACCCAATCGGTATCCCTTCTTGTCGATCAGGTTGCACAATGTATCTCATCTTAGGAATTTTGGAATCCAGAAGAGTGTTAACAAAGTGAATTATAACCCTCATATAAACTAATTCAGTAGGTAATCTTTTATCCTAAAAAACATAGAGATTTTTGGTCTTCCAAGTTTCCCAAACGATAAACCAAGGCAGGTTCTTGATTTTTGCAGTATTTTGGATCCAAATAGTGAAGCACTCGTTAAAGGAGCTACCATTCCACTCATCTGCGTGTAGTAATTTCACCTTAAGGATACCCCATAGATCTTTGAAGAAATCGCACTGTCCAAAAAGGTGTGATGTGGTCTCATTTTCTTTAAGACATAACACACAATGCCTCGACCCCTCCATGCTACACTTAAGTAAGTTCTCCTAGCAAAGAATGCAATCCATGTAACACAACCACATAATACATTTAATTTTCAAAGGGGTAATGAAACACCATAACTTACCATCCCACTAATAGGGAGTAGAGTACCCCTCATGCATCAAGATAACATCATATGCTTTGCTTGCGGTGATGACTCCATTGATATTACCTTAGGCCCAGACCAATCGATCCACAGATTGAGTGAGAGCAATACCTGCACGATTCAATCGGAGTGTATAATCCTTCCATTCAGCTTTAATCTCCTCTGAGAGACTCCATTCATTCGTAGAGAGCCATTGAGGAACATAGGCCCCATCCCTACGTGAGTTATAATCCTGAGAAAGCACATGAATATTAAAACCATGTAGCTGATTAATAAGTGCATGCGATAATCTGTAGTCACCCTTCAAACTAGAAATGGGATCAATACCTATGAAGATTTGTATCCTGTTACCAACCTGCCAACTAAGTCAACTTTCAATCACCGAGAATGCTTTAATCAGGCCTCTCCATATAATGGACGTTGAGGGGAAGCTTAGTTTAGGTTATTTGATCCATATGAAAAATAAGAAGTCCACGAAGATATTTAGATTGGATCGTACGACTCCATAGTCTATTGTCAAATAGTTCTTGTCAAAGGCTCTTATCTCTAAGCAAAGTCCCAAACCAATCCAATATCTTTGAGCCCCATCCACCGAGACGTTTAGGTAGAGCAATATCTTCCCAAACTGCTAAATGAATCTTAGATGTCTTTCAACTTCCCAACCATAGAAAATGGGTCATCTTCTGTCTAATGCCTTCATTCATAGATGAGGGAACCTGTATTAAGTCAAACCGATAAACTCTGAAGGATCAAGTTTATCAAAACCAGTCTACCCCCGAGAGAAAGCCAACGATAGGTCCAATTTTTAATTCTTCTATCAATCCTCTATAGCAACCATTTCCAATCTTCCACTTTATAATTATTTGGATTAAGCCAGTAACCCAGGTATTTGAACCCGCAGTCCAAGGGTTCCATTTGAAAAGGAAAAAATTCTTTAATTTGGTTTCGACATCCCCCTTCCAAGGAGCTATATAAGAACACATATTTTTCAAATATAACCATCGTGCTAGTGGATTTACAAAACAAATTGATAATCTCTCTATATTCCCTCCATTCAGAAACAACCCCCATTCCAAGTAGAAGGACATCTTCTATGAAAATAAGGTGTGAAATAAACATAGAGCGAGAAATTTTGATACCTGTAATATGATTCTTTGCCTTCGCATTCCCAATAAGTCTGCTAAGTCCTTCGATAAGCAAAATGAACAACAACGGAGAAAGAGGACAACCTTTTCGTAAACCTTTGCTTCATCCAAAATATGGGGTAGGCTCACCATTAATCAATACTCTATATGACACTGAGCTGATGCAAGACATAATCTAGTTGGTGACTTCAACGATGAGTCCAATATGAATAAGCACAAATATGATGGATGACCAGTCCACCCAATTGTAAGCTTTCACCAAGTCCATTTTAAGGATGAAAGCCTGCAAATTTTTTTATTTGACTGAGTGCAAACAATCTTGTGCAATCCCAATAGCATATAAAATCTGCCTAGACGCTAGAAATTCGAACTGCTTTGCTGAAATGTGTTTCTCCAACATGGGATTGATCATATTTGAGATGACATTCATGATGATAATATAAATTAGATTGCACAATGAGATGAGTTGAAAGTCATTAAAGTCAATAGGTTGATCTTTTTGGGGATCAAGGTAATGTAGATAGTGTTAAGGGTCTCTTGGATGAGCTCCTTCTGTCGCAATTAATCAATATCTCTATGAAGATCATCATTTATCAAATCAAAGAAGCGAATGAAAAAATACCCCATCCACCGGTGAGGGCCTAAACTCTTATCTTTGTAAAATATTTTAAGAATTCCCTTAATCTCCTCCAAATCAATCCTTTTCCCAACATTTAAGCTCTCCTCCAGAGTGAAAAATCTCCGATATATGTCCAAAACTCTTAAATGTTCACTTAGATTACAAATCCAACCCTGCTTATAGATGTTCTGAAAGTCTGAGACCGCTTCCACCTGTAACTTAGTATTCTTAGTAACTAAAGAACCGTCCCCATTCCTTAGTTCCCAATGGAGTTGATGTTTCTACGCTGTGATGCAAAATTCTGAAAAAATTTAGTATTGGTGTATCCCTCTAGGATCCAAAGAGCTCGACATTTGAGTCTCTAGGTAGAATCAGATTGAGCCAAAATTTTATCCTTCTTATGTTCTAAGGAGATCAGTTCAAATATTCTATCCTGTGATAAGTGTTGATGATCAGTAGCATTACCAAACTTCGCCAACTCTTTGTGGTTGGATTTCTTCTTTAAATGATCCCATTTAATAACCTCCCCCCGTAGCAAGTTAAGTTTCTTAATCATGAGATGCATAGGAAAGGAGTATTGTAACTTCGCATAAGAGGCCCAACAATCCTTCACTAACTGGCAAAAGTCATGTTCCCTATCATCTAGTCACCCTGAATAAGTCTCAAGGGGAACTTTAGGGAAACCACCCCCGTTCATCACCGACAAAAACCCAAGGTATGGAATACCATCCCCATCCAATGAGGAAGGAGATAAACAAATATCCAAGGGGCCCTTATCCACACCCAGAGCCTCAACATTAACCACAGAGTCCTGGTTACACCCAAGATTTCCAGTAGGGAGATCATCAGAGTCCACTAAGCTTTAATGAGAGATAATAGAAGCAGACTCAGTCCTAGTAACCTAACTGGGCACAATTGGTGTCTTATTATGAATCGAATCATCCCTCGTGTGGCTCGTTAGTGACATAACACCTAGAACCTCATAAACTGAAAGAGACTAAAGGAGAAGGGGCAAAAAGGCTCCGAACTTACTCATGAACTGGTCAACCTCTTCTACATCCAAAGGAATAGGAAATATTGTGTTATTTCCCACTTCTTCCAAATATTCCGTAGAAGATAAGTCTTCAGAATTAGTCACCAATCCCCGTGCACAATCGTAGCTTAAATGACCTGTCTTATGACAACAAAAGTAGTGAAATGGCACGCTCTAGTAGTATAGTCATTGAGTGAAGCATCTTGCTTCCCATTGAACATCCACTAACTCAAGTAAATGCCTAGAGATGTCTGTATCAATCAGAATCCTTGGAAGTCTGCGATCATGCGTCGTGAGAGTGCATTCCTCAATCATAATGAAATTCCCAATGGTTTACCTATTGCCATAAAATCTTTAAAATTCCAATAATGGAGCGACCATCCTAGCAGTAAGATCCATAAATGATGTCTCATAGGTTTTTCCTTCCACAGATTAAAAGCAGTGTGCCACTAACAAAGAACTAGAGAACCCACACCCATGACCCCATAACGAGACTCAATAATTGTTTAACTAATTTCAGATAAAAATGAAAGTATATCCACTTGGTCATGAGCATGATAACCCTCAAAACGTGGTTGATAAGAGGATCCCATTCCCATGAAATCCAAGTCACAATCTCAACTCTAGCTAGACGGATATATTCAAACTTTCCTAACAACGTGTTGGAAGATAAACCTTGAACGATGTCCATCGTGACGTCCTTACCCAGGACACACATTGCCCTACATTTTATAGCTTTCTTTGCCTTAACCCTTCTATGAACCTTCACCTTCTCACCACTTAGGTTAACATGACGCAGATGAGTATTCTTTCCCGATGCGACTTTACGGGGAATAACTTGAAACTTAGAACCCTATACAGGGCCGCGAGACTCCACACCAACAAATATATTACCCCTTAGGCCGCAAGAATCAGTAACAAGAGGAGAATATCCAATGTTTGAAAGAGGGTTTTCCCAAACTCTATTTCCTTGATTGCTTGAGACCGATGATCCTTTGGTTACGACACGCCAGTCTTTAGCAAGGTGATCGTTGTTGTCTGGTAATATCCTACCCTTGTTTCGAACAGGTGGAATCATAATCAAGGATGCATAACTCAGGTCAGTGAACCCCGATGGTGCCCCAGTCGCCATCAGAGACCGAAATTACGGGCAAGACACAAGAATATTCCACAAGGTCGAAATCAGGGGAGAATTCCATGCCAGCATGGAAAATCCCAGTAGAAGCCTAATCCTAAACGAATATGAGCATAATAGGAAAAAAAAATACAGGATAATTTCACACTGGTTTTACTTGGTTGGTACTAGGAGGTCTTGGTCAAACGGTTGGACTGCAAGTCTGCTATCTGCCATATTGTCTAGGTTGTAGGCATTCAATTAGGGTTTCCCAACCCCTCATCACACAGTTCATGTCCATGCTCCAGAATTGTATTTTGAATGTATGTGTATCATTTAGAAGATATGTATTATGATAAGAATGTAATTATACTTTGATTTTTTTCTTTTTATGTGAAAAAATGTCTTATGATATGAAACTTTTAATATCTCAAAAATTAATTTTGAAAGTATGTATTACGATTGTGATATTTAAATATTGATATTGGGAGGTATGTCCTAAAAAAAAAGATTTTAGATAAAAATTAGTTTTGGGTATATGTTTTTGTGAATATGAAAAGTTGAAGGTTAAAAAAGGCTTTCGACCCGTTTTTTTTGTAAGTAAGAAGAACATTATATTTATTTAGAAGAAAATAAAAGATATACAAATAGCATTATGGCTACTGGGTTGTCATAATTGGAAATTAACCCAATATAGGCATTGGAAAGTCGTTGCCTTTAACAAAAGATAACATAACCTAATTAACAACATCGACCAAAACTAAAAACTAAAGACACAATAAGAACTAGTTTTCATAACAGCAAACAAAGCTAGCTTGCACCCGGGTCTGCACCAGCTGATGAAGCGTTCAGATTGCAAGAGGCCAATGGGATGGGTTTTCTCAAGAGAACAACATCCTAAGTAGACAATGTGTGCACTTGCTAGTGGAGCTCCGGATTAACCAATAAGGATACCATCATTGAAATCCTTTGATTCATTTGTTCAATCTTATATTGCGACGAGAGCACTCTCTGGGATAGAGGCGAGGCATGAAGGGCATGAAGCAGGGCACCAACTCGACGAGGAGGATACGATATCTCCCACACTAGAGCAGGGAAAATGATTCCTATGGATAAAATGGAGAACCCCATCCATAAAAAAATATGCATCCTACCACATGTCAGTGTTAATGCTTCATTATTGCGCCAAGGAAGCCTGGTACCATTCATCATTGCTAAAGTGTGATCAATATTAAAACACATTACATATTTTGTAGGTCAAATATTCCTACCCAACCCTATCATCGAAGAATCATACATGAAGTAAACATAATTTAAGTCACTAGATTTGAGTATGATGCCCACCATGTGTGTGTGGAAGTTTGGGCCACCACTTGACCTTACCTTCTATTACCAGTGGCATGCACATGCTAGATAGCTAACACCCCATCCGAGGAAAATGCATGTCTTATTATTGTGATGGCTTTGAGAAGCATGTTTTAGGATTATTAAAGTTTTCAGATCTTAAAAAATTGGTTTTGGGTTGTATATTTTATGATTATGGAAATTTTGGAATGTAAGTTATGGAAGTTTTGTGATCCAAATGGGTATAGTGACCAATCACCTATTCCATTGAATCAAAACAATTCTTTTAGTTGGGAATTTTTTTACGGGTTTTCAGGTAAATGGACAAGTTTAGATGGATATCAGGAGCTAGCCTCCTATTCCATTGGCTAAAAACTATTTTTTCATTTTGGTAGTTTTTACGGTTTTTCATACCCAAAACTTTCAACGTCATTTTGAGGCCTTAAACGATGTTTTTTCGCGACGCATCAGTCCAGACCTAGCTGTAGGAAATTCTAGACATCCATAATATGTTCTTCTCAGCTAGACTTTTCCAATGAGCTATTGAATGCCCTAAACAAAGATCTTATGAAAAATTTATGACCCTAAGAAGTTGACACCTCAACTAACCACCTCTGAGCCCACATACCTTTTTCTAGTTCATCTCCTAGGGTTAGGTTTTTATGGTTAGGTTCATCTCCTAGTGTTCGGTGAAAGAGTGCCTTATCATTGAAAGTGTATGTACAACATGAATCTTGTATATTTTTTACAATGGCATACCTGTATACATGGAAATTTTAGGGTCAAAATTTAGCCCATGGGTTATTTTTCCATTTTCTTTAAAAAAAATGATTCACCAATTTGCATTTTTTGAAGCCCTGTTTAGCACAATCCTGATGGGTTGAAAAAATTTCACGTAAAAATCACTAGATTATTATATAAACTATATAAAATCCTTAGAAATTGAATTATTTTTATAAATTATAAATTGAAAGATCACCAAATATTTTATAGTTGACATTTTAAAAATTGGTAAGATTTTCCAAGGTTTATACACATTTAAATAAGTATGGATCCTTAAAATTATCCTTACTCGTATATTCATCTTCTTGTTACCTTAAAAAAAAAAACACTTGTAGATAATATCCACACCTTAACATTGCACTGAAATGGTTCCATATCATGAAAAGTGCATGGACTACATGGATCTTCTATATTTTTTATAATGTTATATCCCTATGAATTCTCAAGGGTAGTAGGTGCAAGAAGAGGGTCCAGGGGTGGGGTTGTGTATCGTCATAGATCACAATGGAAAGTAGATTGCCTTTTTTCCTTAGGGGCTTAGCATTACGTCAAATAACAAAGCAGAATCAGTAGGAGTGCAATAAGGCCTCATCATACTTGACTCATTTACTCAAGTGATAGTTATTGTTCTAGGAGACTCTCTAATGATCATTGTGGAATTTAAGGGTTGTAGTACTATCTCTACTCCCTCCATCTATACTACCATTCATATAGATAGACTCCTCCATAATAAATTCCATGAAGCATCCCTCTTCCATGTCCTTTGAGATAATGATTTTAATGTGGATGAAAAAGGAAAATCAAAGAGCCTCTATTGTGAAGGCAAACTTATTGCAAACATAAATTGGTAAAACACCACACCTTCATCCTACATCCATGACCAAATCTATTGACTCAAGGAGCCTCTCTTGGTGAAGGCATTCTTATTACAAACACAAATAGGTATCCCACCACGCCTTCACCTTACATAGATGACCAAATTTATTATGTTTTAAAGGTGGGGATCCTCTCCACCTAGTCCTAGTCATGTCAATTTATTGAATAAGAGTGGATGCATAACTCTACACATGCCATCAACATACCTCCCATCCTCGTGGGTCCTTGTGCATGCAAATAATGAAGGGGGTACTCATATAACTACAAGATAGGTTTTATTCTCACTTTGATTACCTTTCAACTTTTAAGTAATACTAGAATTTGGTAGATAGGTTGACACTACTATAAAGTGCTTCAACATAGGAGAGATATCGAAGATAACAAAATGTACGTTGAACAATTAGAGATAATAACTGCATTTTACATTACATTGAAGTGGTGCCTTACTATGAAAAGTGCATGTACAATATATTCAATCAAGTAAAGTTTGAGTTTGATTATCATCTTGTTTAGATTTCAACTTTAATAATATGTAGGAGGATTGAGACACTAAGAAATCTTGAGCATGAAAATGATCTTGGAGGCAACAATACACATCTTTAAAGTGCATGATGGTCACTACTTCTTGAGTTTGAATTCTAATTTATTCAATCTTCAGCACTATATATATAAATTTTATTTTTTTTCTAGTGAATAATCTCACAAAAAACCCTTAGAGTACTTTTCCATTATTCATGGATGGTAAATGGAGTAAACCACCAGCCCTAATTATGGATCCTAACCCTAAGGGGATCAAGAATCGAACCCATTACCTCCCCAACTTCAGAGAGATCTCACACCTAACTCGTGGCCAATTGAGCTAACCCTTGGGTTATAATATTCAACATTATATATATATATGTGTGTGTGTGTGTGTGTGCGTGTGTTCATTTTGTTTTTGTTTTGAGAGATTCAAACTATTTATATCTTTAACAATTAACATTAGTTCTAATTTATTCAATGTTCAACCAACAACATAGATATGCATAGATACGGTCCACATTCTATTTTTTTTTGTTTGGTTTGGGAAATTATGATTACTTGTGTATCTAACAATTAATAATACTAGGGGTGTTTCAAACCATTTTCTTTTATAAGAAATTGTAAAATCTTATTTCCCCTTTATATATGAGGAAAATGGATAATTTGTCTACTTTATTCTCTTACAAATTATATAAATAAATATTTGTTATATATAATTGTTTCGTTATAATAATGACATTTTTATAATACTTTTTTTATATTTATATTTTAATATATATTTCAATACTATAAAGTGTAAGAGGCTAAACTACAATGAGGAATATTATTTATATTAGTTAATGTATAAGGGTAAGGTAATAGGCTACTTAAAAGCACATGACCTCATTATTTTAACTTCACTTATGACAGTACGAGATGTTGACTTTCTTGCAAATACTATTTAAGTTAAAATTGTCTTTTGGTCTTGAAGTATGACCTAAAATTGCATCCTAAAATTGTATCCTAAAATTGCATACCATTGGCTAAAAGTTTATCTTCCTTTAACATAAGGAAACATGTGAATGTCCCAGGAGATAAAGACATATGTTAAGAGTGGAAGTCAATCCCCTTACATATCGCCAATACGTTATTTCAAGTTACCAAGTTTTGTTTACACATGATGATGTAACTACACATTGAGGTCTTAAAATTGTATCAATAAAAGTTAGACCAATAACCTTGAATATTGTAATATTTTCTCACTTGAATAACAACAACAACGACAACAATAATAAAATTCATTGAATATGTTGTCTATGATAATTTTATATTAGATTTGGTAATTATTTGCTTTTAGTTTTTATAAATATTTCATATATTTACAAATTGAAACTTTTTACCATAATTATTAATTAACTTGTGATGTAAGGTATATATAACACTAAACATGTTTTTTTTAAGCTAGTGACATTACCTTCTATAATTTGAAGATTACATAATATATAAAATGTTATGTGGCTAACATAATACCCGAGATATTAGGTTAGTCATCAGAAGACAATTTGTTTGGTTCAAGAACTAGAAGCCAACTTCGTACATAGTCAAAAGAGGGGTCATTTATTGGGAAACCAGGTGTGTCCATTCTCTTCCAAGAACATAAAAGTAAGTTTGTTGCTAACCCAAAAATTGTAAGTTATTCTATGAACTAGATGAATTGACATAGCAATGGAGGAAAAATAACATAGACATATATTTATATTGATTTCAGTCAAACAAAATGGAGATGTGGGTAGAACTAGAGTGTTCATGTTTAACTATTTCTACCTGAAACAATACATTAGCCATGTCTGCTAGGTTGTCCAACTTCCCATGAAGACTGTCCAGATAGTCTTGGAACATGTTGATTATTATGAGAGTCCATGTTTGCATTTTCTCCCTTTCCATTAAAAATTTCCCAAGGATTTTCTTCACCACCCAATATAGACTGATTACTTCTTCCATGTCCTATTATACTACCTGCTCCAAGATTGACAAGGTTTCCATCTCTTTAATGGCTCACTCAATGTGATGGAAACCTTCTCTTCCTCTATAAATTCTAGCATGATGTTGAGGAACCATACCCCTGAATGGTCTAACCAAACTTAGTGTTGTTGTGATGGGCACACCAACTCTCGTCACAACTTTTGTCTACTCCAAATTCCATAGAGTAATTGAAACTTGATGCATGGATTTACTTTTGTAATGTTCCCAAATGTTGCTATGGACTTGGTAAGGTCTTTGGCCTAAGTCACCTAGTCATTCTCTCATGAGGAATTATCTAGGAGGTGGAAAAGGTTGATAGATTTGCCTAAGTATTTTGTCCTAAGGTTAAATTTGAAGATTATTGGGACAAGGTGAGCCACATGGGAAGGTAAAATTCCCAATTCTAGTTTCTAAGGGAAAACATTAATGTTTTTTTGGGAATATTTGACCAACAATACTAATGTTGGTTTAAATTGGTGGAGTGATTGGGTCAAAGAGGGCACCCAACAAGTTGGTTAGGTGGTTGAAGGCAATGTTTATCCACATTTCTCATGTAAAGTTGGTACAATGTGTGAACATGATCATTATGGTGCCAATGCAAGCTTATCCATGCATTAAATGAGCTAACCGAGTCAAAGAGGTGCCAAGGAAGGTTTTTTGATCAAATGGGATGCTTATCCCATGAAATGGGGGATTTCATTAAAACAAGGAGATAAATTTAACTTAGGGAAAATAAGCGGTCAAAATGGTTAGAAAGAGGGAATAAGTGGCCAAGATGGTTAGAGGGTGCATTCATGAAGGTAGTGGAGCAATTCAAACCACTAACTACCCAATGCATGGTTTTGGGATGATCCATGGTATTGGAAAGGTGGGTGGATTAGTCTTGTCATTGGTTCTCTCTACTTCATGGTTTTGGAGCCAATTATTGGAGGAAAGGGAAAGATTAAAAGGAGAGGCATAGCACAACAATGGGGAATTTTATCGTTCATTTGATTACTATTGAGTTTCCTAGGATTCCCATTACTTGGGCGACACTCCCCTTGCAAAACAAGAGGGTGATGGGCCCCTCAATTCTACTGTAACCAATTGAAGTGTTTACCATTTCTGTTGGTGAGTGAGGAGTTGGACATCCAAAAAATTTCACTATGGATTATTTGTAGGAATTCCATGCCATTTTTATCTACTTTACATTTCATATAGTCTTGTTATGTTCCATGCAGTTTTGAGTGTCCCTTTTGCAGGCGTTTCAAAAATATCTTAATGTATTAAGTGTGGTGGATGTTGTATTTATATTTATGGGCCATGGTTATTGTACTTAATAGTATGAAAATGTAATATTAATACCTCCATTATTAAAGAAATCACATTTTTTTCTCCCATCTCTGCAATTCTCTTTCATCTATTATGTATATCTTTCCTATGCTTGAATATAATGGAAATTTGACTAGTTTTCACTTTTAATGCTTTAACTTGGTCTTTGCTTATCGAAATTCGATTATGTAAGTTGATACAGGTAGTTAATACAAACTAGGACTCATCCCAACCTTCTTATCAGAAAATAGTGGGTCCTAGGTGCCACTTGGATCCATTTGGTAATCATCTAATTGAGAAGTTTCGAATTCGACTAGTTTAAGTTTAATTCCATAACCCAAATTTTGGGCCACCAAATCATGATCTGCAAGTTGCTAAATATTGGTAAGATACTATAGATCCTATCCCCAACATATGATAATAAAACCGTGACGCTTTGGTACCATTCAAATTGGCTTGGAAACAGGAAATCTTCACCTTCCCAAAAAACAAAACTTTTCTTATTGCTTATTTTGCATCCAAACCCTTGTGACTTTACTATATGAAATGTCCATGACCTTAATACATACTAGTTGTCTTCATATGTGCACCATAATCCATTTATCTCCATATAATTCCCAGAGAAATTGCCTTCGATCCTTTGGTTTAGCCAAAGTGGTCTGCCCAGGTGTGATGCACTCAGAGAATGTGCCATTTGTCAAGTTAAGGTATTTCCAAATATATGTCTTTAGTGTCATACATGTCAGTAGGCATGCTTCAAACCCCATCCATATCTTCAAATATGAAAATCATGACCCTTAGGATCTAGTTGGAAACAAGTAGTTTTTAGCCTCCAAAAGCTAGAAATTTTACCTAGTTTCAATCTTTCTATTTTGGACTTAGTATATTTTATTATCAGGTTGGGGATACTAAAATGGTAGGATCCATGGTATTTTTCCATGGTATTGGAAAAGTGGGTGCACTAGTATTGTAATTGGTTTTCTCTAGTCCATGGTTTTGGAGCCACTTATTGGAGGCAAGGGAAATCTTAAAAGGAGAGGCATAACACAACAATGGGGAAGCTGATTTTTCATTTTTTTTTACTATTTATTTTCTTAGGCATCTCATTTCTTGGGTTCCATTCCCCTTGAAAACCAAGAGGGTGATGGCCCCCTTGATTTTATTATAACCAACTGGAGTGTTTACCATTTATGTTGGTGAGTGACGAGTTGGAAATCCAGTCCATATGGATTATTTTGCATGAATTCAATGTAATTTCTAGCTACTTTCTATCTCAGATAGTCTTGTTATGTTCCATGCAGTTTTGAGTGTCCCTTTTGCAGGCGTTTCAATAGTATGTTAATGTAATAAGTTTGGGGGATTTTGTATTTATCTCTATGAGCCATGGTGGATGTTCTTAATAGTATGAAAATGTAATATAGACCTACATTAATAAATAAATCATAATTTATGCTCCTATCTCTGCATTTCTCTCTCTTCTATTATGTCTATCTTTCCTATACTTGAATACAATAACAAATTTGACTAGTTTTCACTTTTAATGCACTAACATGACCTCTTCTTATCCAAATTAGATTATGTAAGGTGATACAGGTAGGTAAAAATAATAGGATTCATCCAAACCTTCATATAAAAAAATAGTGGGCCCTAGGTGCCACCTGGAACCGTTTGGAAATGACCTAACTGAGTAGTACTGAATATGACTAGTTTGAGTTTAATTCCATAACCCGAATCCTGGGCCACCGAATCATGATCTGTAGGTTGTTGCAAGTTGGTAGGAAATTATAGATCCTATCCTTAGAATCTTATCAAAAAATCAATGTCGCTCTGGTACCATTCAAATTGGCTTGGAAACATGAAATATCCCCCTTCCCCCAAAATTGAACTTTTCTTACTGCTTCTCTTGCATCCAAAACTTTGTACCTTTATATTTGATATATACATGACCCTATTGTAGACTATTTTTATTCATATTTGGACCAGAATCCATTGATTTCCATATAATTCATGGGAAAATTGCCTCTGGTCCTTTGGTTTAGACAAAGTGGTCTGCACAGGTGTGATGCACTCAGAGAATGTACCATTTTTCAAGGAAAGGTTGTTCCAAATTGTTGTCTAAGTGTCATACATGTCAGTAGGAGTGATGTAGAACCCATCCATAGCTTCAAATCTGAAATCGTGACCCTTATGATCCAGTTGGATCAAGTTGGAAACATGAAGTTTCTAGCCTCCAAAAGCTAGAAATTGTACGTAGTTTCGATCTTTCTGTTTTGGATTTGGATTTTGGTGTTAGTATCTCTAATTTTCAGGTTGGGGATACTATAATTTTTTCATCCTCTATGTTTATGCATGAAATTATCATGCTCATTAAATTCCATCATCAACGAAATTTGTTCGTGTGTGCTTGGAGTTGTTTCAATCTAACATTGCATTCTCCAAATATCCTCTCTATACTTCGCTCGAGCTACCATGACTCCTCTATGTCCTATGGTAGTGTGCTTTCCTTTATTGTTCTTTACTTGTCTTAAAACCATTCTCATGACCATCTACATCAGGGATCAAGGATCAAATTTGAAGGGATGGTCTTAATTTCAGTTTGAAGGTTATATGTTCATGCCGCCCTTCTATGATGAGGGGCTTACAAAAAATCACATTTCAAATGACAATAATAAATTAATTGCACACTTCATAAAAAATGTGCTAAAAAAAATTGTATTTTCAATAAAATTTATGACACTAAAAAACAATAAATACAGAATTATATCTACAACTAGCATAATGCCAAAAATAATGTTTTTGTAATTTTAACAAAAGGAGATTTGGGACTATACATCTATCCCAAAAAATTTCAAAATAAAGTTTGAAACTTACATAAAATCTAAATCTAAACATAAACAATCATTGAAAAAAACAACAAAAGAAAAATTATTGCGCAGATAAGCATCTACCTTGGCTTTGTTCATTCTGTGGAAAAATTATTGTGGAAACCCCGAAATCCAGTTGGAACATGTCTCAAAACCTTCAAAGGGTTCACACTCAATTCTCTACCCAAAAATGACTCGCAAACAACATGAGATCACATAACTAGTTAGAGACTTTGGATTTGTTGGAAACTATAAATGCTAACATGCAATAGCTTTAATTGTCGAATCGAGAGCCCAAGGAATTTGACACCTAAGAGTGATTACCAGTTTACCATCATCATGCATTAATTCCCAACTCCCATGCAAATGATTCGGTTGTGAATACTTTAGGATTGAGACTAGCAGAAAACCGACTTAATTCCAAAATCCAAAGGCTTCCATGATGCATCGATTTTTATAAGTTTCAATTGCCCAGGTTTGAACTTGTGTTGCTGCTGGTAATGATATTTGATACTCATATGGCCTATAGAGCATTGTCTCTGCTTATCGTGTGGGGAAAATATGATACATTTGGGGATGAGGATGAGTGCACTGATCATGGACCCCCAGTCAATTCGCTCATCTGTGAAGATGAGGGGTGAAAAGGGAGCCTCTAAATATGAGCTGTGTCCTCCCCCAAAACAAGAAAAACAAATAACCAAATTTGAGAAAAAACAAATTACAAAAGACGAGGTTGCAAAAAAGAAATTGGTACCAAGGCACAGATTGGACATCTTTGGACAAAGTGTATTTACTCGCCCTATCTGCACAAAACATGATGGAAATTTGGAATATGGATCAGAAAAGGAATTTAAAATTCAACGATTGGACAAACCTACGGCTAAGTAAAACAAAATAATTGCATGGAAGGTATTTTATGTGATACAAAGTGGTGGAGATCTCCAAGTCTATAACAATGTCTCCGAAATACTATCCATTTAGTAATTGGTTTTTCTTGTAGTTCCAAAAATGTGTGGTATCCCAATGTCTTTATGTACTCATAGAACAAACAAAAGCAACATTACTATTCTTCTGAAAATTATCTTTTCCAAATTTCATTTAGTGGAATATGCATGGAATGAAAATGATTTAGTTATGCTCACTGATTAAATCTTTACTAGTGAATCGACATCCATCATCAACAATAACACATGGTATTAATTCGCTAATGTCCTCCTCCTGGCCTCCACTACCAAGCGATTCCCTAAATCTACATTATGTCCTCCCAAAACTGGAAAAACAAATAATCAATTGTGAGAAAAATGATTAACAAAACAAATTTTCCCTTGGAATTTGGTGCTTTCTTGATCTAACGTGGAATAATTTAATGCAACCATAACTCCTTGGTGCTTGTTGGATCATCTGGACCATCCAAATATGGATTTGGGAGATTTCAATGTACATGTAGATCTCTACAAAACGTTAACTCCACTCAAATTTACACCTTAAACGTCTATGAAATTAAATTGCATTGTGAGTCATCACGACACTTTATCTACCAAATTAATGGTAGCATACATCTTCCCTCATTCTTGTTCCAAGCATAGTTAACGTATGGATTTGCATCACTGATAGAAAAGAGTTTGTATAGTTGATGTTCAATTTTAAGCACAATAATCATAATGACATTTTAATCTAAATGACCCTTTTTTTAAGTGTCAAAAATTAAAACCAACATTTTAAATGACTGACAATTTTTTGATACCACTTGTGAGACATGTTTGGAACCCTTTAAAGGGTTGTGATGGGTTTAATTTTGATCCCTGGTTGGAATCCTGTGTCCTCCAATTGGACACCACTTGCATTTGAGTAGCATGCTTTGAACTTTTATTTAAGAGTTCAGGTTTCAATTAATAATTATGTTTTTTATACATCTATTTTATTATTGTTATTTAAAAATAAAAGGCATGAGATCAAATTTGCAAAACATTATTTTGAGTTTTAGTTTCTATTAATTCAAAAGTAAAAATAAGTGATCATTTGGGTGTGGATGTACATATTATTTCATGAGTTTATATTTTTACATTTAAAGACTGTACATATTATTTCATGAGTTTATATTTTTACATTTAAAGACATAAGAACCAATAATTTTATTATCCTTTCCCTCTTTCTATGAGTGACATTGTAATTGTGCAAGATTAAATTGTTCATTTGGAATGGCTTATACAATTGATATGTCTAATGTGTGTTGTTTTTATTTTTTATTTTTGCAATATTCATATTGACCTCTTGGTTGTTTGTTTGGGGTTTTCTTAGATGACAAATAGGGGTAATAAGTATTGCAATGTTATATGTTGATTATAAAATATTGAGTCCTTTATTGTGTAGTTGTGTATGCTACTCAATCCCTAGTTGTATATGGTTTAAAATTGCTTATCTTAGCTATTCAATTAGATTTGCTTAAATGTTGTGTGGAGATGGATTACAACGAATTGATGATAAAGTAAATTCAAAGATTCTTATTGTGGTAAATTTTAAGTAAGTATTGGCGTTGATAAATGTTTAGTAGAAGATGAATCCCTAAAAGACATGAAGTTACATAAGCATGAGTATATATAGTCTAAGGATTGCCTCATCAACCCTATATGATTGGTCGCTTTGACCCTTTATGTATTTTTCCTAAAGGTGTAGACAATTTACATGGGTGGTTATAGATGGCAGGTTTTCTAGTATATTTAGGAATATTTTGTAACAACCTCAGTTTGCTATATTTATGAGGATTACTATGTAAAAAATAGTCATTTTGTTAAGACAAGTATGTTGTTATGTTGAGCGAGTTGTGAGAGACTTAGGTTCCGAGGCTAGTTCTTTCCTTATTAGATGCATAGTTAGTTCTCATTATGAAATGTAATACTTTTCCAACTAATATAATGTAAGATTGTTCTACATGTGTTTATGTGCTTCCAATGTATATGGATGATGTGTACATTGTTATATTATTGTGGATGATTTAAGTTCTATTAGATTGAATGTATATGATTAAAGGATAAATAATGGATTATGCACCCCCATTAAATCTCCAATACTCTACACATCACTTAATCAACAACCATCAAACATTCCTCAGGTGAGACAACCCTTTTTCCAAATGTTTGAAGATGTAAACATAATAGAATGCTATGAACCTAATGTATTGAAAACATTTTGTGGACCCTAGATCTTTCATAGATCCATGCCATGGTTCTATTTTTAAGACTTTAACAAATGAAGAGTAACATAGATGCAGTAGAGGTCGACAATGGAAAATATTAAAGGTTTGCTAGAGTTGAGAATTCATGAGTTTGAGTGCCAAGAAGTGCATATAGGGGCGAAGAGCTTGCAATATTTTAACATAAGAACCTACTTGAATGTTTGCAAGAGATTGTATGTGTAGTAATTTCAGTAAAATTGCATGAATAATTGGGAATACTCATGGAGAAGCATTGGTGTTGTATTCATTGGCTAAGAGTTGAGTGGACCTCTAAGAATTTACTAAATATATACTAGTGTTACCTATCCCTTCTGCTATTTGCATAGTAATTGGTGCCTTTAGTTTGTATGTGCTTTATTGTGATGCTTGTTTGATTGCACCTTATGTTATGGCAAGTTTCTTCGTTACCCAAAATGTTTCGTCTTGTAATGGTTCAAGATTGCACGCAAAGTCTTGTTGTTATGCTCTTAGCTTATTTATCTCCAAATATTGATGCATGTTTTCCATCATTGCGACCATTCTCTTTGTTGTTAGCAAAGTACTCATATTTACCTTAAGCTTATGTGCCTTCTCCTACATAGACTACAAATTTTGTTCCATTACCTTTAACTCAACATCCTTGATCAATTGGATCCAAACTAGCATACTTTCTTTGTATAGTCTACTACATTTATCATGTAGACTCTTAAAACTTCCTCTTATTGTCGTAGTTGTATTCTCCTTTTGTTCTTTTTCCTTTGGTGGAGTGCTTGGCATATCGCATGCTTCTAGTTCAACGACCTTTACACAAAAGCCTTGAATGGATTCACAGATATTTGTCACCTTTTCTTCTACTAGGTATCCACTTCCACTTGTACTTATGGGAGGTTGCTGCATATTTCCTCCACTGCCTTTTTCAATCTCTCGCTTCTCTATGCAACCTCTTCTTTTTCCTAATGTAATTTATTATATTTCTCCTGAAGTACTTCCTTGTCTGCAATCATTTTTTCCCATTCCATAGAAGTCGAGTCTGCATGCGTTTGAATTTCCTGCATAACACTTGTCTGCAATATATTCAACACATTTGTGGGCAATAGTGATAAGACTAAGCCAATAGAGCTTACTGCCTATGTGCACTCTTGCATCTCAGCCGCGGGGAACTCTAAAGCTCCTGTCGATATATTCAAAATTTGATGTGCTATGGATGTTTGTGGCATTGTCTGTCTCTGCTTTGTACTTGTTGTTTGTTCTTCCTCTATTCGCCCATGTGTTATCTTGGTTAATTCCAAAACTTGGCACAATGGAGCTAACTACTCCTATATCCTTTCATGTATTTATTTCTACTTTTGTAACTTGTTGCAATGCCTCTTTTCTGACTTCTTTTACTTGATCTCAAATTTTCTCTAAATCATCTTTAGTCAATTCCTAAATGAATTTATCCTTTGTTTCTTTCCTCTTCTTTCTATGATGTGATGATGTTTCATTGTCATTCTCCTTTCTCTTTCCCCTTCAATGTTCTTTTCCTATGTGGTGCCTCCTACACCATTTGTTTATTCTCCTTGTTGTTGTTCTTCTTATTCACCTTTCCATTTTTGCTCCTCTTGCTCTTCCTACTTCTCTTGTTGTCGTACTTATTGCATCTCTCCCTAATTTGATTTGAGTAATGGGACTCTCCACTATGTTTCCCAATCATTCACAATGGCACTAACATCCTACTCTATTAGTATTAAGTGTGTTGGAAACCATTGCACATTTGGATATCTTTTTGCTTGGATGTACATATGATGTATCATCGTCGTAAACCACACAATTCCCTTATATGCTTTAATTACATATGGATGAATACATGGTGTGTTCTCGATGCTCTGTTAGATTAACTCCTTGTAAACATAAAAAGTGACATTGTTTTCTTGTTGTCTGTTCTTGTGCATGGTATGCAACAAACTAACATAGTTGTGTGTCTTTTGGCTCCCCTCATGCAACTAGAGAAATCTAAAATAGTAGCCAATCATAGTGAAACTCTATACCTTTTTCCTGCACTTCCTTGCAGTAATTTAAGAATTCATTGACAAAAAATGTGGCCTAGTTCATTTGTACTCCTGTTGCGCACTTTTCTGCTGTTGTTGTTATGCTTGCTGGTACTTGAACTTTGTAACATTTCCTGAGTAACTTGCAAGCTAATACTCGCATCGCAAACCTTAACAAATTATCATTTGTACTCGTAATTCCCAAGCAGTGATGTCGAATGTGTGCGCCATACTTTTCTTTCACTCTTTCTGCGAGTGATTTTTCTTTCTTCTTATCCCTGAACAATGGTGTTGGGTCTTCCCCTGTTGCTGGTAATTCAGTGATCTGCGCAATAAGTTGAGTGTCTATCAACACCGATCTATCCAACCATAAAAATAATTTATGAACATAACTCCATAACAACCATACATAATCATTGATCTCTGGACTTCTACCAAAGTGTGGAATATCCAACAAGTTTAGTATCCATGTGTGTTGTAGTATGATCACCCATTGTTGTGTCGTGACTATCACTACAAGTGAGTTTGGGTTGGTTCTGGTGCACATATACTTTTCCCTTTTGAGATTTAGAAACTTACTTGATTTGCGTACTAGAGAGCTCTTTCTACTCCCAATAGATCGTCCTCAACTTCCACCCCATATAGAATTATTGGTATCATTAGGTTATACTTCGACACCTTGGCTAAATTTACTAGATTTGTTGTTGGCTTCCTTTGTGGCATATATGCTCTTGGAAACCTTACTTGGATAGACCTTAATGTTCATGCTCAATTTTCTTCCTGCATTAATATTGATGGTTATTTCGTGCACAATTTCTTTATTAATATGAATCATGTTTCCTTCGGTGGCACCATGGTTGTCTATTTTTTTTTGAATTTAGTTGTATGTAACTTCTTCTTACTCTGCTTTGTTTATACTTGACTCTCAATACCGATAAGATCTGAATGCTCAAGGAACTATGCCCTTTTCTTATCACCCCTCATATGCTTTAACCTAATGTCGACTATTTCCTTGTTCTTTGCGTCATAATCTGCGTTCAATGCCTCGATTCTATGGATTCAGGTGTGGATTTGGTCTAGATTTGTCAATCTATTGAAATATTTCCTCCAATATTTTCATTTATTATGTTGCATCTCTGCTATTTTACCATCCTGTCTACTCTTTGATTCACCTACTTGTCTTCTACATAGATATTCATCTTGACTTCCTTTGTGTGCCTTTTGATTCTCCTTCATGTGTGCTTTTTGCATAATATTATAATTCATTTTTCCTTATGCAACCTTTTCTCATTTATATTTTCTTCCTTTTCTTCACTTTTTCTTTCCAAATTTCTTTATTTTCACTCTCTTTTCTTCCTCTATTTTTCTCTAATTATTTTACATATTTTTTCTAGTTACTGCACAAAAGGATGGACACCCCTATACAGTTTCAGCTGACTTCCATTGACAAATCCTTCCATGGATTCCCCATTCAACTTTTCCATTTGAATGACACATGCCTCTGTCACAAATGTTTTTCGCATATGAACCCAACCAGTGCGTATTTGGAACTTACTTGGGCACTTCAAAAACTTGTTGTCATAGAGCAATACTAGATATTCTATCTGAAATCTTTTTTATTTCAGCTCCTAAAACTGCTATTTTTGTAGCAAATTTCAAAAATCTAGAGGAAAGTTCTTTAGAATTCTTACCAATATTGGAGTTTCCTCTTGAATACCTTATACATGACTCACAAACATCATCATATGATAGCTGAAATACATCACTTGTTTCCGTTATATTTAAGATTTCTAAATACTCATCTTGGATTCCTTTAAGTAGGATTGTTTTCGAGCTCTCTTTTCCCAGTTTCCTTTGTTTGGATCTTTGAAGGTTGTATTGGAAGCGTTCCATTTAATCCTCCAAACTCTCTTCTTCCACTTGTGTTATTTCGAATATATCTTCATTGACCGTACAATAATCTTGGTACCTTTTCAAAAATACATGTTTCATGTATTCCCAAGTTTGTATGTAATTCCCACCGAGGCTCATGAACCATCAGAGGGTTGTTCCTTTTAGAGTAATGGGAAACACATTCAAATTTTTATCATTAGTACAATAATATCCTCTACAAAGTACTTCAAATTCAAATAAAAATACATCAGGGTATTCATTTTCCAAATCGTGAAAATTTGGTAGAACATGTGGGGGAATGCTTTGCGTTAGTGCCACTCCTCCTAAATATATAATAGGGAATTAAATGGCAACAATTTATTCATATTTCTTACCTTCCATCTCTTCGTTAGGTTCTTCATGTGCTATCGTGAGGCTCCTTCTTCAAATGTTCCTGTCAACTGGTTAATAGAATGGGTGGTGCTTACAACACCACTAAGGGGAATGATAAGATTTATGAACCAAAGATAAATGGAAAGAAATAAAATCCACACTCAAAGCAAATTAAATCAATTGAAAAATAATCATGCAACCTACATGCCCTGACCCTTATGAGTCCAAGCCCATTTCAGGCTGCCGAACGATGCATAGCTCTTCACTACGTCTTACTGCCCTGACAACTCAGGATTAGGAACACATAAACCATGCTCTACTTTAACAGTGCATCTACAAAACAATGTCATATGTACTTTTCAACTATTGATAACTTCCCCTGCAACAACGCCAAAATGTTGGGTACATTAATTGTCTAATTAAATAAACAGTTGAAAGTCCTAGAACATAAATTGTCAACCCAAGGACGTATTTTATTTCAAAGATATAGTAAGTATTTTATTTCAAAGATATCATGCAATATCCATTCATGCAAAATTTCTACTTGACATTGTTGATCTATTGGTATGAAATCGAAAACTCATTGTAAACTATATCACACATTCCTGAAAAGAAATCAAACCTCAAACTTACTCATTGTAGAAGTAAAACCACACTGTAAATCTAATCACACTTCAAACACTGTAATAGAAATAAACTATTATGAAACAAAATATAATTACATAAATCTGAAAGAAGTGCTATGTTGTCCAATGATCTATCTCGAAGAATCAACTAACAACAATAATAACAATGATGAGTCTAACATCAATCAAAATCATGAACTTTCAATAAATACATTCACAAAATTACCAACACACTTACAAACCACACATCTTCCAACACTTGCTAAGGGAAGAGGGCCCTTCCTCCATTGAACAAGGATGGGTCTTCACGAATTAGAACTACAACTCTAGATTATGAAATTGCCACCATGTATTATCAAAATGAAATCATTACAACAGAGTATGGATCATATTCTACAACATATAATTGGTTTCAATTACTCCACTACCAACCCTCGAAACATCAAATTGATTACATATTTATACAAAATCTTGTCGAGGAGGATCAGGAACTGAATTCCCAACTTGGAATTTGTTTGAACAATTTTCCCAATTTGAAAACCGACCGCAATTGTAAATCTGGGAAATTACACAATTAGAGGACCAACTGTACCTCTCAAACCGTGGCTGTTTGGGGAGATTTTCTCTTTAGAAACAGGTGATTGAGGTTGTTTTGCACAAAACCCATGTACCATATTTTCGAGATTATTCTTCATATGCCTGCAAGTTTCAACACAAATTAATGTGTTCTTATCTGGAACACATTTTTGGTTGGGACTGTTTGATCATGAGTTGGAGGGTGCCATGTTGGACTTGGGCACGTATTGAGATCACAAATCCACATAATCAATCCTAGGAATTAAACCATGTTGTGAATTTCCATGTGGTGATGTGATAACATGCTAACTTTGGATGTTGGAACCATAAGTGCTACTACAAGAAAATGCTTCATAATCTGTCATCAGTAAAATCATGCATAATAGTCTTTAGTTCATTAAAAATAAAGTAAAATAATAATTATTAACCACTAAAGCGTCAATGGGAGTAATATGGTATTTTATGAGCAGTTACCACAAATGGATGGAAAATGGAATGATAAATGAGCAATAATAGGAAGAACATGGATAAAATAGGTGTCTATAAGTGATGAAAATAGGGACAAATCCATGACCTAACACATAGTCATCCATTCACAGAGTCATATTATATAGTTTATCAAGTTCTATGTTCCTTACTAGTTCCACATACCATCTTCCTTCTATGGGATCCAATGGCATAGTAACTCTTAGGTTATCTACTTCAAAGATCATTTGCCTCTTTTTTAGATCAATAATTTCCTGGTTAAGAAAATCCCATTAGAGTCCAAGTAATGTTGGGTAAGGGTTACTATTATCCACTATCTCGATGACTTCAAATTTTGCTATGCTGCACACTCCATCAATATCAACATTCACTCATGTTAGCCTTCCAATCAAGGAAATATTGTGCCAATTTGCTAGCTTCAACTGGATGGTTGACCAGCTCAACTTTGGCTTACCCATCATTTCCTATGTCTTCCTTGGGAGGACATGCACACCAAATCCTAGATACAATATGATATAATCCATATCATAGTCTCATATCTATGCACTTAGCCACAATTTTCTATTTGTTCTTTTCTTGCGATGTACTTGGTTAACTGGTCATTATGTAAAATGTGCTTATTTATCTTCTGCACAATGGTATATCATCTTGCACAACATGTTTAATGCAATTTTTTCCTTTATTATTTCTAAACAACTCTTTAGGAAACCTTTCAAAGTACCTGTCTTCGCAAACGACCTCTCTGCAATTGAGTAGTCATATATTGGAGGCATATTATACATAAAAGGTTGGTCCGAACATAGGTTGTGACATCAATGCCCTACATTCTATTTCCAACAGCTCCTTCCTTTGTTTCTTGTATGTATCCTTCTCCTTTTGAGGATCAAACATCATGGGTGGTCTTGCTACTTTCCTGAGCCATTGGTCAATCCGATTATCTTGTTCTATAACATCAATTCCTATTCTTGCTTCTTTGTGCATAACAACTACTATCCTTATTTTATCGTCTCACTCCTCCATTGATATCATCTACACCTTCTATTGGTTCCTGTTCTCTTGCCACTTCATGATCAGTTGTGGACAGTGTTCCATTGCATGATCCATCTGTTTATATTATGTGCATTTCATACAGGCATTTGGACAATCTCACGCAAAATGCACAGGTTGGTTACAATTCTAAGGAATAATCAGTCCTCTACCTCTACCAAATCTTCCTCTTCCCTGACCTTTAAATCCTCCTCTTCCTGCTTGATTGTAGTCCCTATGAGTATTATTTTTTGGTACCCAACCTTCTGGTCTGGTTTCCCCTTGAAATCTGTATGCATCCGAGGTGGGTTCTCTCATAAGGTTAGGTGCAAGACAATCATTTTCGTCATGTCCCAAAAAATTACAAAATAAGTTTATGGTATTTCTCTAATACTTCTGTAGCAGCGTACAAGTGGTAGGGAGATGACCTCCCATTTTGTGTATCACACACCATACCCCATCTCCTATTGACAAGGAATTTAGAGCTCTTGTATCCAAGTAATCTTTAAATACTAAACATTGGTTCCTATGATGACTTTTCATTCTACATGTGATGCACCATACATCCTCATGCTTTTCCTTCCCTTTAGAAATCTCCTACAAATGAATTGTCAATGCTGCTAATTGCGACTGAACTTGGACCATCCCTGCGCCACTTTATCATATAGGGGATGATTCCAACTTCATGGAAATCTCTAGTGTGTCTGACTATGACTTGATCTTATGTGTGGTAACAAGCCTGCAATGAAGCATTCCTTATGTTGTTTGTTTGGAATCTGAAATGTTAGGCGGTCCATCAATAACTTGAACCTCTAATTAAAATCCCATACTTATTCATTCTATGTCTGCTTAATTTATTTTAGCTCCTTAATATATTGTGACTCAAAATTTGGTTTCTTGAATTCTTTTAGCAGAACTTGCTCGATGTCTACCAAGGTTGTAGGTTGGTTCTCCGGTGCGGTGGACTAGTACTTCATAAACCAAAGTAATACATAGTCTTTGAATGTCGTCACCAACTGTGCAATTTTTGTATAATCATCCAAGACCTGCTTCATGGTCTATATTGTTTCATAAACAAATAAATGTTGTTCTCAATATTTTGTTCCTTCTCCATGAAAGCGATGCATCCTCAATGCGGGGTCCACATGTAATACCCCCATTTTGACCCTTATAATTTATTGGATTTATATGTAAATGTTGTGTATATGTGATGTATGATTTCCTAGCATGGATCTCAAGGCCAAGGCCCCGCTAGAAAATGCTCGCGTTTAAAGGCAAATATTTTATATTTTGCTAGCCATGTGCCAGTAAGCCATGTAAAATTGTAAAATCATGTAAATATTTATAATGCAATAAAAATACCAAGAGATGTATATGGAAGAAACTAAAATGAGGGGGACATGTGTATCCACTAGGGAGAGGTGAGGGCTCGTGGGATTGAACCAAGGGTTCCCAAATGCCATCTTGAGAACCCATCTTGACTTTCCTTACTGGCATTTATTTATGTTGTAAGATGGTAGCTGAGAAATCAACTCATTAAATTAATGGAGCATGGGAAACCTAGAAATTCGTATGGCTGGGTATGGACATGGTTTTGACCCATAAGTTATTCTTCCTCATGGTAATTCTTTTCCATCCTCCCCATTCCATTGTTGAACTACCGGAGATCAATTTCCATCTCACTATGCATTCCCAAGAGTGAAATTTGTAGAAATCACAACTTGGAAAGAACCCATGTTTTGAAGTGCCAAAAATGCACATAAATTCACGCGAGGAGTGAAATCTAATGGAGAACCCATATATACATACAAACCCTGTGGAAAATTTGAGAGTAGAAACAACCCAAAAATCCATAGGAAGACCCAAATTTATAATCTTGGAAGTTGAACTTTGCGATTCATAGTCACATGGACAAATTGGGGAAAAATGTAAGAGCGGATTGTAGTGGGAGAGAGTTCATAGGTTGTAATTACTTGATAAACCCAGTGAAGGAAATAATATTTCAAGGTTTATAAGCTTTAAACTTTCTATGCCACCCTAAAGAGAATTGGAGGGAAGGGGCGCTTGAGAGATTGTGTAGTAGCGAAGGGTACCTTCCTTGTGTTGGGTGTGGTAGGTATTGTGGGTGCCAAGGTTGTCTGAAGCCAAATTGAGATGCGTGTAACTCTATGGTTGAGCTAACTGGATTAGATATTTCCTTCCCTGCCTCCCTATTTTCTTGACAACCCAACCATGTGTTGGCTTAGCATGAGTTCTTATGCTTATGGATGTGAGTGAGCCTTAGTGGTTCCTCCTTAGTGGATACATATCCCAGCTCAAGGGTGGTCTCTCAAGTGAAATAATATAGGCTAGACAAAGACCTACAGTTGGGTGGAACATTTCTCTTCCATATCCATCTGCTTGGATATATTCAGTTGAAAGATAAGTGCTTACTATGCTTTTAATTATGCCCAATTTCCATGTAATGAATGTTTATTTATTCATATCAATTTGAATGAAATGGCCATCTTTAATTATTCAGTAGGAGTCCTATGTATAGCATGAGAATGAGATTAATTTCATGTGTTATTGTCGTATCATTATTCCTTTGATAAAAATGTTGGGGTGTACATGCTGTGCGTGTGATGAAAGAGTTTAGTTTCGTTGTGTATTTTAATTATGCATTGCATGCATTTAAATAGTTGTGAGTTTCATAATATGGTTAAGGAGACACAATTTATTACCCAACATATCATTCATGTTATCCCACTGTTGGTCGGATTGATGGGTGGGGACGTGACACTGCCATTTTGTACTACGCGGTATTATTCTTTGGTACTGCTGATTGGGTCTGGGCTGCCGCACTACTTCCACTGCTATGAATACCTTTATTGCTATCATTAATTCATGTACTAACAAAAAATGTTTGCAACAAAATTTTGGTTCTTACCTTAGATTTTAGAGATGCTCAAGGGGTCATGGATTTGACATAGGTAACAACCTGAGTGCAACTACTGGGATGCAATAGATCTTCTCTTACTGGTCTGAGCTAAGGTTCCTCTTCCTTCCTTTCTATGTTCATAAATTCTCCCATCTAGAATGTTGTGCTGGTGTCTCTCTCTTCAAACTTGCTGTGATTCCCTTCTTTATCAACCATGTTCCTCTTCCTATTGTATCAAAATATTTTTCCACTACGTAAGACTTAGATATCTTCTTCTATCACACCTTCTTCCTTTCTCATCATTCTCAACTTATCCATCCCTTATCTAGCATCCCTACCTTACTATTAAACCATCCCTGGTCAACCCCCAATTCTCCTATGTGCATGAAGGTTCCTAGTGATCGAATTCCAACCTCATAACGCCCTTATCACACAACAACATCTTGATCCACATAGATATTGATATCAAATATCTTCTACATGGTCCTTAAAATAATTTCCTCTCAACAATATTGTACGACTAAGTACATTCTATAGCAAACTCAGTAACATAACCCCTCAATACACTGTATAACCAAAAATCAATTGTGCACGAAATATGATTACTTAATGTATTAACTTGCTGAATCAATTCAGGCATCCCATTCCATGGAACAACGTAGAAAAATGTTTCATTTTGTTTGACTAACCTTAGTATCCACTCATGTAAGATTAAATAGAATTCTACAAAGAAAATCCCATTCCAATCTATAAATATGTACCTCTCTAACCATGCCTATGGGATAATCAGTGTGTCCTTATTATGATCTACGGAAAATTCATACTCCATTACTCCTAGCCACTGGTATATCTATTCCTTAGTCGACCTCCATATTCCCTTCAGTCGCAGATCCTGGTCTTGACAATGGGACCATTTTTTGGCTCACAGTGGGAATACCCAGGTTTCAACATTAATTCACCAACGAAACCCTTAGATACCGATCCTTTTGGCATCACCTCCAAGTAGATGAAGTCTCACCCGAGGCATATATGGGGAGTGTAGGAACCAATTTTCTACAACATATTTCTCAATGTGCATTATCTAACCCCACACATTAGCTCTCTCTCTAAGTATAGGACTCAAAATCACACTCATAATTACTTCTCACATCCCCCCTTTTACATATTTATACATTTCAAAATAGGGAATAGCCCATAATAAGTGAAAAAAAGTGTCTAGCGGATTCCAACTATCTTCTACCTTTAGCGCATGCTTGTCCCTTGGACGACCCATCGCATCATCTGCTCACAACGCACAACTTCCAAAACTGGTCCAAAACCTTGCGTCAACAACCTCATCATACTCAACTCCTTTACTCAAGTGATAGTTATTGTTCTAGGAGACTCTCTAATTATCATTGAGCCATTTAAGGGCATTACTACTATCTACACTCTCTCCATCTATGCTGTCATTCAAAGAGTTATACTAATCCATGATAAATTCTATGAAGAATCCCTCTTGCATTTCCCTTTAGATAATGATTTTAATGTGGATGAAAAAGGCAAATCAAAGAGCCTCTATTGCGAAGACATTCTTATTTAAAACATAGATTGGTAAACCACCACACCTTCATCCTACATCCATGACCAAATCTACTGGATCAAGGAGTCTCTCTTGGTGAAGGAATTCTTATTACAAACACAAATAGGTAGCCCATCATGCCTTTACCCTGCATCCATGACCAAGTTTAAAATGTTTCAAAGGTGGGGATCCTTGCCACCTAGTCACAATCATGTTAATTTATTAAAGAAGAGTGGGGGCATAACTCTACACATGTCAACCAACACACCCCCACCCCTATGGTTCATTGTTCATGTAAATAATGAAGGGAGTAATCAGTCAACTACAATATAAGTTTTATTCTCACTTTGATTAACTTTCAACTTTTAAGTGATACTAGAATTTGGTAGATAGGTAGACACTATTAGAAGGTTCTTGAGCATACAAGAGATATTAAAGAAACAAAACGTATGTTGAACACTTAGAGATAATAACTACATTTTACATTACAGTGAAGTGGTGCCTTACCATGAAAAGTGCATGTATCGTATATTCAATCAAGTAAAGTTTGAGTTGATTCTCATCTTTTTTAGCTTTCAACTTTATCAATATGTAGGAGTCTTGAGGAAGTGAGAAATATTGAGCATGAAAATGGTCTTGGAGGCAACAATACACATATGTAAATTTCATGATGGTGACTACTTGAGAATTCTAATTTATTCAATCTTCAACACTCTATATTTTTTTTATATTTTTTTCCAAGGAATAATCTCACAGAAAACCTTTAGAGTACTTTCCCATTATTAATGGATGGTAAATAGGGAAAACCATTATCCCTAATTATGTATCCTAACCCCAAGGGGACCAAGAATCAAATACATTACCTCTCCGACTTTGGGAGGAAAGATCTCACGCCTAGCTCATAACCACTTGATCTAACACTTGGGGCTAAATTAATAAACACCATGTATGTGTGTGCGTGTGTTCTTTTTGTTTCGGGAGATTCTGAACACTAATTCTAGTTTATTCAATGTTCAACAAACAACATAAATATGCATATATTAATGTCCACTTTCTATTTTTGGTTTGGATTGGAAAATTATGATTACTTATATTTCTAAGAATTAATAATCCTAATGAATGACTATGGATGTTTTAAACCCTTTTCTTTTATAAGGAATTGTAAAATCTTATTTCACCTTTATATATGATGAGGAAAATGGATAATCTGTCTCTATGTAAATGAATATATATTTCAATACTATAAAGTTTAAGAGGTTAAACTACAACTACAACTAGGAATAGTATTTATATTGGTTTCACGTATAAGGGTAAGGTAATATGCTACTTTAAATTGCATGACCTCATTATTATAACTTCACTTATGATAGTAAGAGATATTGCCTTTCTTGCAAATATTATCTAAGTTAAAATTGCCTTTTAGTCATAAAGTATGACCTAAAATTTCTTAGGATTGGTTAAAATTTTGTCTTTTTTAAACACAAGGAAACACGTTAATGGCCCAAAAGCTAAAGGCATATGGTAAGAGTGGAAGTCTATATCCTTACATACCCCTAATAAGTTATTTAAGATTGCTAAGTTTTGTTTACACATGATGATGTAACTACACATTGAGTTATTAAAATTATATGAATAAAAGTTAGACCAATAACATTGAATATTGTAATATTTTTCTCAATTGAATAATAATAATAACAAAATTCATTAAATATATCTTTGTAATAATTTTATATTAGATTTGGTAATTATTTGCCTTTAATTTTTATAAATATTTCATATTTACAAATTGAAACTTTTTATCATAATTATTAATTAAGTTTTGATGTAAGGTAGATATACCACTAAACATGCTTTTGACCCCTTTTTTTTTTGTAATCTATTGACATTTCCTTTTATAATCTGAAAAATTACATAACTTACAAAATTTTATGTGCATAAGCTACCACATGGGAAACCCTCATCAAAAGACAATTAGTTTGGTTTAAGAACTAAAAGCCAACTTCGTACATAGTCAAAAGAGGGTTCATAAATCTACCATTTATTGGGAAACCAAGTGTGTCCGTTCTCTTCCAAAAATAGAAAAGTAAGTTTGTTGCTAAACCAAAAATTGAAAGTTATTCTATGAATTTGCTGAATTGACAGAATTGGAGGCTAAATAGCATAGACATATATTTATATTGATTTCCATTAAACAAAATGGAGATGTGGGTAGAACTAGAGTGTTCATGTTTAACTATTGCTACCTAAAATGATGCATTGGTCACGTTTTTTAGGTTGTCCAACTTCCCATGAATACTATTCAGATAATCTCAGAACATGTTGCTTATTACGAGAGTCCCTTTTTTCATTTTCTCCCTTTTTATAAAAACTTGCCCAAGGATGTTCTTCCCCACCCAATACACACTAATTGCTTTCTCCATGTCCTATTCTGCTACATGTTCCGAGATTGACCAGGCTTCCATCTCTTCAATGGCTCGCTTAATGCGATATGGTATCTCCTCTTGCAAGGAGTATCTATTATTTTGCTGATGATAGCCTCCTCTACCTCTACAACTTCTAGCACGATGTCAAGGAGACATACCTCGAATGTTCTAACCAAAATTAATGTTGTTTTGATTGGAACACCAAATCTCATCACAATTTTTTTCTACTCCAAATCCCATAAAGAAATTGAAACATGATGCATGGCTTTACTTTCCTGTCCTCCGCGTATATACATGAAATTATCCTTCTCATTTAAATGCCATAATCAATAAATCTTATTCATGTGTGCTTGGAGTTGTTTCAATCTAACACTGCATCCTCCAAATATCATCTATGTTCTTTGCTCGAGCTACCATGACTCCTCTCCGTCCTATGGCAACATGATTTCCTTTGCTATTTTTTCTCTACCTTAACACCATTCTCATGATCGTCAACATCTCACTTCCTCCAACTAGCCGCCGCCTACATATGAGTAGCATGCTTTTGACCTTTTATTTAATAGTTCAACTTTCAAATAATAACTAGCACAACCACAAGTAAAGTGGTTGGTGAATGCTGATATGCACAACCAACCAATTAGTTTTTAGAAGATAGTTGGCTGTTAAACAAAGGATAAAATATATAATTTTATATCCATAATTCATACTAGATTGTTAGAGTTAATATACACACAAAACAAATACTATTTAATAATAATAAAATGAAATATAAAAAAACAAAAACAAATTGTTACCCATTTCTTTAACCACCCTTTAAATGAAGCTTATTTAAATCTTAATCAAGATGCATTTAAGCATAACAAGATAGGACTATATATATATATATATATCAATTTTATTTTGTTATTTAAAAAATAAAAGGCATGAGATCAATTTTGTAAAACATTTTTTGAGTTTTAACTTCTATTAATTCAAAAGTAACAATAAATGAGAATTTGGGCGGGGATGTACATATTATTTCATGAATTTAGATTTTTACATATAAAGACATAAGCACCATTAATTTTACTGTCCTTTCCCTCTTTCATGAGTGACATTGTAATGGTGTAATATTAAATTGTTCGTTTGGAATGGCTTATACAATTGATATGGCTAATGTGTGTTGTTTTTGTGTTTGTGCAATCTTCATGTTGACCTTATATTGTTTGTTTGGGGTTTTCCTAAATGAAAAATAAGGGTAATGAGTGTTGTAATGTTTTATGTTTATTTGAAAATTTTGAGTCTTTTATTGTGTAGTTGTGTATGTTATCTGGAAATTAAGCCCAATCTTAGATCGATTGAACTCACAAAATTGCTTGAAAACATGCATAGATTCACACAAAATGGAGACTGTATATGGTGCATAACGCAAACCTCTATTGATTAAGTTTAAATCAACCAAAGTTATTAAAAAATAGGCTATCCAAATATATAATTACATCATATATTAAAATGCATAAATATGTCATTCGAATCGACACAAAAGTAGGCTTACTAAACTACTCAAAATCCCCCATAGGGTCCTAAAACACTTTCCTAATTTGTCAATAAGGTGACGAATAGGATGAATGAGCTGTATCAGCTGATAAGTGAAGGAAAGTGGAAAAACTCATGATTTTAGGAGAGAAAAAGAAGGAGGGTGAGTTGGGTAAAAAACAAGGCAGTTGCCTTAAAACTAGCTTTCACCTTTTGCCTTAAAAGTTGCTGAAAAGAAGGAAACTATGGATAAGGAAGGAATGCACACTTAACAAACTGGGAAGTCTTATGGGTTGTCAAAATATTATCCATAATATTTCCAAAGTGCTCATGGAGGCAGTTTAGACAAGTTTTACTACAAGAATGCAAGTGGATGCCAACTAGCTAGTGTAGACCTAGAATTTAACCAAAATAACTAAATTTTATATCTGTTATCTCCCAAATTGACCACCGTCATTTTGGATGATAGAATGGGTAANTGCTCATGCAGAATTAGGAGAATACACTGAAGCTTTCGCTCAGAGCTACAATGGAAGAACAACAAAGATCAACAAGAGGAATTTTTTGCTGAAATCGCGTGATATTTCGGGGAAATTTTGACAGCCTTCCCGAACTCCAAATTCAAATCTGAAAGCACCAGTGGATAGCTTATGATCTGTAAATCAAAATCGACTATTTGAACATGCAAAACGGACATCGGACGGCTGAGAAAATCGATTTTTTCCAAAGGCAGTTTTTTTTTGAATTTTACAAGCTTTCGACAGCTTAGGCGAGCCACCACAGCGCTCATTAGCTGCCGAAAAGGCTAGCTTTTGGCAGCTAAAGGCGTTAACAGAAAAAATGTTAACTGTCAAAAGCCTGTTTTCACAGATTCTCTCAAATTTCGCCCAGATCGCGGATCTATTAGCTGAGATGGCAAAAGGCTAATCAAAACAAGTGCATTATGAATTATCTTATCAGTATCTAAAGGGGTTAAGAACGAGATCAAAGTCAAAGTGGTTGTTTTGTTAAGTTCAAACATCTTTTTAAGGAAACAACTCTAAGATCAAGTGCTACATCATGAAAATCAAATCTCCGAGCCTTGGAAGGCTGCTTCACTTCACCAACCATCAAGCTGTTGAAGGAGATCTCCATATCAGAATTTCCTTGTTGTTAGGGATCAGTCCCTATCTTTTTGTTTTTGATTGTCAGTTATTGTTTTAGTTGAATTAAATAGATCCACACTTTTAGGATCTGGAAACAGTTTTGTAAAGGCTTTAAAAGCCTATGAACTCATACTGAAAGGGAGGCGGTTCAATCTTGGAGAGAATTTGGCCTATGTACTGATTGCTTATCTTAATACAATCACAGTCTTCTTTTGCTGCTATTATCAGACTTTTCATCTATCTTTCTGTTCTGTACTCTGTTTAAGTTTAGCTCAGCTTTATGCTCATGAACTTGAATGAAGGAATCCTTTACTATTTAGTATGACCCTGCATTCAAATGTACTTGGTTATCTTTGACCCTGCATTCCATGTACTTGGTTATCTAAAATAGTATTCTTCATACCACTCACTGTTATATTGCATCTGATTTATAGTTTCTAAAAGCACTGGCTCATTAAGATGTTTTGATAAGTTAATCTCTTCATTGTGCTTTCTTGGTATCCCATTGATCCACCTACTGAAAACATAATTTCTAAGTTACCAAGCATACTCAGCCATAACCACTGAGTAGTTTCTTGGAGAGATAACAATATCCTAAGTATGGGAATGGGTTTTTATTATTCTAAAACCCCCTCTTAAGAATTAATTATGTAAAATATCAAAAATATATAAGATATATAGGGCCCAACAACATGACTTAGTCACCCTTTACATACTGCTTGTCCATACAAAACAAGGAAAGAGGCAAAACTACAAAGGGAAAAATCATCCCTTAAACATGTACATGGACAAAATTGTGTGAAAATATTATCTTCAATAAGTATTCACCACATGATAAACTATCCCCAACAGTGATTTGAAATTGCTGAAATTATTCTCAGAAAACACCTTGGTGAAGATGTCTGCAACTTGCTCAGATGATGCGCAATAAAACAGGGCAATGACCCCGTCATGCACAAGCCCTTTGATGTAGTGCGTATGGATATCTATGTGTTTGGTTCACTTCCTTAGTATTGGATCAGTTTATATTTGAATTCTAATTTGGTTGTCATAATAGATGAATGTAGAAGTCTCATATTCAATCCCAAACTCTCCAAGTATACCCTGCAACCACAAACATTGAGTTGCTTCATTCACATCTCCTCTGTAATATGCCTCTGTAGATGAAAGTGCAATGGCACTTTGATTTTACTTAACCAGCTGATTGTCCCATATGAAAGAATAAACACATATCCAAAAGTTTATTTTCTATCAATGTTATCACATGCCCAGTCATAATTAGTAAAACCAACTAACTCTAGGTCAGATTTCACAACATAGTGAATCCCATGTGTTCTTGTTCCTTGTACAGAGTTTAGGATTATTTTTGCTTCCCTCCAATGGATGTAATGAGGCTGATCCATGTGTATGGAAGCCACACTCAATGTATAATATATATCAGGTCGAGCATGAGTCAAATAAAGAAGAAAACCAACCATTTTCCTATACATTGTGTTGTTTACCAATGGAGTGGACTGCGCTTCTTCAAGCTTAACTCCTGAAAGGAAAGGAGCCTTGCTTGGCTTGAAATCCTTCACGTTGAACTTTTTCAATAGGTATGAATAATACTTTGATTGATTTACCTTGATTCCAAGATCTGATTGAGAAATCTCAAGCCCCAAAAATTGGCTCAACAATCTCAAATCTGTCATGGAGAAAGCATGGTTTATTGCACCCTTCAAGGAGGCAACTTATTTCATGGAAATTCCTATAATATGAAGGTCATACACATACAAAAAAATAATTATAATTGAACCATGAATCAACTTCAAATATACATTTGGATCATACTTTCATCCACAATAGTTATGTGATAGCATAAATCCATCAATCTTGGCATACCAAGCTTTGGGAGCTTGTTTGAGCCCATATAGTGATTTCTTCAACCTGCAAACATGAGATGGATTAGTTAAAAACACTTATGGATTATTCATATATAAATGTATATTATTTGATATCTCCATGTATAAAGGAAATTTTCACATCCATGTGATGTACCTCCCATTGCTTGGAAGCTGCAATGGCTAAAACTAGTCTTATGGAGTCCATCTTTTTCACTGGTGCAAAGGTCTCATTATAGTCAATGCCTTGTACTTGGGAGAAGTCCTTGGAGAATAAATTTTCCTTATAATTTATAGGAGAGCCATCAACAACAAAATTTGTCTTGAATACCCATTTGCACTTGACTAGCTTTCTCCTTGGTGGAAGATTGACTAGTTCCCATGTTTCATTCTTCTGGAGTGAATGGTATTCCTCATTCATGGCTGTTTTCCATATTGGATATTTTGATGCTTATTCATATTTTTGTGTATTTGATTCAACCATTAGATAACATTTTTCATCAAAGAATGGGTCCTTGACAGAAAGGGCACTCTCGAATTGAGATCTAGTTCTTCTAGGATCATTAGGATTCCCAACTAGTTCCCTAGCTGCATGAATGGTATTTGCTGCCCAATTTGGCCTTGTGGGTGTGTTAGGATATTAAATTAAATCATCATTATCGAACATACCAGAATCATAAATATTATCAACCTCTTCACTTACAGTCAAAGGTGGTGGTGGTGAAGAAGGCTCTACAATTTCTACTGCTGGCATGGGATCTTCTTCAAACTGAACACTCATTTAAATAAAGGCTATTTGAGTGCTCATGTTAATCATATTATACCATTTGGAATATTTAGAATACCCAAAAAATAGCAACTCTTGAATTTTGGGTTCCAAATCCTTCCTTCTCTTTTATGTTGGAATTCTATCCCAAGCTTTATAGCAAAAAATCCTGAAATGAGACACATTAGACTTGTCTCCACTCCAAGATTTGAAAGGAGTGATTCCATCAAGATGCTTGTGAGGCACCCTATTCTGGATGTAGGATGCAGAATTTATAGCTTCATCCCAAAAATTTGGTGGAAAAGTCTTAGAATCCATCATATAAGTAGCCATCTCCTTGAGAGATATATTCTTCCTCTCAACAACACCATTCTGCTAAGGTGTGTAGGGAATAGAGTGTTGCATCTAGATACCTTGATATTCACAATATTGAATGGAATCAGACTTGACATACTAACCATCATTATCAGATCTAAGGACCTTGAGATTTCTTCTAGTCGGGTTCTCAACCAAGGCTTTAAAAACCTTGAAGAGGTAAAAAAATTCAGACTTATGCTTAAGGAAGTAAACCCAACAGTATCCAGAAAATTCATCTATGAAGGTAAGGAAATATATGGATTGACTCATGGACATATGGGGAAAAGGACCAGCAATGTCATTGTGGATAAGCTCAAGAGGTGTAGAGGTTCGTTCATGACTAACTCTCTCATACTTATGCTCTAGGTGTTTTCCTAGAATGCAACCCTGACAGACTCCTTTGGAAAACTTGATCTTTGGAAACCCTATGACCATGTCTTTGTCACATAAGTCTGAAAGATATTTTTTATTTAGATGGACAAACCTCTCATGCCAAAGCTTGCTGGCTTCATTAGCATGAGTGAGGAGAGAAGAGGGGTTAGAGAAGGGAATGAAGTGTGAGATATTGTACACTTTTGAACCGTGATCCACAAAAAATTTAGTAATGACTCTACCATTTGAAATATCAGATATTTAAGCTTCATTGGGAGTAAAAAAAAACTTCTTAGGAGACCCAGTGTGGTTCATATGATAGAATGAGAAGATATTAGCAGCAAGACCTGGGACATAAAAAACATTATTGAAGGAACCATGTTCAAGATCTATTCTACCCTTTCCATTACTTTCAGTTTTAGAGCTATCTCCCAACAAAATATTTGGACCATTCGAATCATCAAGAGAGGACAAGGAATCTCTTGTTGAAACCATGCGCCTTGAAGCTCCAGAATCAATGATAAAGGAAGGAGATATTACAGTGCTTGCAACTAGGGAAAGAAATATGTCCTTGTCTTTGAAACTTGATCCTCCTTCCTTCTTCTTTGCGCCTTCAGGAAGAGAGATGATGTGTTTTTCCAAGATTTGAGTCAACATATCGATTTGTTTCTTCATGCAAGAGCTCTCAGGATGAAAGCCCTTACAATAGTATGCACACTTTCTCATTTCACCATTACCTTTGTTCTTCTAGGAGTTATTCTTCTTGGAGGGAGGACTCCTCGTGAGACTTGGACTTGTCTACTTTTTTATCGGGAGGATTCTTAACCTTCTTCTTTCCTTTGGAACCCACATTTGAATCTCCAACCATCAAATATTGATATTTTTAAGGTTTGATGGTTCTCGTGATGACCAAATTGTCTTGATCCTGGGTTAAGGATTCCATGAAATATTCCAGTGAAGGAATCTTCTAGGTTCAAGCTGTCATATTTGTGGCATGGAAGGTGTTAACACCTGTATTTAACAAAAGAGATATAAGACCAAGGGGAGGTAAGATTGTGTTGTTTAAATACTTTGGTTTAAAGGTATAGTACAAAGGAGACTTGATAGCCTAAAGAGCAGCCAAGTTGGAAACAAATCCTGAGCCGCGATTGAAAGGAGGAGCAAATCCATGGCTGATACTCCTTCCGCCCTTCAAAACATGCGAGTAAGATAGGGGAAGTTCGAGCCTTTAGCCGCCTACGCACATCAAGGGCTGTAAAATTGTTCGGGGCTGATCTACGGCTCATGCCAAATTCGCCGTCTGAAAGTGCAAGATAGTTAAGGAAATGGAGGACCGGCGGAATCACATACAATCCTCTCGATCCGACGGTGGAGGGACGGAATCGGATCACATCGGCGGCCGGATTTGATTCTGCGGCGGGTAAGCATCAGGGCTTCCAGCAGAAAGGGTGCGTGGAGGTTGATCCAATGGCCGAGGATTGAAAACAGCATGCATCGACGGATATGTTGGTTTCCGGGAAATTAACATGCACGCGGGCTAATCTTTGAACCACCCAGGGGAATTTGTTACGTGCTGCCTAATCCGACGGTTGGAGATCAGAGCATAGTGGATCAACGGCTGGAAATGATTCCGGAGTGGAAACTTGTGCACCCGATAAACCCACAGAGCCTAGCGGAATGTGATACGTGTCACAGGATCGGGCGGTTGATGAGCGCCAGGCAATCTCATCGACGGCCAAAATTAATTCCGGAGGAGGAACAAGCGCGGAGGATAATCCCGGATTGCCCGGCGGAATTTGGTACATGGCACTTGATCTGACGGCGCATGGTTAAAGGGAGATCTCATCGACGGCGGAGATTAATTCCGCTGACCTAAGTTGCCCGTCGGATAAAGCCAAGGATCCCAACGGAATTGAGTGGGCGCCACATGATCCAACGGCCCGCCTGTGAAGGAAGATCAGATCAACGGCTGTGGATGTGTCCGGGACCCAGAGTTGCACGGTAGTTAAGGTCAGACGGCTCAGCGGAATGTGGGACGTGGCGTTTAATCCAACGGTGAGGGGTGGAAGTACATCACATCGACGGTCACGAGCGACCCCGGAATGGAAACTTACACGATGGTTAAGCGCCAAGATGCCCAATGGAAAAGGACACGTGGTGTACGATCCGAAGGCCAGAAATTTGCACAGAAGAGATCAAAGGTCGGAAATGAGCCCGGAGGAGAAAGGTGCACCGGCTGTTGGAGATAAGTAGTGGTTGCGGAAATAAATGCTTCCCACGTGTCTAGTCGGGGTGGTCCTATAAAGGCAGAATTGACCTCTTCTGCGATTATTTTATTGCTCGGGACCCGGCGAAAAGGACCTGTCGATTTGGGCGCTTCCAGTTGTCAGTACCAGACGCGCTCCGAACACGCGCCTTCACAGTGAGCCAGGTAGGACCTTGATACTGTAACTCCTTCGCCCAATTATTATTATAAATTGAGAAATGGACCAACAGAGCGAGGCTTCTGTGTCTGGTCGGGTCCCGGATGAAAGGGAAGAATTCTTGGTAGATAGACACAGAGGTGTCTGCGACCCTTTCTTGTCTACAGGAAGCATGTCTGGCAGCAAAGAAAGGTTATGGTCTTGTTTTTTGCAGGGAAATGATGTTCTGAATGTGTGCAAGTCCTTTTTATACTTTTTCGCCCTGGAGCAAACCCTCCACTTCCCTGAATTTGCCGAATGGTGCGCAGTAAATTATTCTCCCTCTCGGAGGGTCATTGTGAGTCAGTCCGCATCTAGGATATTGTGTAAAATTGATGCTTCAGTAGTTAGAGAAAATCTTAGTTTGCCCGAAAGTTATCCTGGAAACCGTGAGCCTGTGAATGA
>LPNX010527301.1:232555-246989 GCA_001517045.1 Pseudotsuga menziesii | reverse complement strand
TTCCAAGGCCTAAAATAACTTCACAACGAAAAGAAGAGTGCATTGCTATAAGCAATTGAACATACGAAGGTGCTAGAAAATTAGTAAAGCAATACCAAAATAACTTATGTTTCAAAGCTGCTGGCTTGACATCAGCCATCCAAGAAACATGAGGAAGAGATACACGAGGCAGCTGAATCAAAACAGTGTTGGACGCCCTTCCCACTGCTAAGGCCAGTCCATCACGAGCAGCATGATATAGATCCGCCACAGTGATAATGGCTGAAGGGTTATGTATTGCAAGCAAGCCCTTCATGGAGGAGTAAATCTCTTGTGTAATGGTCACATCAGAACCTCCCGGTACAACACCAGAACCCACCCCCAAATCAAAAATCTTGAAGCGAAATTCGTGACATGCAGTTTGAGACCATCCAAGCATGACAGAAGCTTGTTCACAGGGACATTGAGATGTGCCAATTACAACCACATACGCTTTCCGACCAGGTGTGTTGCGAAAACGGATAATCAAGGGGGGCAGATCAACGATCTCCCCGAGTGTGTAAGCATAAAATAGCACATCAGATTGCTGTGGATTCATTCTAGCCCACTGAGTCACATAACCCCTAGACATGTATTGCCACCATTGTTTATCTCGTTTTTCAACTACACCCTTGAAGATTACAGTTGTCTCATTTACATATGCCAACCTGTGCTCACTGTCTGCCCATGTCTCTTTGTCCTTGGGATCCACCGGCAAAACAAACGAACCTGCACCTCTGTATTTCTGTAATTGATAGCTGTCCAGTAACAATAAAATGTCAATAGGCTGTGTCAAGAGGAAACAATTTGCATTTGAACTGAATATCCAATTACAGATTAAAAGGGACAGATCCAGTTTTTAAAAAGTGGGAGTAGTTTAATCCCATTGTCGCAGGGCTAACAAGCAACTGAGAACATACCGAAGACTCAAGAATTCTGTCCTGTAGAGATGCTGTCGCGGATCATGTTGCAGACTTCGGAGACAGAGCAATGGAGCCGCGACCGGTAAACAGAGCAATGGAGCAACGGGATCCTCATTTGAATTGAAATGTGGTTGGTGGCGCATTGATGGCTACGTCGAAGGCGGAAGCAAGGTGGTCACTTAACGGAGCTGAACGGCAATCATGTTAACGGCGATGAGGTTGATGGAACGGCGACGGGGTTGAAGCGGCTGCCGGCAACGGAGAGGAGCGGTCGCCGACAGTGGTCGGAGCGCCGGCGCGACGGTTGCCGCCGGGCAAAATCGTCGCGTCGGTAGCCCACTCCTTTTTTTATTATTTATAGTTTTATATTTTTATTTTTAATATATGTATATGGTTTATAAAATTTTGAATATTGAAAATGTAACTTATTTTTCAAATTTCAAAATTAACATATTTTATTTTATGAGTACATTATTTTACAAGTACATTCATCATATTATATTTAAAAGTAATTTATCTACCCAAAAATACTTTACTTTTAGTCATATCAATCATATTATATTTAAAAATAATTTATGTATTTAAAAGTACTTTACTTTTAGTCATATCGAAATTTTTTTTTATTGGTTTTATTTTAGACATCTTTTCAATTTAACTTAACCATAGTTGCATTGGTTATAGTGTAAGAAATGAGTTGTAAATATACATTCCTCATAAAATGTCTAACTCATAATATTTTATTATATCTGTTATAAGGCCCATTTTAGACCTCAAAATTTTCCTAATGTTTACCAGAACTGGATAAGGAAGGATCCATCATTTCGGAACCGGAGGCCATCCTCAATAAGCACACTCGTCAACTTCGCTCTCGGTCCAACACAGAGGTCTTAATTCAGTGGCACGACATGCAACTAGAGGATGCTACATGGGAGCTACTCCTTCAGATTTAGTAGCAGTTTCCACATCTAAAGCTTTGAGGACAAAGCTTTTTCTAAGAGGAAGGGGATGTTAAGAACCCGTGTCAACCCCCCTTTATTTTATTAGTATATTTTATCGGACGCATATGCTTTGTAAATCATCCCATAAGTATGTTGTATTATCCCACATTCATGGAGAGTAAGTAATAGTTGTTAAGTTGTCCAGTTAATATGTTGCATTATTCCACATTCATGGGGAGTAATAGTTGTTTAGATTAGACTTAGTATATAATTATGTGTTGAGACTAATGAAGGCATCGAAGAGTTATTTTGTATTGAGCTTGCTCAAAGGAGGTTTCCCCCTCAAAGTGGCCTACGATTAATAAAATCTCTTTTGTGATCCATTATTTCTCTTATATTGTGCATTTTCATTGTTTATTCGAGGAGGTTCTCCACAGATTGTAAGTCATCCAAGTGCCCATTTCTTTATGGCATAAAAGTAGGTGAATTTGGTGATTCTCCTTTGGTAAATTACTCACTGTACATGCAACTAGTTGGTAGTTTGTTGTGCCTTGCACATACCAGACCTAATTTAGCTTATGTTATCAGTATTGTAGAAAGGTATATGCAGCAGCCACATGAGGTTCATTGGAAGGCAGCCGAAAATATCATTCAGTAAGTTCAGCGAACCAAGAGTTTCCGGGTACATTATGCAGCTGGTTCTTTACTAGAACTAGTAGGATTTTCTGATTCGGATTGGGCTGAAGATCCCATTGACAGAAAGTCCACTTCAGGTTTTGTTTTGATGCTTGTTGATGGTCCCATTTTCTAATCAAGTAAGAAACAACACACAATTTCTCTTTTTTCAATTGAGGCCGAATAGAGGGGGGTAGTGAATGCAGCCACACAATGTGTGTGGTTGCAAGGCATTCTTCGGGAGCTTGGTATTGCATTTTATTCACCCACTATCATTTGGTGTGACAATAAAAAGTTTCATCAAGATATATACAGATCCAGTATAGAGGCAGAAGACCAAACACATAGAGATCCATATGCAATAAATATGAGGCTTAGTGCATGGCAGGGTGACTTCCTTGCAGCATTTCCCATCCACCAAGCAAACTGTTGACATATTCACCAAGAGTTTTACCAAGAAGGCCCTTACTTACTTGAGATCATTGCTTGGAGTGAGTGATGGATGGTGATGGTTGCCATTTACTTACAGTTTTTCATCCCCATGTCCATTTTTGAGGGGAGGTTTTGTCCCGTGAGGTTTTCCTCTTTTTCTTACTTTTCATGGACAAATAAATTTTTGTTTGTAATGAGGTGACTTGAGCCTTTGTTGCTAAGGCCTCCAATAATATTTTGATGAGTTGTACTAAGTCATGGTTAAGGGATGTGTTAGAATAGTAATCCATCCTTAGTACCTTGGTTTATAACCTTAGTCAATTTCATTTGCTTCTTAGCATTAAATTGCTATGGTTTATACTTAGGGAATTTGATCTAGGAGGTGAACTAGTTATTTTCAGACCTTTCACACATGCACCGGCGCTATAGTTGGTCAACCCAGCACATGTGCACCCTCATTTAATTCCTTTGAGCGCTACATCCTTTATTTGGGTGATATGGGTTTGACTAGGGGGCGCTTACGTGTATTTTTGTCCATTTTGGCTCTTTTACGAGCATTTATTGTCACCTAGAGCCTCCCACACACCTCTACTTGCTCACTCACGCATGCCTTGGAGTCATTATTTCCCCAGCACACTTCAGCCACACCCACACCATGATTCGCAACCGCTTGGGCTGAGTTGGAGCTTGTTTGGTCCACCTAGGGGGATTGAGATCAATTTTGGCCATGTCATATGTACACTCAGATTTGGCTTCCTAAGCCTCACAAATTGTTCCAGATGTAATATATACGTGTTCTTAACACATTCAGATGTTAGACAATTCAATAATATCCACTTGGTGTTCACATGTGTGTGTAAAATTGTTTATCTTTCAAGCTTTTTTGTTGGTTTTTGCAACTAACTTTTGTGAGAGTCTCTTGGGCTCCTAATCCTATTGTAGATCTAATTCTCACATTATTTTTACTACTAAAATTCTCAATTTCAAGCTTCCTAAGCCTCACAAATTGTTCCAGATGTAATATATACGTGTTCTTAACACATTCAGATGTTAGACAATTCAGTAATATCCACTTGGTGTTCACATGTGTGTGTAAAATTGTTTATCTTTCAAGCTTTGTTGGTTTTTGCAACTAACTTTTGTGAGAGTCTCTTGGGCTCCTAATCCTATTGTAGATCTAATTCTCACATTATTTTTACTACTAAAATTCTCAATTTCAAATTTAGTACTTGACATTGTTGATTTTTTTTAAATATATATTTTCCTGAATATTTTTCTAAACAAAAAAATAGCAGGCCTAGCTCAAAGTTTATACTTCAATGTTGTACTTCTTTTTAAATATATACTTCCAAACAAAATATCACTTGTTCAATTTTTATGGGAAAACAAATCACAGGAGACTGTCTTCTTCATGGTTCAACGGTAGGGGCTCTCCTCTTCTTCACACATCCTTTCTTTTTCTTCACATCTAGTAGCGAATGGCCAGCAGTAGCAGCAGTTTCCAGGACTTCCTCGTATCCATGTGCACGCACCCTGGGAAGCCCCTCTCTCTTCTCCCTCAAACACGGGCTCTCCACGGCGACACGAGAGACTATCTTCTTCACGGTTCAGCACTAGGGGATCTCCTCCTCTTCTTCACGCAACCTTTTGTTTTCTTCACGTCCAATAGTAGCAACAGTTTCCAGGAGTTCCTCCTCTCCACGCGCAGACACCCTAGGAAGCCCCTCTCTCTCTTCTCCACACGCCTTTCTCTTCTCCCTGAGACATGGACTCTCCATGGCATCGTTGTTTACGGCGAGTAGACTGCCTCTCCACTCGGGCTCTGTCTTCTCTTCGACTTCTCTCCACGGTGGTCCTCTTCTCCCTCACTTCACGATAAAAAGACGGTCCTCTTCTCCACGTTCTCTTCTAGCAACGATATCAACCAATGACTGCCTTTTCTTCACTTGCAGCAACAGTCTCTTCTTCAGACATGGGGACTCTCCAACAATAGAAAGGGCAGCTTCCAGGGCTTCCTTTTCTTCGCTCGCAGCATCGGTCTCTTCTTCAAACACAGAATAGAGTCAGTGTCTTCCACGACCAACGATGGCAGCGACAACCTGCTCTCTTCCTCAAACGACAACTCTCTCTTTCTCACAAGGCTTTGATACCACTTGTTATAAATTTAGAGACAAAATCTAAGAAGAAACATCATCATAGACAGGGATTTTAATGTGGTAAAACTCATAAGGAGATGCATCATAGACAGGGACTTTAATGTGGTAAAACTTCATAAGGAGAGACATCCATGCAGGAAAAGTATCGAAGCTCATTAATCAAGAACAAGATACATCCACCCGGAAAAGTATTGAAGCTCATTAACCAAGAACAAAATATTACATGATGGGCCTTCAACCTTAATCTCTATGACTACCATTACATTACATATCCTAACCATACACCATATACTAAGTTACATGAGTAAAACATACGTGATATTTGAGATGATCTCTATCAAATGATTTTTATTTTTTAATCTGAGATGATCTCTATCAAATGATTTTTTTTCTTTTCTTTCTGAGATGATCTCAATCAAATGATATATATTTTGGAATGTTGATAAAGCTTAATATTTGAGCTTATCCGATCGTAGCACACTCTAGGCAGATCCAACCATCATCTTAAGGACGAATATTTGTTGTTTTTAAAGGAGGTTTTAGACATTTTGATGAGTTCCACAATCACAGAGGATGATATCATTATTAACCAAGTATTTTGCTCCATATTTTGTGCAGAAAATATCCTTAGTTGTTGATCTTCCCTTCATGGATTCTTGGAGACTCCTCTGCAAAAACAAAAATAAATCAATATATGAAAAGCTTCATGAATGGCAAGCTTGCACTGCAGTATCTTTGATGCATCCTTCTGAAGATCTTTTTCTGGCATAATATTTTCTTGACTTTGCCCGTTCCATCCTTCACAAGAATATGCATCAATCATGTTCTGTTTAAAACGACTTCGAGTTGTCCTGATTACTTTGACTATTAATATACGATATGGATTTGGAACCTCGGCTTAAAACCTCGACACAAACTCTGTCTCAAACTTGGCACCCTTTGTATTGGCATTTGGTAAACGCCATAAGCTTGATGACACTCGTTCTTAATAGCAGAGTATCCTGCAAGGGATTAAGTCAACACCTGGTTTTGCTTATTCGCGATTGTACCCGTTTTTATGGCCACATTACTCGGTTCTTCCGAGAAGACCAATAGTTCGTTGAGGCATGCTTTGCATCTGGATTTATTGACACTTCAAATTGGTTCAATCAAATACATAGTTGAACTGAAAACCTTTATGAAATATCTCCTTCATGAAAGCATAATTCGGCTGGTCTTTAAAGCAAAATTGCTCGCAATGATAAAAGTAAACGACGGGTAAGACATGCACAAGATTTCAATGAAGGTGTTACCTTTCTTCTGAGTGATCTTCTCATACTTCAGTTTCTTAGTTCCAATCCCCAGCTTTTACATTTTAATTTACTTTGAATCCATTAAATTTCCGTTTCAGTTTGTGTAGGAGCTTTTCGAATAGCGAAGGCTCTTTGTTTTTCGGACAAAGCATTTGAGCGGTTTTTGTATGCATGTTATTTATTGCACATACATAAAGAAAAGTCCTTTTAAAATTATTCATATACGGAGATGTATATCAATCTAGTTCATGGGTTGTGCACGCTTATGGAATGGGTTGCCCACGCTTATGGACCCCTCCTCTCATGAGTGCTTGCTTTGACACTTGATTTGGAGGAATTGTGATGCCTATGGCTTGGACAGTTGATTTTGAAAAATTTGTGACAACTATGGCTTAACTTAAAGCTTGGATTTGGAAATGGACATGATTATGGCTTGGATTTAGAGGATTCAGAAATGGCTTATACAGGTGGATTTGAGACAACTATGGTTATGGATTGTATAGTTGGATTTAAAGGATTTGGAAATGGCTTGGACAGTTGGATTTGTGACGACTATGGTTATGGCTTGGACAGCTAGATTTGGAGGATTTGGAGATGGCTTGGAGAGTTGGATTTGTGACGACTTGACACTTGATTTGGAGGAATTGTGATGCCTATGGCTTGGACAGTTGATTTTGAAAAATTTGTGACAACTATGGCTTAACTTAAAGCTTGGATTTGGAAATGGACAATTTGTGACAACTATGGCTTAACTAAAAGCTTGGATTTGGAAATGGACATGATTATGGCTTGGATTTAGAGGATTCAGAAATGGCTTGGACAGGTGGATTTGAGACAACTATGGTTGTGGATTGGATAGTTGGATTTAAAGGATTTGGAAATGGCTTGGACAGTTGGATTTGTGACGACTATGGTTATGGCTTGGACAGCTAGATTTGGAGGATTTGGAAATGGCTTGGAGAGTTGGATTTGTGACGACTATGGCTCAACTGGATTTCGAAATGGACATGATTATGGCTTGGACAGTTGGATTTGGAGGATTTGGAAATGGCTTGGACAGTGGGATTTGTGACGACTATGGTTCAACTTAAAGCTTGGATTTGGAAATGAACATGATTATGGCTTGGACACTTGGATTGGATTTGGAAATGGACACTTGATTTGGAGGAATTGTCTTGGATTTGGAAATGGACATGATTATGGCTTGGACAGTTGAATTGGATTTAGAAATGGGCACTTGATTTGGAGGAATTATCTTGGATTTGGTATTGGACATGATTGTGGCTTGGACAATTGGATTTGGAAATGGACACTTGATTTGGAGGAATTGTGATTAAAGGTTTGGAAATGGACACTTTATTTGGAGGAGTTGTGATGAAAGGTTTGGCTTGGATCAACTTTGGAAATGGACACTTGAATTGGAGGAATTGTGATGAGACGACTATGGCTTGGCTCAACTTAAAGCTTGGGCTTGGACACTTGATTTGGAGGAATTGTGATGAAAGGTTGGGATTTAACACTTGATTTGTAGGAATTGTGATGACTATGGCTTGGACAAATGATTTTGGAGGATTTATGGCTTAGACAATTGATGTTTGGAAGATTTATCGCTTGGACAATTGATTTTGGAGGATTTGTGATGACTATGGCTTGGCTCAAATTAAAGCTTGGATTTTGAAATTGACGCTTGATTTGGAGGAATTGTGATGAGACGACTATGACTTGGCTCAATTTAAAGCTTGGGATTTGACACTTGATTTTGGAGGAATTGTGACGAGACGACTATGGCTTGGCTCAACTTAAAGCTTGGGCTTTGACGCTTGATTTAGAGGAATTATGATGACTATGGCTTGGACAATTGATTTTGGAGGATTTGTGACGACTATGGCTTGGCTGAACTTAAAGCTTGGATTTGGAAATGGACACTTGATTTAGAGGAATTGTGACAAGACGACTATGGCTTGGCTCAACTTAAGCTTGGGATTTGACACTTGATTCGGAGGAATTGTGATGGCTATGGCCTGGACAATTGATTTTGGAGGATTTGTGACGACTATGGCTTGAGTCAACTTAACACTTGGATTTGGAAAAGGACACTTGATTTGGAGGATTTGTGATGAGACGACTATAGATTGGATCAACTTAAATCTTGGGATTTGACACTTGATTCGGAGGAATTGTGATGACTATGACTTGGACAATTGATTTTGGAGGATTTGTGACGACTATGGCTTGATACAACTTAAAGCTTGGATTTGGAAATGAACACTTGATTTGGAAGATTTGTGACGAGACCGACTATGACTTGGCTCAACTTAAAGTTTGGATTTGAAAATGGACAAAAGATCAATAAACTTTTAAAATAATAAACTTTTAAACTTTTCGCTCAACTTAAAATAATACTTTCTGCTTTTTTTTCATAAAATAATACTTTACAGTTTTTTTTATTCCACGTAACAAGTTTAACCAAAAAAATATTTAAGGATAAAAGTACTTTATGCCAGTTTTTTTTTAAATACACGTTAACAAGTTTAACAAAATATATATATAGATAAAAAAAAAAGGATAAAAGTACCTTATGCCCATTTTTTTTAAATACACGTAACAAGTTTTAAAAAAAAAATATTAAGGATAAAAAGCAATGAGTCTGATATAAAGTAAAAAATCCATTTTTTTTAGTTATAAAAACTCGTAAGATTATTAATTTATAATAATTTTTTAAGATTTTAAAACTTCACATTATATGATGATTTGGGGATTTCGACCAACGACAATAGGGTAAACCCAAATTCAATGGAATATGGAAAAGCAATACAAATGGGATTAAGACTGATAAAGGCTTGGCCAAATTGACGTAAATACCATCATAACTTGATTGCTGGTAAGCGGTACTTTGCTTGCACATTTTGTAGCGCCACTCAGAAAAACTAGCAAAAGCCCTGCAGAATATTGAAATTTGAAATTAAGAACTTTCCAGGAGGCAAGTCAACCAGATCCCATGTATTGTTCTTGTGTAAAGCATCAAGTTCCTCTTTCATCGCAGCCTGCGAAAGAGGGTTAGTGGAGGCCTCACGAAAGGAGTGAGGCTCATGCAAGGTAGCTAAGGCATGAAAGCAATGAAAATCCTGTAAATGGGATGGGAGGGATCTTACTCGGGTGGATCGGCGAAGGTCAGGTGGTGGAGCGCAGATCGGATCCTCAGATGGAACAGAACCTGGGGACGCAGGCGGAGCGGCGTCGAGAGCATCAGATGACTACTGTTCGAGCGAGGTAGACTCTGGCAAAACATTGCTAGTGGGAGTTGGAGAAAGAGAAATCTCAAGAAGTGTAGTAAAGGGAGGGAAGGATGGCATGCTGAATTTGTCGACTTCGTGGAATAGACGATGCTCCCAAAAAACTACATGACGGGAGATGCGAAGACGATGAGAGACAGGATCATAACACCGGTAGCCTTTTTGTTCCACTCCATATCCAAAAAAACAGCACAACCGAGAGCGAGGCTCGAGTTTGGTGCGCTCATGAGGTTGGAGTAAAACAAAACATGCAGAACCAAAAACACGAAGATGATGATATGAGGGGACAGAGCCAAACAACCTCTCGTGAAGAGTGCAATTATCAAGGATAGGGGTAGGCAACCTATTGATTGTGTAGATAGCCGTGAGAGTAGCTTCACCCCAAAACGGGGTAGGAAGAGATGTGGAAAGAAGCAGAGCATGAACAGTGTCTAAAATGTGCCTAAGTTTGCGTTCAGCTCGACCATTTTGTTGTGAGGTGGCTGGACACGACAAGTGAGAAACAGTGCCATAATGCTTGAGGATGGCTTGAAAAGCATGTTGAGTATATTCTAAAGCATTATCAAAACGAAAGGCTGTGATGGGTTTTGAAAATCGAGTTTCAACCATTTTTGTAAAAGTGCGATAAATATCCAATAATTCATAACGAGATTTCATTAAAAACATCCAAGTGTAACGAGAGAAATCATCAACAAAGATAACAAAATAACGTGAACCACTCATACTAGCAACAGGAGAAGGTCCCCAAACATCAGAATGAATTAAATCAAAAGAAGCAATAGCATGAGACTCACTATTATTAAAAGGCAAGGCCGGTTGTTTCCCAAGTTGACATGAAATACAATCAAAAGGACTATTGGACACTGAACCTAACAAACCCTTTGACGCTAAAAGTTGAACACGAGATGTAGATGCATGACCAAGACGCGAATGCCAAAGTGCAAGAGATGGTGATGACGAAGGGGCAGCAGCAGAGATGCTTGTGGTGGGGAGGTGTAAGGATGAGAGTTCGAACATGTGCCCAATTCTACGCCCGGCCCCAAGGGTCTAGCTCGTACGAGAATCTTGCACAAGCACACTACAAAAGTCAAAAACAAGTCTATATCCAAGTTCACACAGTTGGCCAACAGAGAGGAGATTGAAGGACAATCCAGGCACGTGAAAAACTTCAGAAAGAGAAAGGGAAGGTGTACTGATAGTGCCTATATTTTTAACATTCATAGTGGATCCATCAGCTATGCGAATCAATGAGGAATGAGGTGAAGGTGCAGATGTGGTAAATGAAGTAGGGTGAGGTGTCATGTGATTGCAACAAGCAAAGTCAAAGAGCCAAGGGGAAGAAGTACCTGGCAAGACTGAGAGGACAGAGGAAGATGCATTACCAGAACGAGATAGGACGACCTGGTTGACTATTGCCTCAAAGTCAGCTACAGATAAGGTGACACTGGATCCTGATGCCTGGCCAGAGGAAGCAACTGAAGAGGGAGTAGCTAGAGATGAACCACTCTCAGTATGAGCAACTGCTGTTGTTGGTGCAGTGGATCTTCCCTTACGCCAACACTTGTCAATAGTGTGCCCTCGACATCGACAATAGCGATAGTAATTGTTATCTCGAGACTTAGGAGGGAGTTGAGGAGTATACAACTTGTCATAATGCTTTCGCTGGAATGACGAAGAACCAGAGAATGGTGCAGCCAACACTGTATGACTAGGCTAAGAGCGCATAGTCTACGATCTAGTCTCAACACGGACAAGTTAGAAGATGGCAGTGTCCAAAGTGGGAAGAGGAGAACGATGTAAAAGTTGCACACGGACAGGCTCAAAATCATCACGCAAGGCCATCAAAAATTGGTGAAGGCGATGTTGATCTCTACGTGTAACATACATCTCACCATCAGTGGGATCCTTCCAAATAGGATCAGAAACATCAATTTGGTTCAACAAGAATTGCATGCGAGCAAGAAAATCATTTATACTCTGACCAGGTTCCTGCCTCAGATGGAAAAGCTCAAACGGAAGCTAAAAAAGCTCAAACGGAAGCTGATACTCGTGAGCACCATCCACAGAAGAATAACGAGAAGCAAGAATATCCCAAGCACCCTTTGCTTCATCAAAGTTGCCAAAGAGCGCAGAAATAGATGGGATAGTAGTGTTACGGAACCATGTAAGAATCTGATGATGCTTGCTATCCCAATCAATAAGACGAGTGGTGAAATCCTCATCTGATTCAGAAGCCCCTTTAACTGGCTTTTTGACCTCCCCAGCGACATAAAGCCAAAGCTTGCGGCCTTTAAGAAAGCTACGCATAGATTGGAACCACACCATATAGTTTGTGCCATCCAATACAGTCTAAACATGATGAAGAATCGTGTTCTGTGCCATTGAGAAGGCTCAAATGCAGAAACAGACCACAAATATGAAATCACGACAAAAAAAAAAAAAAAAAAGCACCTGGTATATTGAGCCGCTGAAAACTATAAGAGGAAGAGAGAGAGCCAAAAAGGACAAAGCAAGATTTTCGCTGGAGAACATTAGCGGCGCTGGAAAGAAAATAAGATGCCGGAAATTTTTTATTTTTATTTTTTTAAGGTGATTCAGAACCTATGCTCTGATACCATGTAGAGAAAACAGGTTGTATATTGAATCACTATACTAATGTACAGAAGAAGCCTATATATATAGGCTAATAATACAGACAATATATGTACATAACCAATGTGGGACAAATATAATCTAACAAGATAAAGACAAAATATATTGAAATTGAGCTAAAGACAAAATATTTTGATAGGTAGATTTTATTTCTAACACTGGCTCCTTCTATAGCACTTCTTTGAGAGGTGCTAAGAACGGTAGACCAAAGTGCCTTCAAGCATTTTATCCGTTTTGATTCTGAAACTGCCCATTGCTGACTTGGAGCCTACTCTGCTCTAAAAGTATCCATTCTCATTACACTCTGCAATCCTGAAGCTTAAAGGAAAATGAAAATTAAGCCATCAATTTGAAAAGAAAATGACTTCAATCTTCACCAGTGCTCCTCCATTGGACTGGGCTATAGGGTCGCGATTCAACCAATCTATCTCACGCCATATCAAGCTGAAAACCCAAATTGCTAGACAAACTACAAACTGATCTACAAGATGAAACCTTAAATTGATCAAATCTTCCATATTTAAAGCCATAGGATCCTCAAAATCATGAAAACCATTCCTAATACACAGCATTTCCCATTTCAATTTGATCTTCATAGTTGGATACTTGCTGCATGTTTTTTATTTCGTTAATAAGGTTGCATAAGCTCTGTTATATCCACTTCATGGTCAAAAATAGAAAATTTTCCTTTCTCAATAACTGCTGGCAGCAATTCCTCATTTTGTTCATCTACTAAAATATTTCCTTCACTGCCTTCCAGAGGATCAAATCTATAGTTGTCACATACGGGTATACTGAATTGAAGCTGATGTTGATCATGGATTTCAGTAACATTTTTTCCATAATTATCAAACAGAGGACTGCTAGAAGTTTCAATGCACGTTGTTATAGAAGTATGTTTCCACTCATCCGGGTACTCATCATATACAGGATGCTGATTGAATTCCTCTTGATTCTCCCGAAATGATGTTTGAATAACATGTATTTCATTATGATTGAGAGCAGCAAAATCTTCATCAACTTGATTTTTATGTTTATCTCTGACAAAGAGTTCCTTGGAAGGATTGAAAATAGTTCTATGGTAATATTCCATTCCTAATTCTTCAAAAACTGGGTGTATGCCATCTTTCACAAGCAATTGATTTTCACAAGAACTTGCAACAATAAAATTTCCATCACAAACATTCTGATTTCTATAACTGGTAGCTTCTTTTGAATTGGAATGACAATATAGGAGAGTAAACTCTTCACAACATTGTTCATACAGAAATTCAGCTGAGTACATCCTATTGCAATAATCATGAAAAGATGTATGAAATTCTTTTAATGAAAAAATACAAGAAGTTGGAAGAGATCTACATCATTCACGTGCATTTCCTTCAAAAAAAAATATGAACATCTTCATCAAGCTGACATCCTCATGAACAAGACCAAGTCTACACATGCATTCATGAAAATCCAGTAAATGCTCAGCAGGTACTTCATCATCTTCTCCTCTAAAACCTGGAAGAGAGTTTTGAAGTTTTCCCATCCATCTTTACTAGGCATTCAATAGAAGAAACAACAAATGAAGTATAAATAATAAGCACAATCTAATCACTAGACAAATTTATCCCTGAGCATTAATATCTTGTAGACATTGCATCAGTGAAATTCCATGTTATAAACTCTTTAACCTGATCACTCGACCCTCGGCTCCCTTCTAAGAGGAAGATATTGAACCCCCATTAGGTCCTCCTTGTTTGAATATATAGATACATTAATTTAAAACTAAAATCCCAAAATTCATGGATCGAAAACCCCCTGAGACTAAACATAGCCAGCTGTTGAAGAATGATTCAGATCTAACAACTAAAGATTACATCCATAACTGTTGTAAAGAAAATATGGAGATAATTTGTGCCCAAGATATGCTCTGACACCTGTAATTGATTGTTCAAATGCTAAGCTCGAAATGCCTTGCCAAAAATGCTTTAGGGAAGAATCAACGCCTGTAATTATTATGCCATCATTCTCAAAAACTGAAATGCTCCCAAAGGTGTTGTTTTTGTTGAA
>LPNX010527301.1:205935-231211 GCA_001517045.1 Pseudotsuga menziesii | reverse complement strand
CTGTTGGTTTAAAGATCTAAGTTTTGTTTAAAGAGGAAGAAAAGTAAAAGAACAGTAAACACTTTGCTCGAATATATATATGCTTGAAAAACTAACAGTTTTAAATCCTGAAAATCAGGAAATGATAAGTTGGGGTTTCCGACTATTGGTTGACTGACTTGAAATCTGAGATAATCTCAATCAAATGATATATTTTTTGGAACAAATACTTGCAATGAGAATGTTTAAAAAGCTTAATATTTGAGCTTATCCTATTTTAGCACACTTTTGGCAGATCCAACCCTCGCCTTCAGTAGGAATATTTGTAGCTTTTAAAGCAGGCTTTTTTACATTTCGATGAGATCCACGATCAGAGAGGATAAAGTCATTAATCAAGAACCAAGTCATTTGCTCCATATTTTGCGCAGAAAATATCCTCGCTGTTGCTCTTCCCTTTAGAATTGAATGCAGATTCTTGGAGACTCCCCTTCAAGCACAAAAACAAATCAATATGATGAAAAGCTTCATGAATGGCAAGCTTGCACTGCACTAACTTTGATGCATCCTTCTGAATCTCTTTTTCTGGCATAATATTTTATTGACTTCACCCTTTCCATCCTTCACAAGAATATGCATCAAACATGTTCGGTTAAAAACGAATTCGAGTTGTCCTGATTTCTTTGACTCTTAATAAAAGATATGGATTCACAACCTCGGCTTAAAACCCTGGCACAAACTCTGTCTCAAACTTGGCACCCTTTGAATTGGCAATTGGTAAATGCCATAAGCTTGATGACACCCAACGTTCGTATTAACAGTTGGCAGCTTTAAATCCGAGCTATATCACTCTTAATGGAAGAGTATTTGGCAAGGGATCTTAATCAATAGCTAGTTTTTCTTATTCGCAACTGTACCAATTTTTCTGGCAAGAAAGTGAGCCACACTAGAACAAACTTTAGCATGTTAAACTCTGGCCTAAAATTACCCTTTTCTTTGGCTGTTAAACCATGGAAGAATACTAACCTGGGACAAGCTACTTCATAGAAGCTTCATATGCCCATCTAGATGTTGCCTATGTAAATCCCAGGCTGAAGACGTGAACCCCTTGCTCAACAACTGTCCATTTACATCCATATTTTGGGACAATTCTACCAGCATATTCATGAAAACGGACAAGGATGCAGGCTCCATCAGTAACACCTTCTACAATTGGTGACATAATCCTTTCCACAACAACATCCTTAACAGGATTTGGAGCTTCATTCCCGGCTTCATAACCTGGACTGTTTGGAAAGAACGCAATAGACGCATCTTCAATAGCTCCCAACTACAGTTCGATCATTTATGGAGCTCCCCTCAATCCAACATCAATCAAAGCCTCAATCAACATCCCTGGACCAAGGAGGACATCAAATGTGTGCCTCATGAACAAATCATTTGGGATTACTGGAAGCCAATTGTCAACTTCCAAATAACTTCACAATATCCCAGCAGCATCCACCTCTACTCTGATTTTGTTTGGCATCCACTACTTCGGGATTTTGCAAGCTCAATTTCAATGGAGCCTCTCGAGGAAACCCTGGGCCGACAGGGTATGCGGGAATCATATGTGATCACAAAGGGAAAATTCTTCTGACTGTTGTAGGTTCTTTGCACACCAAAACAAACAATTTCGCAGAATTACAAGGCCTCCTATTAAGCCTCGGAATGGCCCTTGAGAATAATTTCACCAAGCTCATAGAGGGAGATTCACAAATTTTAATATAAGCCCTGAGCAAAATTCAGCAAGGAGAACAAATTGTGAAAATAACTAGCAGCTGGAGGCTTGCCTATGGGATGGAAGAATTAGTGCCCCTTCTCCCTCGCTTCAACACTGCCATTCCTTCTCACATCAAAAGAAACGGAAATATTCTTTGGACTGTTATAGGTTCTTTGCACACCAAAACAAACAATTTCGCAGAATTACAAGGCCTCCTATTAAGCCTCGGAATGGTCCTTGAGAATAATTTCACCAAGCTCATCACAGAGAGAGATTCACAAATTTTAATACAAGCCCTCTGCAAGATTCAGCAAGGAGAAAAAATTGTGAAAATAACTAGCAGCTGGAGGCTTACCTTACCTATGGGATGGAAGAATTAGTGCCCCTTCTCCGTAGCTTCAACACTGCCATCCCTTCTCACATCAAAAGAAACGAAAATTAGTTGGCTAATAAACTAGCTAACATTGGCATTGACAACGAAAGGAGCGAAACAAAAGTAGATGCTTTGGGTATGAATCGTATGATATGCTTTCCTTGGAGCCAAAGTTTCCACATCATCGCCAACAAGGATATCCAACATCCTCTGTGTCTTTCTGATCAAACAACAAGTACCACCTCTCCACGACACAATCCTCCTAGATGTGTGGGACATCATAATACCACCGATCTCGGACAAAGAAATGATGACAGACCTTCTCACTCGCTTGAGGATGACATTAAAGTTGGTTCGAATGAAAGCACCTCATATTTGATGCCACTTGGTACAATAATCATTATCAATGGGACACATCTTATATGTAGTGTCCTTGTTGATTCAAGTTTTCCTTCTCCAGAGGGCGGAATGCTAGGGTTTTCATGGTAGAATGCGATGGATCTGCGCGGACGATGGGGCTGGCAACATCAGTGAGGAATAGGGTATGGCCATCTATTTGATTTTTGGGTATCATATAGAATGCCCTTTGCTGGCATCTCTCTGGTTTTGTGTTTTTTGGATTCTTTTCTGTGCCTACCGGTTGGGTTTTCTACGGCTTCCATGTTTCCTCGCTTCTATCGCCTGCGCATGGCTCACCATCTGGTCTTTCTCAGAGCTATGAACTAGTCCCTGACATCTGCGTTCTTTTGAATTGGCCTTCCCTGTCGTCAAAATCAACGGCTGGAGTCCATCCTCAAAGCTGAGGACTAGTACCAACCAGCATAAACAAGTGGGAAGGATATTTTTAGTTGAATTTGACTTAGGACCAATTATCAGGGTTTTTGTCTCTTAGTGGGGTGACCATTGCCTCTGGAACCTTCTGTATGCTCCCGTTGCTGTTGGGTCTTTTTATCTTTGTCATCCATTGCCATTTTGTGCGCGTTCCACAATGATGGCCTTGCGTGTCCGGATCCAGGCACACGCCTGTTCACATGCGGTCTGACTGTGCTCTTACCTGTCGGGTACTTAAATTGGTGTTTGAGGTGTATATTCGTGGTGGCATGTATTTGACTGTTGGGTACTCTCTATGGGATAGAGGGTATTAGATGAAGATGGGATTCCCGTGATTTGTTAGGGTTATATATTATACCCTTTCTGGGTTTTCACTGATATCACGGGTTATTATTCTAATCATGTTGGAGAGTGCTTGTCTCTATCTTGAACGTTTTATGCGGTGTCGAAGTGGGTTTCTGTAGAGACTGGTATTATCGAGACTCGTTGGGGGTTTACACCCTACCCAGGTTATCATTGGATCTTAGGGTTCTTTTTGTGCCTTGACTTCCGGGGTTTGTTGATATTCTGGATTATTGGGGTTCCACGTGATTCATTATCAGCGCATCTCTTGTTTTCTACATGCCGATTTCCACGAAGAGGCAGATGGCGACATCTGGTGGTCAACATGCAGATCACTATAGGCGACGTAGGAAGACGAAGACCCTCCGGGCTCGGGATGGCAAACTTGATTTTGTGGTTGGCAGAGATATTTATTTGGACAGAATACAAGCTTTGTGCACCAGAGCCCTTATAGGGCGACTCGAGTATTCATTTATGGATAAGAAAATATGGATCGAATGGGCAGCGGAATTCTGGAAACCGCTCATTGATTATGTACCTGCCATCAGCCTATTAGCTAAAGGGTGGATTGTTTTTGTATTTCTGGAGGATAGACATGCTACCACCGTGCTGAACAGACCGTGGAGGGTTGGCAGAGGCTCACTGGTTCTTGACAGATGGCATGTAAACTTCGATCCGGTGCGGGAAAGGATTAAAAAGAGGCACCTATGGGCGCTCTTACCTGGGTTACCGTTTCCTCTCTGGAACCGGGCCATCTTGGCGGGTCTTGGAGACACTATTGGCCGTTTTATTGCTATTGATGAGGATTTCATGAATGTTTATGATAAGAGGATTGCAAAGATCTTAGTTGAACTTGACATCTCCTCTGGTTTGCCAGCAGATATTGACATACATTGTGAAGGTTTCACTTTCTCCCAGTGCATAGACTATCAGGGTGTCCCCTTCCGTTGTAGCTGCTGCCGGGATATCGGTCATCTGCGGAAATTTTGCCCATCCTTACGTATTCGATCCTGCTCTCCGGTTTCCAGTTCTCCTATTGAGGATCCGTTGACTCCACTTTCGGCGCAGGGACTCATCCAAAACAGGCAAGCATCTTTTCTCCCATTATCTTCATTAGAAAATTTAAAAGATGCATGTGAATGTTTTGATGATGCATATGACTCTGAGATAGCGTATTTGGATTCTTTCACTCCGGGTTCGCATCTTTTGCAGCCTCCCTCCACTAGTCTACCCTTGACTAGTATATCCTGCTCGACTGTCTTATCACAATGTACTCACCCTGTTTCGATTGATGAGAATCTATCCTCCATGGATGTCATCCTTGTTGTGCCAATTGTTTCGAAGGGGGTTGATGTATCTGCTTCTGTATTATCTACGTCTTTTTCTCCTGATTCCGGTGGGGTGGATGTCCATGATACTATTAAGAACCCTTCTACTATCCCGCCTGTGGAAGTCAATTTAGGTGGTGTGGTGGTTCCTTCTCATTCTTTACCTGTTTCTCCGTGTTTTCCTCTAGCTGGTTGTTCTTATCAGCCTATGAAATCTTCTAGCGCTGACACAGTCTGTACAAATATGCCTTTTGGTGCACCCTTTTTGTCCGTTGAATTGCTACCTGCACACACTATAGCTCCATCTCTGATTGCTCCTATGGGTTTGGAGATTTCATCTGACCATGCTGCTGCTACCCCTCCTCTTCTTGTTACAACATCATGTACTCCCGCAGATGTATCTTGTAATAGAGCTACTGTAACCTTACCTGACAGTAGCCATGACTCTATCCAGCCTTCGGAACAGATGTCTTGTCATATTCGCCCGTTGTTCACATCTGATGACTTTCCTCCCCTTTCCACTACTTCTTCACCACATAGCCCGACTGATGTTCCTTCTTTCTCCGATCCTGCTCTACACAATACATTGAATATCTTCTCTGATAGGACTCCCCTTTCGCCCTCTTCCTTGCCCCTAGACTCCATACGTTTTGAAAATGTAGCCATTAGGGGGAAAAGGAGAAAAAACACAAAAGCAGCCCTACCTGAGTCTCTCGCACCTGCTCCACACACCCCTATATCCACACGGCTTAAGAATGCAGCGCGTATGTCTAGCTCCTCGAATTACAGGGTCCTTAGAGCCTCGACCCCTCCACATTCGGGTTCATAATGCGTATTCTGTCTCTGAATGTTCGAGGGCTGGGGGGCTCAGCCAAACAGAAAAGCCTCCGCCATTTGATTTTGACCCTTTCCCCGGATGTGATACTCTTCCAGGAGACTATGACCAGCACTTACCCGGCCCTATTTGCCTTCTCCAAGCTGTGCCCTGGGTGGGAATTTTGTGCCATTGACTCTTCGGGCCTTTCGGGGGGCATCCTCTCTGGATGGAACCCTCATGTCCTCAGATGTAAGGCTTATCATACAATGGCGGGCATTTTACTTAATGTTTCTCTGCGGGGGGGTACTATACCTTTCTCCATTCTAAATGTCTATGGGCCATACATGCATCGGGACACTTTTTGGAATACTATTGCCTCGGGAGGATTACTATCCACTCAGAACCTTATACTTGCTGGAGATCTGAACTTCACACTAAATACTTCATAAATATGGGGTACAAAAGCCAATGTGGAACCCTTGGGACCTTCCCTTTCCACCCTTTTCTCTGCCCATCATTTGGTAGACATTGCTCCACCATGTGCCGGACCCACTTGGCGTAATGGTAGAGCGGGAGAGGAAGGTATTTCTAAGAGGTTGGATCGTTTCTTGCTTTCTGAACAACTCATTGGTCTTCTGCCTAGACATCGTATGTGGACCCATAGATGTGATATATCCGATCATTTTCCTATTATGATTGAATGGGGAGGACATTCTGAGCCTTGCCTCTACCCTTTCAAGTTCAATCATTCTTGGATTGAACAGGAAGGTTTTTGTGATATGATCCGTCAATCTTGGTCTGCCCCCTCCCTGGATACTTCTATGGAAGCTATGTCAGATTTCACTACTCGTCTCCGTCTCTTAAAGGAGAAGGTCCGGGATTGGACAAAAAAGGAGACTCTCCGCATGAAAAAATCTATCACTCTTTTGGAAAATGAGATTTCTGCCCTCCTACATCTGTCTCTATCAGGGATTCTTCCACTGAATCAGCATTGCAGATTATATGATCTTAGAGTAGACTACAAAAAGATTATGGAACATGAAATTTCCTCTGCCAGATTACAAAGCAGAAACACATGGGCAAAACTTGGCGATGCTAATACCAAATACTTCCATGCTGTGGCATCCGCCCGGAAAAATCAGAATGCTATTTGGAGTTTACAAAATGTTGAAGGGGATTGGATATCTGATGATAAGGGATTAAAAGACCTGGGGGTTAGACATTTTAAAGATATTTATTCTGATGATGGGATGACTAACCTCTCTGCTCAGATAAATGTCCTTCGTCTCTTCCCTTCCTATCTTTCAGAGGAAGATCGGGAAGCCTTTACCAGTCCTGTAACACTTTCGGAGGTTGAGGATGCACTGAAGACTTTTAAAAAGGATAAGGCCCCTGGACCCGATGGATGGACGATTGAGTTTTATTTATGCTTCTTTGATTTACTGGGTCCTTACTTATTAAATCTGGTAGAGACATCTCGCACTCTGGGAAGGGTTTCACCTGCTATAAACTCTACTTTTATTGCCCTCATACCTAAGAAAGAGCACCCTATCAGCTTTGGGGATTATCGGCCTATCTCTCTGTGCAATCTATGCTATAAATTGATATCGAAAGTGGCGGCTCTCCGAGTTAAACCATTCTTGGACTCCTATATCTCACCTCAGCAGTTTGGTTTCCTGAAAAACCGTCTGATCCATGGGCCCGTGGCCATTACACAGGAATTATTACATTCTGTAAAACTCTTGAAAAAAGCTGCTCTTTTTCTTAAACTGGACTTGACGAAGGCCTTTGATCGTGTAAACTGGACTTACATCAAGCTAATACTTATTCAGATTGGGGTACCATTGGTTGGGGTGAACTGGATTATGGGTTGTATATCTTCAACAAATTTTGCTATATTAGTCAATGGTTCGCCATCTTCATTTTTCCCAGCTTCTCGGGGCATTAGACAAGGCTGTCCACTCTCCCCTCTGATATTTATTTTAGTACTTGAAGGACTTAGCCTCTTGATTGTTGATGCCAAACTAAATGGTTTGATTAAGGGTATTAAGATCTCGAATGATCTCTCCATTACTCATCTCCTTTTTGTAGATGATGTGATCCTTTTTGGAATGGGCACTATTGAAGATTGGACTGCATTCAAGGTGATTCTTGAAACCTTTTGTGAAGCCTCGGGCATGAATATCAATCTGGACAAATCCTGTTTTCTGCATTATAACGTGAATGATGGCATATTGAGGAGGGTATCAGACATTTTGCCTTACCATTTTGCTCACCTTGATCTTGGTTTCACTTATCTTGGTTTTTTCTTGAAGCCATCGGGATATCTTGTAAAGGACTGGCTCTGGCTCATTAAGAGATTTGAATCCCGTTTTAAACATTGGACAAACAGACTCTTGTCTTTGGGTGGTCGATTAGTACTTATCCGAGCAGTTCTCACCAGTCTTCCGGTCTATTGGTGTGCTCTCTTTCCTATTCCATCATCTATCCTGGATAAGTTAAGGAAACTCACCTTCAACTTCCTGTGGGGTTCATCAGCTATGAAAAAGAAGTTTCACTTGGTTGATTGGCAACTGTTGGCTCGGCCTATCTCCCTGGGGGGTTGGGGTATTAAACACTTGCCTCTCTTCTGTATTTCATTGAGAATGAAGAATTTCTGGTTTGCGTTGAACAACCCAGGCATTTGGAATCAGCTTATTAGGACTAAGTATATGAAAAATATGTCAATCCAGTCTTGGTGCAGAAATAAATACTTCAGACTTACCAATACTTCTCGTATCTGGATGGGCTTCATCAAAACCCTGCATTGGATTGGGCAGGGCTTAATATGGCAAGTGGGCAATGGTACCGAGGTTAGAGTGGGGGCGGATCCAATTGTTGGATTAGGCAGTTCATTCATACTGCCTTCCGAACTTAGATCTTACCTTGATGACTATGGCATTAACACTCTTGCCCAGGCCATTAATCATGATACAGGACTCTGGTTTACTGCTGAGGAATTAGATTTATGTGATGTTTGGAGTTTGCAGTGGAGTACTTATTACAAGGGATTAGAATTTAACAGGATCAGGCTAAATGAGGAGCCTGATACTCTTCTGTGGTCTACTGGGAACTATGAGGGCCCAATCAGTGCTGCTAAGAGTTATGAATGTTTGGTTAAAAATAACATACAGGATGTTCATAACCAGGATTGTATACAACTTTGGTCTTTAAAGATTCCGTTGAAGATTATATGTTTTATTTGGCTGTTGGACAAAGATAGAATTCTAACTTCGGACCATCTACAATCACGAGGGTACTATGGCCCTAGCAGATGTGTATTATGTAATAATGCTACTGAGGACTGTGGACATTTATTCCTTATGTGCCCTTTCGTGAATAACATTTTCTCTCATTTCTCGATTTGCTTGGGTTCAATCATCTGTCCTCATAGCACTGTACACTCCTTTCTGGAATATTGGTTTGCCTCCACTGCTATATCTGATCCTATCCGTTACACCCCTATATTTATTTTTCTGGCACCTGTGGCTTCTCCGTAATCAATGTATTTTTGAGAACTGCATACCTTTAGCCTCTGCGCTCATAATCAAAATTGAATACATACTTGCCCTTTTCCCTGTGCCTCAATACAAAAAGAAGATCAGGCTGATTGGTCCTCAGCCTATACATGTCTACCCTGTTGGATATTTTGATGGTGCAGCTCAAAGGAACTTGGGGGGTGCTGGGTTTGTGATCTATATTAGTGAAACCCACTATTACTGTTTTTCTGTGGGCTGTGGTAATGGATCCAATACTAGAACAGAACTGCTGGCTCTCTGGTCTTTGCTCAGAACTGTCATATTGATGGGACTGCCCATAAAAATGATATTTGGTGATTCAATGGTGGTTATATCATGGGTCAAAAGACGATCGGCCCTTAATATACCCACATTGAAACATTGGTGCGATGAGATATTTACCATGTTGCATTTTGTTCCTTCAGTGGCCTTCAATCATATATTCCGGGAACACAACATACTTGCTGATGAACTATCAAAAAATGCACTTTCATTGGATATGGGTTCTGGATATTACTCGGAATATTTGGATGGGAAACATATTGGTGATGGACAGTTTGCACTTTTTTGATGGCTGTTTTTTTCTCTATTTTACAGCATCTGATCATATGATAAGTAATTTACTTATTGTTCTTGGTTATAGATTCTTCAGCATGTAGTTTATGCCTGGAATGGTATGTTTAAAGGACACTGATCGAATGAATTCTGACCTGATATTTCAGGAGTGATGAATAAGTCTGAAGAGAAACAGACTTAGTACTCTTATCTATTTTTTGAATGCTGGCTGTTTACGTTTTTAGACTGCTGCTACAGCTTTGTACATGTTGTATTTTGCTTGTTTGGATGACTGTTTTGCAGTCTATTTTTGTTGTTACTGTTATGTAAAAGTTGATTTTAAACTGAGATGATATCCCTCTATGGGCTGTCATACTTGGGACTGTTAAGTCTCTCTATATGTAACTGTTTAAGATGTCTTTTGATTCTCATGAATATCAAAGACTGGTATTTTTTCCTCTGAAAAAAAAAAAAATGTAGTGTCCTTGTCCAAACATGTGAAACATGTGAAAGTAATGTTCATTTTTTGGACTTTTACTTTCACTCCTTTCTTTTTTTATCCTTCGTACACTCGCAGTACTCCTCACTTTACGTTTTTCCATGTGGCAAGCAATACTCTACATGTAGCAGAGTAATTAAGACACCCTTGTGCGCATGGAATTTAAGAGACCCTCGTGTATGTTTGAATCCGCCAGCGCCATGGTGAATGATGCCGATGTTGCTCCATCCATGCACCTCCATGCCTAGTGAACTACCGCCATACTCTGCCCCATACTACCGTATATCTCTGTGGACTTCTCCAAATGCATACGATGGGCCGTGCCAGTACAGTTTCGACCGCTAACAATGCGCTGTGCCAATATAGTTTCGACGGCAAGCTTTTGCAGATCGTATCCAGGCCAGTACAGCTTAAGATTCATCAATAAATGAATATCTTACAAAAACCCTCGTCGCCGGCTTTTGCAAATCTGATCAGATCTGAGCCGATCCACATTCAATGTAGCCAATTAATTGGATGTGCTCGTCAGTGTGCCCTAATCGCCTCTACCCTAATCAGTGCTTACCAGTCAGTCTAAACAAGTAAGTAAACAAGCTCTGCCAGTGCCAGCAACAAAGCCATTTTTCTGATTAATATTTCTCTGAGACTATGCAAGGGTACGAAACTTTATGTAAGCAATACTCTTACTTTGCGAGAAGACGTTGCAGAAGACGCTAGGGATTCCACATGAGAAGACGTTGTAGAAGCATATGCTGCAAGGCAAAAGGCCGGTTTAGAAGTCTTCCAGGTGCATTAATTTTGGGTAGTATTTTACAAGCTTTGGGTTAGTTCTTTTTTTTTATTATCTTACGTTATGAATTGAACTGCAATGAATTTGTTTTAAATTTTATTTTTTTTTCTGAAAATCGATGAAACAAGTTTATTTATTTATTTTTGGTCCAAACTTTCAAGTTGTTCATTTATTGTTCTTGAGAAAGTTTGTATAAAAGATTTATGTGTATATTGGTTTGCGTGTAAGTTAATTAAATTGACGGCAAGGCGGATCATAGAGTCCCTGCTAGCCCAGAGGGAAGGGACTAATAAGGAGAATGTAGACACCTTCCTTAACCATAACTTTGTCACACCTATATATTTAAATTAATAGTTTTATTAAAAGAAAGAATATTTGACACGGCAACTAGAAATGTTTTCTTAATCCAACCCTTTTTACACAAGTCAACCTACTGAAAAATGAAGTGCCATTTATGATTTACCTCATCTCCAATGCAAAGGTGGCACGATTATGTTTTGTTTACATGACTTTTAAACACCTACGAGACACTCAAACGAGAATACATACCATCCAACAATGAGCACTAGAGACCCAGATGGACAGATATGGTAAAAAACGGAGCATTCATTATGTGAAATAGGTAGAAAAACCGTCAGTTGGAATCTTAGGAGCATTAGGGTACTGTAAAACACACTCAGATGGGTACTGTATCACTATGTATCTAACATATTCGACTATCACTATGTATCGAGCATATTCGACTTTCACTATGTATCACCATTAATTAGTATGGTGATACTAAATAACTAATAATGTCATTACTATGCACTAACATTATTAATTATTTATCCAACTTCGTGGAATGGGCTATGCTCTAAAATCATTAAAAAATGTGCATTAAACTTCCGGGTTTTGCTTTACCCAGCGTAGCTTTCATTGTTAATCAAATGTATTTTGATCTTATGTAGAAGTGGAAATTTCAATTCAACTCACACCCATCACTGTTTTTTTTAAATTCTCTTGTTCGAATAGTAGCGCTAGGGGTGCACCATACAATTCATAATATCATTGCTTTCCCTTTTCCCTTCAAAATGCATCTCAAGTCCACATGTGAATGCATGACAAGTTGGACCTCGTCACTCCTGTGACACTTGTTATAAGTGTTGGTCGTGATATTAATGTGCGATCCACGCTGAGCTTCTTAACAATAGTATTGAGGGACATTACATTGGCTTTTTTTTTTCAGATGGAAAGATCTACAGAAAATCCAACAATACTTTTCCACATTCGTGGATGGTAGAGGTGGTAAACCGCTAGCCATCCTAGCAGAAGGCCTAACTCCAAAAGACTCAAGGCTCGCACCCGTGACCTCCCCAAACCAAGAGAGACATTACATTGGCTATTACTTTATTCATGACAATCGTATTGAGGGACATTACACTGGCTATTACTTTAGTCACTAATCTACACAATTTAGCTCCCTAACACTCATGCATGAAGCATGGAGTTATACCTCCCTTTGAGATAGTAGCGAGGGGTATAATCAATTAAGAATCAAGAATTTTCTCACTTAATATTTAATTTCCAAAAGAGTAAGTTTTATGTGTATATAGTTTTTTGTAGATAGTATGACAAGTGGCATTCCATGGATATTATTGTGTGGATATATATAATTACAAAGCTATCATATACAATAAGCAAGTTTTATAGGATTGGATATTATTGTGTGGATATATATAATTACAAAGCTATCATATACAATGAGCAAGTTTTATAGGATTTTGCACCGTCGTGTATGTAGCTGCTAGAAATTTCATTTTTTTTAAATTATATTATTTTTTATAATATTTTTTTTACAATTAAATATCTTATCAAAATAAGAAATACATTTGAAAACTATACTCATTATCAAAAGCCAATGAAAAATAAAAAAATTGATAAATATTTTATGTTTGTATATAAAATTAATTAAAATTTTTATTTAATAATATATTTTTTTATAAATAAATATTTTTTAATAGAAATAGTTCTAATATTTACATAAAAAAAGAGGATGCAACCGAACCAAAAATCTTTTAATTACATTTGATGTCTATAGAGAAAAAATATATTTTTATTTTTTATTTTTACAATACTCATAATTGAGGATTTTGATATACTTTGACACTTCAGGTCTACATCGAAAGGACAATTCTTTCTTACTATAATAGATCCTACAAAATACACCTTGTAGCAAAATACATTTATAAGACATTTACAAAACTTCGAAAATAAAGAGGAGATCCTGACCATTATAGGACTGATTCCATCGCTTCTGGAGGGTTCTCACTCTAGACTTCAATATCCCAATTATCACCATCTTTCTTGCTTTCCTTCTGCCTTTAATCATCTAGAGGGCTACACTCTGAATTTTCTTTGTTTCCTACCTTCAAGATACTGTAATGATTCCATTGTTGCTTACCTTCCCAGTGACTACCTTCCTCATCAAAGTCATATAATCCCTGCAGTTGAATGATGTTATTTAGAACTTTGTTCTCCTCTTCACAAACTTCAACTTTGTCTTTCAGAACTCTATTTTCATCCTCACAATTCTACACTTTACCTTGAGAGTGTTCAACCTAAACCTCTGTCGTAGCTAATTTGGATATGAGTTGGACCATATAGACGTCTTGCATCCTAAATTGGTATCATGTAATGGAATTATTCCTACTTATATAGTCTATGATCTCTCTCATATGTCTCTCCAAACGATTGACAGTTTTGTTGAACAAGTCCTATTCATTGTCATTACTACCTCCTTTGGCCTGATAATCCATTTTGACTAATGGGGATGAAAAAATATCAGTTTCGGATCTACAAACAGAGTTATGACTAATATCCTCAAGATACCAATTGAACTTGACAAACTTGAAATTGTAGAGAAGAGTCTCCAACAACTCCATAAACAACTTATAAATTCACCACTCAAAAATTACACCCATTGGGTTACAAAGGTTCTCCACATAAATAATAAAACCAGAAATGGAATTTTCCCAGAACTTCAAACACAACTTGCAATTCCAAAACTCAAACCATTGATTTACCATATAAACTGTCAACAAAACTGTCTTAGAAAGGAATCCATTTCTACCATTTTCAGTCCACTTAGAATTCCATACTAATGTGAAGATCCAAGCAGGTGAAGAGATCAACAAGCTAACCCCCAAAACGACAAAGTATGTTCTAGAGAGTTAAATAAATAGAACAATTGAAGAGTCGTTATACAAACTTACCTTGAAAGCGTCATTCCCCAGTTGAAGAAGACATCCTTTAGACTAGGAAGGAGATAAGTAGTTCCCAACATTCACTCAGAGACTGAGATTACCATCCTTTCTTATCAAGCTTAGATAATGATGAAAAATCCAGAATGGAACCATTTTATATATGAGATCATAAATATAGAAATTAAAATTGTCCATTGTCAAAGCCCCAACACGATTATGCATGATTCATGCTAGGTTCATCAATCTTCAGGTCTGAAGTACACGAACAGAAGACTACCCAAACCAAATCTCAAACTCCATCAATCCATCATTTAGGTGAATAATAAAGATTAATAACTTGGAGGGGTTTTGTAATGTCCCCAATTTTTATAGCACTATGGAAATCACTATCCCTTTAGATCCCCATGGGTCGTAGTGGAAAGTTAAATTAATTAATAAGGAGTTAATTTTGTCTACAGTAATTTTATGTGATTAAATAAACCATGAAAGAATGATGGGGACCACAATTTTTCAATTTATGATGAAATTGGATCCAAATGCAAAAGCAACTTTCCAAATAAGCCTCCACTCATCACTAATTCGGATTTCAAGAAGGAAGGCTCTAGAGAAAGGAAGAAAGCCACCAGAGGGTTATAAAAGAAGTATGAGAGTCTCCTTACAAATATTTTACTAGTTTTATTATTGAATTGAAGATCTATGAGATTTTCGATACTTGGTATATGTGCCCCTCGTCACCAGTAGGGAGATGTGCCCCTCTATAACCAGAACTAGATAGAGTGTTTGTTAGCATTCCAATTGGTGATTTAGGAGAAGGGCATCCAATCCCTTTCACTTGAGATTCGATTTGTAGTAGTATGTCTAAATGTAGATGATTTTATGCAAGTTTTAGTTCAGGTCATGTTCATGTTCCATTCTCCATCTAGTTAGAGTTTCAATTCAGTGTTGTGTAAGTTCCAGTTTTGTAGTGTTTTTGGGTGTCTAGTGTGGAGGGCACACCTAGTGGTGCCCAAACCTTTGAAGGTTATTTCAATGGCCTCATAAACTCATGAAATCAGGTGTATAATACATCCATGGAAAAAAAACCTAACCTCTAGTTCGATTTCCTATTGAAAGCTCCAGTTATACCAAGCAAAATCACTATTTCTGAGCAATATTGTCCATGATTCTCATTGCGGTAACTTTGCAGGCATTTCTCTGTTCGGTTGTATATCAGATTTTTTTATGGTTTTGTATATAGTAATGCATCCATGAATGTACAACCAAAGGAAATATATCATTAATAAATTCTTACCCTCATTTTCCTTCATTTTCATATGTCAATTCCCATATGCTTGTTTTGATGCCAAATCTAGCTAGTCTTCGAAATTGTTATAATAAATTCTCTTCCATTAATCCAAATTATATTCTGTAAGTTTTTGTAGGTTGGAAAGTCTTAGGTGAACCTATCCCAAGTAGTGTTTCAGAAATTCATGGCCCTTCATAGTCATTTGGAAGCGTTTGGAAATCACCTAACAGAGTTATCCTAGAAATTGAAATTTTATTCATAGCTTTCAATCTTTGTCAAATTGAGTCTAATAATATTTATCAATGTATTTACAGTAGGTTGGGGTATATATAGACTATAATTTTCCATTTTTGCACCAGAATCCATCGGGTTCCACATAAGTCCTAGGGCCATTGCCTTGAAGCCTTTGTTTTATCCAAAAGAGTCTACCTAGGCATGATGCACCCAAAGAATGTGCAGTTTTCAAAGTTGGGTGTTTGATTAAGGTTGTTGTAGGATGTCGTTAAATTATAGCATGTCCTAAAATCCATCTTGGAAAAATTTGGGGAAGTAAAGAGGTGTTTGAATCTTAATTTTTAAACTCCTTTCCTAAAACTAGTTAATTTTGAGTTAGTGTACTTGAATCTCTATTTGGGTACATTACAGGTTTAAACAAAACCAATGCATGTCAAATATCTACCACCTACACTCCACCATGCAATGGTCATAATTTTTTTTATTTCAACATTAACCATGGATTCAAGGAATAAGACGATAATCACCATCCACTCCATCAATAAATAATTGACCCTTTCCGAGGTTACAAGCCAGATTAGATTTCATGTCTGTATTTGAATTTAGTGATATTAGAACATGGTAGACATTTACCTTTGTGAATTCATCAATGAAATTCATTATTCTCTTCATTATACAAGATAAATATCCTTCTATTGGGGATTGGTTTAGATACAAATATCGAATGACTACCTTAGAATCACCCACAACAGTCAAATGTTTGATATTCCTCTAAGTCGATTGCATAAGGACTTTCCATAGATTAAGATTTTTTCTTGATTATTGGATATCTGACCCAAACCCCATAAATAGGTATGCGTTAGAATTCCTCCAAGGTCAAAGATCAATCCCTTGCATCTGTCACTTCTAGATTATGATTTGAAGCTCTGCCAAAGAAGAGAATATGATATTTCTGGTTTTCAATCCAGTCAGTCAACTTGTTCAACTTTAATTGCAAAAGACAATGAACATTTATGTTTACCCTTGGCTTATGACTTTCATTCTTGTGCTCAGGATGATCTAAGAAACTTTGGATCCACTGCCTCTACTCAATGTTAAGATCTATTATCCTTTGTTTAATCTACCCTTTACTTTTAATTACTTCTTGCAACATTGCCCAATCAGATCCTGCGACTTAACCTATTTTTTTCTTTTGGTCTTTAAAAATATGATTATTTATGCTTAATAGCCAAATCTTCCACAAGATGAAATAAGGAAAAGCTTTCTAAAATTACTTTAAGAGAGGTTGTTTTTAATGAATTCTTTTTGATATTTTTTATACCAAGTAACAAAGGCCTCTCTCCAAGTATCTGGGAGAACAAGATACAAAATCTAGAATTAGTTTCTCAAAAGCAAGGTTCCATACTTCTAAAACAAATGAGCAAATTAAAAAAAAAATGGATCGCACTATCCTTTGCTTAATTACAATGGGGGCACTAAGAGGGGCCATGAAACCCTCTTCGCCTCAGGTTATTAAATGTCATAATTTTCACATGACAGAGCGCCGATGTAAATAGATTTATTTTCAAGAGAGAATCTCTTTTCCATATAATGTTCCAAGAAGAATTCCTTGGGAATTCATGCCGATAAGAATTTTGCAACTGATACCCTTATTTTACTGAATTATTGCATAAATTTTGACCCCCAAACTCTCCTATTTCTATCCTCTTTATCAGTTGGAACTGAACCACTTAACTTCTTTTTTATAACAATCCATTGGCACATTAGATCCTCAGAATGGGTTAACTCTTTCCATTGTTTACATCTCCCTTTAGCATCCCACTCAAAAATATTTGATAAACAAAGAAGATGACGGTCTATCATCCAGTGTTTAAACCCATACAACTCAACATAGCACCAAAGTTCCTTTCTTCCTAAAATTATATCCTCCCAAATATTTATTCTACTCCCATTACCAAACATCCAAGAAGCATGATATTTGATGGCATTGGAAGAAGCCTTGCATAAGCTTTAGATTGGTGTTCATTTACCTTCACCATGCTCTTTATCTATCATTCTGCTTCTATCCAAGATTTAATATTTCCTAATAATTGCTTCCTTCCACCAAGCATCCTCTCCAGTAGCAATATTCCAAAAAACATTTTCCCCAAGCGCTTTATTTAACAGTCTGGAATCCCTAATTGTAAGGCCACCTTTGTTCAAGGGTCCCATGACTTGATTCCATTTTACCAAATATTTTTTTTGGTATTTCCTTTCCTCCCTATGAAATGAACTTTCGATTAATCCTATTAATTTGGTTGGAAACACTTGAAGGAGATAGAAGGATAACACGACTTTAAGCAACACAACTCTCCCAATATTATTCAACCATTGAGATCCCCAATGATCCATTTTTTTATTATTATCTAGAATTGAATTCCAATATGTGGTTTGGACCCTCCCAGGGAAAATAGGTGTACTTAAATATATGAACAAGTACTAGCATTTTTTAATACAAAATCCAACGCCATAGATGTCAGATTTTCGACCTAATGTTGTCGACCACTCGACAATCAGATTCCTTTTTAAATGTTGGTAACATTTTGACGAATATGCGACAGTAAATTAGATTCGTCGGATTTCCGATAGATACCCATCGGATATCCAACATCAACTATTTTAAAACTTCCATCGCAAATACGACGAAGTTCACTTCATCGAAGCCGGATATTTGATGACGTGGAGATCATAAACCCGACGTCGTTTACTTCATATGAGGTTGGATAATCGACGACTTGGATTCATTGGTGGTATAGCATCGTTGTCGGATTGGATGGATATCCGACGATAAAATTTACACAGGTTTGTCGAAAATCAGACGACATTTCCCATTATATCGGACAACAATGTGATACTATCGGCAAGCAGAACCATCGATAGTATCACATTGTTGTAAGATATAATGGGAATGTCATCGGATTTCTGACAGACCTATGTAAATTTATAAAAAAAAAATATCCCATGAGCCAATTTGAGCCTACATTAGCTTTTTTCAAATAGTATTATCATTATTCTATCATGCAATATACCACATTGAAATTTGATGATCATGCTTCAAAATAATAGTTATATAGAAACATATAGCATCCCTAAAAGTAATACTGCGAGGTAGTATCCTTTATCCAATAATTAATAGCATGGGATTAAAGATGCCCAAATAGGATGGCTCCAAAACAATCCAAAAAAAATTCAACTATTCAAATGTCATGTATTTTCTTTAACTATCCTTTCCACAAATGGAAAATAATAAGTGACATCTTATGGTGTTGTCCCTATTGTGTATCATATCATGCAAGAAAGTGTTTATTTTGAAGCTCAAGGATCACATACATGGCATTGGTTTAATTGTCCTATAGCTTCATTCTAACATATGTTTCCTATAAAGATTAAAGTCAAACTCATAAGCATCATATTCCTTTGTAACATACTTCAATGAAACTCATACTTGGGTGAAAATATACAGGACAAGCTATGATGTGATATCAACAGTTGTGTTAGAAATTTTTAGGGAAAACAACTCCTAAACATTCATTATATGGGAACATGTTCATGTCACACTAAAATGTATTCTTAGAAAGAGTAACTTTGATGAGGTTTTGCAACAAAAAAAATATGCATCTCAAATTTTTCAATATTTGGAACATAAATGAGAGGTAAGCTACATGTTCCAAACCTTTCTCTAACTGAATTGACTTCTTTGCACTCATCACTAAGATATGTCATATTTCTATTTGAAAAATCTACCATTGGATCCTGATATTTTCAAGCATCTATTTATGTTGTCATAAAACAACACCCATCTCTATGCATACCAAAACATCGTGCAAGTTTTATATGTGGGTATGCTTCAACTGAAATGTATCATATGATTAAAACCTTTAAATGACTAAAACTTAAAACTAACAACAACCCTTTGATAGCCTTGAATTATCTGAAGCTTTTTTGTGGACACCTATTGGCATATGATGCATAGTACATACTACAACAAAACACAAAGGAGTATAAGTCTTGAATAAAAAACCTTGTTAATGATCAAAAGTCTTCAGGATCCTACTATATTGAAGAGCAATAGCCATTATTTTCCTTGAATTCTTTTTAGATTGAAAAAATGTTCTAGTGGCACAATTATGACACACAAATGTGATTAGATCATCATTTAAGTTATCCACAAAATGAATCAAATCAAGAATGAGTAGACCATAAAGACTTTATTTAGATTTTCTGTAAAATGTCAATCCCACCGACTGTTCCAACATCATCTTCTTCAAATACAAAAGAATATTTATACACATTTACCATACCTTTATGCCCCTTTTTGAATATCCAGGGTTTCATTGTCAAAAAATCTAGGAAAAATCTCATTGTTAACATAATGATATGTATAACCACTCCTTTTGGTAATTTTCTTATTAAGGAAATATAAATTCTAGAGTTGATTTCATGAGAAGACCTCCAATTATTATCATAATGACTTCATTTGAGAGAAATTACCTCCATCCTTACATATGAATAACAATGCTATTTTTTTCCTATGATACACACTTATCCATTGTGTTTTTCCCTTTGCAACAACCTACTCGCGATGATAAGGATCCATACAAGGATTTCCACGGGAAAGATGGGAAATTCAACATGTTGAAAATCGTAATATGAAAGAAGATATAAGTTTCTCACATAATGACATTGAATTTTGGATGAGTTGTGACTCGTCTTGATGAGTTAAGGCCTATGGATCCAAGGTAAGGGTGGTTGGAATAGCAAGGGCTCTCTCCAAGTGTTTGGCATGAGATGAATGGTATTACCTTATTGTATAAGTTACAAACTTAACTAAGATATTACCTAGAGAATAATATACATTTTCTTACTTAAAATGAAACAAAATGGGAACATTACTAATGAATATAAATGTTCAATAATATAGGTGAAAAGGATATTATGGTACTAAAAATTCAAACTACAATAAGAAAGATAGAATTTATAGTAGAGACAAGGTATAGTGTCCAAGGAAAGGGATACGTTAAAGAAATTTTATAATTGCAAATAATGATACCTAATGCAAATATTCTTGAGTAGGTAAGATACAAACCAAAGGTGTTTTCTTATATGATTAGAAAGGTATGGAACAAAAAAGTGACTTTTTAAAAATGAGGCACTACAACTTATCTCTACAAATTTAATGGCCTCATACCTTTACCATATTTTTACTATATAGTATTAACAACAATAACATGAACTAGTATCTACTAAGATACACATTATATTCCAAGCTAAAACTAGAATATTCATCCAAAGGTGGAATTTTCATTATGCCTCGTTTTGGAGCCATGTGAGCGCACTTAACACCTCATCTAGCATAAATTACTTACCACCAATCAAATCTAAGAATTTTTTGTATTGAAAAAAATGGTAGTAATAAGGGTTCTCATAATCCTTTATGTATTCCTTTTTACGCCTCTAAAACCAATGAATCTTATAAGGTGGTTCTTCTAGATTGAAGGTGGTAAGGTGCACCTGATTAAACGGGTATAACTATGCACTAAGCATATTATCAAATTGAAGGGGAAAGATGAAACATTTGATTGGCTCATAATAGAGGATACATTATGGTGAGAAAGATTGATATGTTCTTTCAATGATATCCATGTTTGGTTGATCCCAGTGATAGCTCATCTCCACATGGTCTTCTTCATTCATTCTACATCCCTTCACTTAGGAATCTAGATGCAATTGTCATTCCCCCACAAAACCAACTATCATTTGGATTCCTCCTATCCATTCACATATGAAATTGTCTTCTAAGATTATCTGTATAAACCACATCACTCCACGGCCTCATAAATATCAAATGGACACAAGTATTGGGAACTCTGAATCATCACATAACAATTGTCTTGCAGGTATGGTAAAGAGTATTTTTTTAGTGGTGTGGAAAAAGAAAAATGTGAAAAATTAGTATTATCTTACTCCATATCACTATCGAAATCATAAAGAAACCTAATGAGCTCAAGCTTATGTAAATGGAGACATTTTCCCTCAAGCTGTACAAATTTTATTAGCAACAAATCCAGCTAAGTCTCAAAAGAAAAATAATCTCATTTCACTTCAGTTTTTCTTTATTATTAAAAGTTTGTATGCCCAGAGCTCCCATTATCCCAACATCCTCAACAATTTCATGATACTCTTCTATGTCAATTTCAACACAATGTACTTCATTTTTCAAATTCATCAATCACCTACCATGTAACATTATGTTATAAATATTATTACATCTTCTAAGCAAAACAACATCTTCTTCAACACCAAAACAATAGTTATACTCATTGCACCTCCCTTTATGCCCCTTTTAGAATAGATTTAGGGAATTGCTGTAAAAAAATTTGGGACATACCCCATTGCTAATAGAATGATATTTACAATGACTCCTTTTCATCATTTTCTTATTAAGGAAATATCAATCCTAGAGTTGATTTCATGAATAGACCTCTAATTATTAGCATCATGAACTCGTTTAACAAATAATACCTCCATCCTTAGGTATTAAGTATAGTGATATTTGTTTACCTAAGATACACACTTATACATAGGGTTTTTTTTTTTTTATAATTATTATAAATTTCTCTCGCTTTGAAACAACCTACTCATGATGACAAGGAACCACAAGGGTTTCAACAGGGAAAATGGGACATTCAACATGTTGGAAATCAAAATATGAAAGAATTTATAAGTTTCTCAGACAAGGACATTGATCTTCGTATGAGCTATGTTTCATCTTGATGGGGTAGGGCCTATGGATATAAGGTAAGGGTGGATAGCCTCGAAATGAATCTCTCTAAGAATTTGGCATGAAATGAATGGTGTTACCTTCCTGTATAAGTTACAAACTTAACTAAGATATTACCTAGAGCGTAATATACTTTTTCTTACTTAAAATAAAACAAAATGAGAAAATTATGAATGACTAGAAGTGTTCAATAGTACAGAAGAAAAGGACCTTATGGCACTAAAAAGGTAAACTACAATAATAAAGATAAATACTTTATAGTAGAGATAATATATAATGTCCAAGGACATGGATTTTTTAAATAAATTTTGTATTATTGCAAATAATGATACCTAGCATAAAGATGCCCAAGGATGTAAGAGCCAAACCAAAGGCATGTTTCTTAGATGATAGTATAGAAAGGTCTGGATATTGTAGATTTTCTCAACTCTTTTACATTGCAATATATGAGAACAATGCTCAATCATCGCTTTACCAAAATATAGTAAAAAAGGGAGCTTGGATCATCCTCAAAGATAACAAAATATTGATATCGAAGAGGATCCTTGATCAAATTTTGAGGAAAAAAATTGAAGTGTCCAATGGGAGTGAATCTCACCATAGACACATTACCTATTTTTTGTTGTGTCTTTAGGTGCATATGGAAAAGCGTTTGGCATTCAGGAGGAGGGCATTGACCCTTTCACAACATGGGGTATCTTGGATCCTTTCATTAAGGCATGGAGTTGACTTGGGATGCTTGGGTTGCAACAATGCACTGTCATTCTCTTCTCTTGCATGTATAAGGGTTTCTTGCGATTTTAGAGCATCTTGAATACTAATATTAGGGTTTCATCCCTAAAAAAGATTGGAGGTAGGAATTTGTGATGAAACCCTAGGTTGTACTTGATGAATTGGAGAATAAGAGGAGACATCTTCCCAAGGTGGCTTGGTAGTGTTGATGTTAGCTTGTGGAGTATCTTTGGAAGAGCTAGTGTTTTCTTGTCTTTCATTGGCTAGGATTTTGGAAAGGTAGAAGTTTGTACTAACATTGAGATGTGATTTTGTATATACATGAAATTCATCTTTATACATATATATGAAGTTTTCAACTGTCCAAAATTTTCTCTATTGCATATTTGATTTTTAGCCAACTATTTCTTCATAGTCTAGTAATTTCTAGCACGTCCATGCCTTGCTAATTTGAAATAAGGTAAGTTCAAAGTTGTTAAGTGATTTAACAATAATATCAAAGAGGAAAGGGTCATATTCATTGCTATAATTACAACTGCCATAAAGTGAATTCCATATCTGTTTTATTTGTGATAGGCTTTCCCTATAGGGCTGAAACCTATTAAGTTGCCTATTGCATTATTGTAACACTTTGGTATATTTTCAGCCCAAAGCCCTACAATTTCTATTTAAACAACATATAACCTCTCATTTGTCTCATACGCTTCAACAATTTGGATTTTTTTAGCTGAGGTTTTTCTAAGTTACTGAGTTGAGTTTTTTTCTGTGTTATTGAGTTGGTTCTACTAGTTTGGACTCCTTGGGCCAATATGTAGTGTTGAATCTAAGTATTTGATAGGATGAGTTGGATAGTTGTTTTGGAGAATATCTTGGGCAATTTCAAGGGTTAATTTATTTGGTTATAGAGTTCTTACAGAGCTATTATAGGGCTGTGTTTATAGCTATTTTGGAGATGATCTTCTTCTTTAAATCTCTTATCCTCTTTGAAAATGTATGTAAAAGATTCTTTTAGCCCTCTTTTTTCTAAATTTGTCTATAAAATTGCTATTATTTTTTCATAGAAATTGAAGCATCCTAGACCCTACACTCAATTTATCAGAAAATTAAAATTAGTAATTACATATCTACTATTATTATGTTTGGACTTTGGACTATAGATCCTAGTTACATGTATCGATGATATAATGCCAATAGCGTGATTTATCGCGATACCAAATCGTCGGCGATAGATAAAATTTACATCTATAAATAAAAATGTTTTAAAACAACTAAAATTTAAAAGTATGTCATGATAATGCATCATTTCTCTTACCCGTGTCCTGTAAATACACATATGTTGCCGATACTTATAATTTCTTGGTACAACTTCCCTTGATTTGTAGATCTTGGCAATGTCTACTTTTGCTTTACCTTTCAAAACATCTTTCAACATACTACAAATATTTTCCTATTGCAATAATTTCATGTTAGGACCCCTCAAATAAAGATTTGCTTATTTATGAAAATAACAAAATGAAGCTAAACAAATATAGTCTTAGTAGTATGTCTCAATGAAGAAAAACGATATTAACAATGAACATTTACGTTTGATGAACATTTTTAATTTAATAATGTAAATTACAATAATATTCAAGTAAAATAATGGGTAATAAGAGTTCACCCAAGGAAACATGGAGAACACCAAAATAAAGTATATACGACCATCGATCACATCAAAATGCCAATTTTTATTCTGAAATATCAAAATGTTTCCCAAGGCTATTTGTAACAAGTTCCAAGGGATGAGTGAAAAAGAAATAGGAAAATTTCAACACGACAATTATATACCAGAAGAAATTTTATAAGTCATGGAATACATGCTATGACAATAATGTTTCAAAGAAATAACTATGGGAAATGGATAATTCCTTACCATTCATTGAGCTCCTCTCTGTTTCGAGAATAATTTAATATTCTCTATTGAACAGGACCAACCACGTGAAGGTGGAGACTCTTCTGCCCCCCCTTCCCCTCCTCATCACTCTCAATTCCCCATACCCAATGCAACTAAGGTACTTCAAAAAAGTAAGTGCAAATTCATGAAGATTTCATCATAAACAAACATTTTATTAATTCTTCACATTGATCTGG